>CM031973.1:19913637-20260137 GCA_018804465.1 Populus tomentosa
CCCATATATTTTTTAAAAAATTATATTTATCGAAATTATTTTTTCAATATTGAACTGAATGATAATCTAGCTTTAGCTTTCCCCACATGTTGTTTTTATTTTTTTTTATTTTTTTTTTCAAAATTGTCAATTTTTATATGTTTTTTTTCAGAATTATTTTTGTTGATTTTATTTTTTTTTCTATTGAACTGGTTGAAAATTTAGTTTTTTTGTTTATTTCTTTAAAACACTGTAGCTTTCCTCACGTGTTTTTTTTCTGCTTTTGTTTTCTTTTTTTTACATGTTTTTTTTCATTTATTTTACCCAAAATTGACTTTTAAAAAAAAAATAGTCTTGGTCGTTTTTTTTATATTGATCTGGTTGAAAACTTAGCTTTGTAGCTTTTTTAAAAAAAAAAAAAACATTATGGATTACTACAATATTAGCTTTTTTTTTCTTTTTAATTTTTTTTACGAATTTTTTTTGTTTGATTTAATTTGTTAATGTTATTTTTTTTTATTTAGTTATTAGATTTTCATGATACGGATCTCGGGTTTGATGGGTTGACCTGATTTGACGAGTTATTTTTTTCATTTAGTTTAGTTTGTTAAAGTTAATTTTCTTTCTATTTAATTATCAAACTTTCATACTTTCATGATACGTATCTTGGGCTTGACAGGTTAACTTGGTTTGATGGGTTAACCAAGTTAATTCTGGGTAAACCCGTCATTTTTTTTTCTATTTAGTTATTAAACTTTCATTACGCGAATATCAGGTTTTACGAGATAACCTGGTTTAAAGGGTTAACCCAATTAATCCATTTTTTTTTTCTTTTTCTTCATTATTTTTTTCCTTCCTGTTGATTTTTTTTCTTTGTTTTTTTTTTAATTAGTCTATTTAATTATCACACTTTTATGACACGACCTTATAGCCACTTTTTTCTTTGTGTTTTTTTTTTCTTTTAATGAATTGTTTTTGTTTAATTTAGTTTTTTAATGTGAAAAAAATTTTAATTTAGTTATCATACTTTCATTACACGAATCTCGTTTTTTTTATATATTAAGCTGGTTGAGAACTTAGCTTTGTAGCTTTTTTCAAAAAGAAAAAAAAAACACTATGGATTACTACAGTGTTTCCCTTGCATGATTTTTGTTTGGCTACAGTCTTTCCCCCACATGTTTATTTTTTAAATTATCTTTGTTAAATTTATTTTTTTAATATTGAGTTGGTTGAGAATGTAGCTTTTGCTTTAGCTTTCCCCATGTTTTTTCATTATAATTATTACTATATTGTATTATATTATATGACTGTGTTTTTCTTTTGTTTTTTATTTTAAAGTTTTTTTAATGATTTTTTTATTTATTTATTTTGTCAATGTTAAAATTTTTTTATTTAGTTATCATATTTTCATGATACGAATCTCCGGTGTTACAATCAGACTCATTTAAACTTGAGTCATGCAAGTTTAATTTTATTATTAATATTATAAATATTACTTTTAAGTCAGGCATTGCAGCCAAACCCAAGATTCTTGAGTATAGCATTGCAAAAAAACCCAAGATTTTTAAATTTTTGTTTTTTTTAATATTTTTATACAAGAAAAAATGACCCGCGGCATCGCGCGGATACCAAGGCTAGTTCCAACTATGTACCGTCTTGGAAAATCTTTCCCGGAATTTAACCAAGGTTGAGGTTCATTTTGTGAAAATATCATTAGTCATATGGAGTGACAACGAAGAGAGAAAAGAAAATTGGTTACAACTTATGCATCGTCATTTCTGAATTGGAAAATGATTTTACGTTGGATATGATAGAAAATGAGAAGACTAAAATTTCTAGTGCCTGTGACAGTGAAAACTTAACATTTTAGTGCCAAATAATTGATACAAGTGATGATGATGGGTTTTACAGTTTATACTTCATAGTGCGTTACGTAGCTATCAGCTGTGCCTATCCTGATAGAACCGCCCATCCAATAGATTCATGAGAATATCTAGTCCTACATCCCCCCCCCCCCAAGCTTTATCCAACTTCGCATGGAAGAGAGGACAGGTTTTTACAGGTCAATCACTAGGCATTTCCTGGAGAGAGAAGGATGGAGCCTGAAGCCAAACACAAGTCTTCCCGGCCCTTTTCTGGACAATGATATTTTCCCGATCTGAATTCAGCATTACAGACTTGGACAATACTTATGGCATACCATGGCAATGTTAAATCTGCAGTTAAATGAATACTATTGAAATCTGCGGTTTAAATGAATAACAAATGCAGAGAATTCTAGACGAGAGAAAGTTGAAGCGGAAAGATAATAAATATTATAAATTAAGAATACCTATTTAAAGACTTTCAACCATACATCAATGAATTCTAGACGAGAGAAAGTTGAAGCGGAAAGATAATAAATATTATAAATTAAGAATACCTATTTAAAGACTTTCAACCATACATCAATGGAATCCTTGTGGTCCCTACAGACAAATGGAATTCTCGGTCCATTTTCTATTAAGACAAATGCTGGTATAGAAGAATGATGATGGGTTCTACAGAGTATAGTGCATTGTATAGTTATCAGCTGTTCCTATCCTGATAGAACCCCCCATCCAATAGATTCATGAGAATATCTATAGCTACAACATGCTTCACTTACAACCGTATACTAACCATTCAACATGAAATTCAAGGGACCAAGTTGCTGGTTGTTACTTTCTTAATTATGCAAAGGGATAGCGGAAACAACCATTATGTAATGGCATGGTGTTTGATGTTTCACTTTTTACTGTAAAAAGCTTTGTCCAACTTCGTATGGCAAGAAGTACAGGTTCTTACATGTCTATCACTAACCGTTTCCTGGAAACAAAAAATGCCCCCAAACAAGCCAAACATCTCTTGACCAAGACTTGTGTTACGATCGATCAGATTCCTGAATCCATGACAGGTATATAGGCAAGGTTCCCCTTCAAGGTTCCATACTTATATGAACCCAAACTTACATACAATCTTATCCCTTAAACAACTCAATCAGAGTTCAACGCAGCATTAACAACAAAATAACTTCATAATATAATTTCATTGTCTTAATACAAGAGTTAATATAATTTCATAGCTTTGGAGCACTAACTAGACATAAAGAAAAATGTACAAATTACAACCAAAAGAGCAAGTTCTGAAGGTCCAACAAAAGTGACCTGCTATCAAGCTATAAACCTGAAAAGGATAAATAATGAGAAGGTGATTTCAACAACTCAATGAGTAGATAATGTTACATACACACACACGCGAGGTACTACAACAATGAGAAACACACACACATACACAAGTATGGCCTCTAAGTTCTTATAGGAAGGTTTATCAAATAGGTCATAACAAGAATATCATAAGGTAAAGCTCGTCAAAAAATCAAAATGCAATGAGCATGAGGCTACGTATTGTCGGATGATCAATCCACACAAGTTGGTGACTCCCCCGACCAACTAGGTTTCAGATACGATGTGCACAAAGATTAACATTACCCTGTCAGCATGGGTATTCTGACTGGCATACCATAGGTTTATAATCATAATCAAACAGACATATTCATATCTCAAGGCTCAACTCATGACATCAATCAAATGAGGAGCTATCAATTTAGAAGTCAATTTAAAATATGTACTGGTTCATATCAAGAATTCAGATTCAACAATTGATCATGCTTTATCATAACAAGGATAATAATCAACATATATATTATCAAGAAGCATGATCAAATTCATATTAACAAATCAAATATTTATAATATTTCTCATGCATATGAAAAATTATCCACTCACCTTACTCGAAAACAAACATAACTCAAAGCTAATACCAAAGGAAATCCTAGACGTTCCGCCGGAAGAATATCAAGATTATCTGAATACAAAGGAGACATATTCAAGAATGACTCAAAAGAAAATACAGCCTATTAAATACACTTATCTAATGGTATATTCCATAACCCTATATGTTTTTAGACTAAATTAGATATTTTCCTAAAAACCCAAAAATTAACGGTTTTCCTGAAATCTAATCCATAATAAAACAAATAATAAAACTTGATAATAATTCACTAAATAACCCTCATTTATTCATCAAACCAATCTGAAAAGGCTAGTACTACAGTTAGGGACCAATCTGGAATTTATCATATTTTTAGGGCCAAATTGTATTTTTTATCAAATGGAGGACCAAACTAAAATTTTCATAAATCCATGACTATACCGAAATTCTGACCATAATTAATCCTCAATTATGTCTAGAATATCTCATTATACTCCATGGACCATTCTGGAATTTTACCAAAATTTTAGGGTCAAATGGTAATTTTTGTCAAATTAGAGGACCAAATTGAAAGTGTTTAAAATTCATAACTCTACTGGAATTCTGTCCAAATTCATATTTTATTCTGTTCAGAATCTCGGAATATGCTCCAGGGACCGATTTGTAATTTTCCAAAGTTTGGGGACTAAACTGTAATTTTTACAAATTGAGAGACCAAACTAAAATTTTTTCATCTTCAACCTCAAACCCATAATTTCCACAAATTACCTACTATCATCTCATGATTTCTAACACAAATTCACCATTCATATAAAATCATAACTCAAAATTATAATATTTACCTACAATCTCTCAAAATCAACTACCAATCCATTACCTACAATAATTAAATTAATAACATTCAAATTAATTCTTCAATAAACTTAAAACACAATCTTCAAAACCCTAACATTTAACCAAAACAGAAATTTAAAGCTTAAATAACACATATTTATACATAATCTTACCTTTAAACTTATTTCATCCAATTCTCTTATATTTCTCTTTTATCTTTTTTTCTTCTCTCTTTTTCTTTCCCTTTTCTTCACTTCTCCGGGTTTTTCACTCTTAATTGCAAATCTCTTTTTTTTTTCTATTTATACTTAGTTTGTTTTTTGAATTACCACACTACCCCTCATTTATTTATATCCACTTTAAGCCTTCAAGGGCTTTATTGCCTTTTCCTATCTTTTTTTAAGAAAGTAACAGCACGCTGAACTTCCATTGGTATATCTGAAGCAAGGAAACTAAAAGAACAAGAATATGCTAACCCCAAGGTTTTGGATTCATCACAACATTTTGATTCCTTGGAAACTAATTCAAATTTAACACAGAGTTTCAATTTATAAAACTACATTTCATGGTGGAAGAAACTAGAAAAATCATATCTAAGTGAAATAAAGATCATTCCTGACTGTAATTGCTAATTGTACTATATGGAAATGGATTTGGAGCAGCAGGAACTTCAACAACTCCTTCAAGCATCTGTGTGACCTTCCTCATGGTGGGTCTGAGAGATGGATCCTCTTGAATACACCAAATCCCGACCTTCAACAGACGCTCTAGTGTTGATATGTCATTCTTGGCCTCCATGTCATCTCCAATTAAAACATCCAAACTTCCATTCATATAGCAGTCATAAGCCCAATCAGTCAGTACTGGATTCTCTGCTTCACCGATCTCCAAATCTACATTTCTTCTACAACAGATGATCTCTATCAGCATGACACCGAAGCTATACACATCAACCTTCACAGTGATTGGTCTGTTCCTGAACCATTCAGGTGCAACATATCCTTTTGTTCCTCTAATAGCAGTTTGAGTTTTGCTCTGATCCATCACCAAAAGCTTTGCCAGTCCAAAATCTGATATTCGAGCATTGTAATAATTGTCAAGAAGTATGTTCTGAGGCTTTATGTCACAGTGAATGATTTGGGTGCCACATTCTTCATGCAGGTACAAGAGTCCTCTTGCAATGCCAAAGGCAATTTGGGTCCTTTGCTTCCAATTAGGCTTAGAGCATCTGAAAAGGAAGTTTGCTAGAGTGCCATTACTCAAGAACTCGTACACCAACAATCGATTCTGCCCTTCGTCACAAAATCCTAGCAACCGGACCAAATTCTTGTGATGCGTCTGGCCAATCACTTGTACTTCTGTTTTAAATTCTTTTTCCCCATCCTGAACCACTTTATCTAACTTCTTGACAGCAACAACCCTAGTAGAGCCTGCCTGTATTGTCCCCTTGTAAACAGCACCAAAACCTCCTCTTCCCACCTCATCTTTGAAGTCATTTGTCGCTTCAGCGAGCTCTTTGTATGTAAAATACCGCAAGTTTGTCTCCAAACCACTTCCACCTTCCTGAACTTTTTCAGTTTTCTTGCGATAAATAAAGGAAGAAGTGAGACAGAAAGCACCGACCAATACAAAGTTGACAAATACAGAGGTACCAAGGACTACTGATCCAGTGATGAACTTAATGTCTGGTTTCTTTTTCTCTCCAGGAAGCTGAGGAGGAGGCCTATCCGGAGGAACATAACCTTTCGGAAATTTGAGGAAAGCATTCCCATTCATACCAATGTTAAATCTTCCATTCGAGAGTGGTAACTTCTTCTTCCAGCAGCCATCTCTAAAAATGGCAACAGAACATAGACAATCATCCAAGCAAGACTTTCGGCACTCATCTTCGTTAATAGGTTTGTACCTCTCATAATCAGATGTTGGCCAATCAACATTTATTAGCTCCACAAAATCATACTGATCTTCGGTGGAATTGAGTCCATCATCTCTGCAGCTTAGTTCGAAATCTGGTATGCAGCTTCCATACTTGTCATTCTGATCAAGCAAAGAAAAACCTTGTGGACAATTACATTCTGGCCTTTTATCAGCTTTTAGATTGCAGATGCTGTTATATCCACATGCTCCACTACCCAAGTCCGCTCCCATATTGACACATATATTATCTGGTTTGGACCAGACTGAGGACCAGCTTCTGTTACCGCTAGATGCTTTTGGGTAAAAATATTGAGTGAAAACGCCATCAAAATTGAGTGTTGCCCTATGATAGAAGTCTGTAGTAGGAATTGCTGTTTTTGTGAGATCCTCTATCAGCCCATTTCTTCTCAATATGTACATGTAGCCTGACTCATTGAAGATCAATCGATAACCAGAATTTGATGAATTTGAAGCATCAGAAGTTTCACTACTATAGTAGTCGTCGTAAACAAATTTGGTTGGCAAATTCATGTAATTCAGCACAAGATTTCCATTATCAAGCAAGCGGAGCTGGAATCTCCCCAGCGAAAAGTTGGTCTCCGTCCTTCGAGAAGAAACCACCCCTCCAACCTCCATAATCTGAGTAGGCAACAATGTATCAGTGGGATTGCTGAAACTCTCCCACAACGTGAAAGAATTGCTATTTTGAAGCACGAAGTTGCCAGTGTCATTCATAACACCTGACGAAACTGTACCTAGAAGGATACCAGATGACCATATTAGGTTGCCTTGAGGATCAGTAAGCACCAGCCCACGATCAAACGTCAGCTCGACCTTAGACTCCCTTGGTGCAGGATTATCTCCATTTGCATACCAAACTATGGTCTTCTCAGGAATCTTGGCATACCAAATAGACAGCAAGAAATGATCCTTGTATTCCAAGGGCTGAAATCCAAAAGCAAATTCTCCAGAGGAAGAAAGCCATGAAGGAGCATCATCAGTCGCAGTGATAAATGCACCCACAGGCATACTTCCATTAGTTTGAGCAACAGCCATGAGCTGTAACAGTACCATCGTTACTAGGAACATCAAAGTAAAAATAGCAGTAGCCATTCCTAGGATCTTTGAACTCGCCTACTTGTAACAAAGGATTAAAGAACATATTTAAGCACAAAAATGGTCCATCACAAGGGCAAGCCAGAGTTTTCAAGTCAAACTAAAGTATTAGGAAACCAATTTTCTTGCTTCCAGGCTACAAATTTCATTAAAGGTTTGGACACAAAGACTTTTCAAATCCCTACAGCTGCATTCCAGAAGTCTTTGCCCTTACAAGGAGGCAATGGTACATATGATGGACCAAGTCCATGTTATTGAAAAAATTATTGAAATGGTAAATTTCGATGAAGATAAGGTAGAATATTGAACAAGAACCACATAAGCATTGGTGTTTGAAACGGTGGAAGTCATTTATTCAACAGAGACTTGGGACCAGGGCAATAAATGAATGGATCCAAAGACTTAAAAATTGCAAAAATGGGCCCTGCCCTTTATCAAGTCTTCACAACCAGACAAAGACTTGCATGTGATGCATGACAATTGACATCTGTCCGCTTTCAAGCCATCCTGAATCACTCTCTTTGACTAGAAACATTTAGTAATAAAAAACATATTTAGTAATAATAATTTGATGTAATCAAAAAATCAATGGAAATCAAGTACTCAATCTTCTTTTTGTATACCAAAGTACTAACTTGACCTGGCACAGCCAATTCCAAGCAGTGGCGAGGCGCACCGCTCTTCTTGACGAAAACAATAATGTTTATGATTTTTTATTCTTCAAAAAAAATGGAGAGAAAAAATATATCATCACAAGAGAGTCAGTGGATTTTTTCACTATATTAGTATCTCTACTCCAAATCTAATACAAAACTTCAAAACAAAAATGTCTTCTTTTGAATGTTCATCGCATGGAATATATTGCTATTATGTTTATAGATTTGATAGACAGTGTTGCTACTCAATTTTTGACCCATGTTTTTGATATATTTTCAAAAAAATCCAAAAATAGAGAAAAACAAAGAAAATCCAAAAAAATATGTTTTTTAATTTATTTTCGTCATTTTAGCATTTTCAACGTCGTCTAAAAAAAAGAAGAAGAATTTAATTTTTTAAAGGGTCTTTCGAACGTGTTCGACTTGTCACGCGTAGTTGAGAATAACTGAATGTCTTAGGTTTGGCCTTAGCCAACCTTTCCTATTTATATATGTAGGGCAAAATACAATAGTAACCATAGGGATTACAACATTGGATTAATCCTACATTACATTAATATCCTATGTATAGATATACATGATATACATTCTATAATATGCCCCCTCAAGCTGAGGGTGGAGGATCGACCCGAAGCTTGAACCTGAAGGCAATAAAGGACGCAGCGGAAAGTGGTTTGGTGAAGACATCAGCAAGTTGATCCTGAGAGGGGATAAACCGAATTTGAATTTCCTTCTTTGCTACCCGGTCACGGACAAAATGATAGTCTACCTCAACATGCTTAGTACGAGCATGAAAGATAGGATTTGCCGAGAGATAAGTAGCACCAAGATTATCACACCAAATAGTAGGAGCCGAGATGGAGGGAACCTGAAGATCTCTTAACAAATATTGAAGCCAGATGACCTCAGCAGTACCATCTGCTAAGGCTTTATACTTAGCCTCAGTGGAAGAGCGAGCAACTGTACGTTGCTTGCCGGATTTCCATGAATTCGGTGTTTGACCAAAGAAAACAAGATAACCACCCGTAGACTTGCGATCATCAATACTCCCAGCCCAATCAGCATCTGTAAAACCATGAAGAGCAAAGGAGGTACCTCGAGTGATATGAAAACCATAAGAAGCCGTTCCTTTGAGATAACGGAGTATGCATTTAACAGCAGCCCAATGGAAATCTGTAGGAGCATGCATGTACTGACAGACTCTGTTAACAGCAAAACAGATATCTGGGCGAGTGAATGTAAGATACTGGAGAGCACCCATAATTTGACGAAACCGTGTGGGATCAGAAAATGGATGATTCGGCTGTAGAGCAAGTTTAGAGGGAGAAACTGGAGTGTCAACCGGTTTGCAGGAAGTCATACCAGCCCAAGTGAGGATGTCAAGAATATATTTTTGTTGGCGCAACATCAGACCCATACCTGTAGACTGAACTTCAATACCTAGAAAGTAGTGAACATCACCTAAGTCACGTAGCTTGAATTCAGAGCTTAGTAACTGGACTAGATGATGGAGCATGGCAGAGTTGCTGCCTGTAAGTAGAATATCATCAACATAGACGAGAAGATAGAAGATATTAGTGCCATCAGATAAGATAAACAGGGAAGTGTCAACCTTGGAGGCAAGGAAACCAATAAAGAGTAAAAAATCACTCAGACGAGTGTACCATGCCCTTGGTGCCTGTTTTAAACCATATAGTGACTTGTGCAACCTGCACACATGAGATGGAAGAGTAGAATCAACAAAACCTGGAGGTTGTTTCATGTAGACCTCTTCAGTAAGAACACCATTGAGAAAGGCATTATGAATATCAAGCTGATGGATCTTCTAATTGCGGGAAACTGCAATGGAAAAGACTAATCTGACGGTGGCCTGCTTAATAACTGGGCTGAAAGTTTCAGAATAATCAATGCCTTCCTGTTGAGTAAAGCCTCTAGCAACTAGACGGGCTTTATAACGTTCGATGCTGCCATCAATACGACGTTTGATACGATATACCCATCGGCTGCCCATAACATTCATCGATGGATGAAAGGGCACTAGAGACCAAGTATGATTGGATCGTAAAGCCTTGATCTCATCACACATGGCATCATGCCAAGCCACATACTTATCTGCATCAGAAAAGGCAATAGGTTCAGAGGAGGGGGAGAGCAATACTCGAGAAACAACTGCATTAGCGACAGCAGAGGACACCATATTGGCATTTTTGGGCTGCCGTGATCGAAGGATCATAGGGTGTCGGCTGAGAACTGGCGGTGACGCAGGTGAAGGAGGCATGATAGAGGTGTCATGATGCAGCGGATAGGCGGAGAGATCCATCACCAGATTTAGTCCAGGAGAAGAATCCGGTGAAGAAGCTCCCACTATACGCAAGGACTTCGTGCTGGAGAACAGGAAACACTGAGCTGCAACCTGTAGCTGCAATAGTATGGTTAGATAAAGATGCATGGGGTGAGCGGCAAGGGAAATATGGGGGCTGTGGTGCTTGAGGCTGCAGTAAGGGCAGGACAGAGGCAGAGGCGGGTGGGGATGGATTTTGAGCTGTAAACAGTGGTGAGGGGTTGAGATTTGGGAGGATGGTAATATGGGATGGTCTATGGGTTT
This sequence comes from Populus tomentosa, assembly GCA_018804465.1. Classification (NCBI taxonomy): domain Eukaryota; kingdom Viridiplantae; phylum Streptophyta; class Magnoliopsida; order Malpighiales; family Salicaceae; genus Populus; species Populus tomentosa. The sequence continues at coordinate 19,924,537 of CM031973.1, forward strand.
GAGAGGGAACCTGTGCAATCTATTCAGATTTATCAAACGGAAAAACATTTTCATGAGAACGAACATGACGGGAGATATACATGCGATGAGATTCAATATCAAAACATCGATAACCAAGGTGAGAGGGACTGTAGCCAAAAAATATACAAGGAGAAGACTAAAAATCTAATTTGTGATTATTACAGGGACGCAAGAAAGGAAAACATAGACATCCAAAAGTACGTAAAAATTGATAATCAGGAGACCTTTGAAACAAACAATCAAAAGGAGATCGATTATCAAGAACAGGAGTAGGAATACGATTAATGAGATAAACCGAAGTATCAAATGCATAATTCCAAAAACGAAAAGGAGCTTTACATTGACCTAGAAGAGTAAGACCGGTTTCCACAATATGCCTATGACGTCTTTCTACCATTCCATTTTGTTCGTGAGTATGTGGACATATCAGACGGTGATGAATACCAACAGTTTGGAAGAAAGTGGAGAGTTTGCGATATTCACCGCCCCAATAAGTTTGAACACATTTTATTTTTAAAGAAAACTGACGTTCGACAAGAGTTTGAAATTGATGAAAGACAGAATAAACATCAGATTTTGCAACAAGTGGATAATACCATATATATTTTGTGTGCGCATCAACAAATATAACAAAATAACGGTAACCATCCGAAGAAAAAAGGGGAGCAAGACCCCACACATCACTAAAAATTAATTCAAGCGGAGCAGAAGTTTTGTGACCAGTAGGTCGTAAAGACAAACGTGACGATTTTCCTAAGGGACAACTTTGGCATTGAAAATTAAGACTTTTGTTGTTACAAATGATCTTATTTTTCGAGACTAAAAATTTAAAAATGCGGGAGGTAGGATGACCTAGGCGACGATGCCACAAATCAGCAGAGGCAGAGGTGCAAGGAGACCAATAGGCTTGAGGAGTTGACAGGACGGAAGACTTGAACTTGGACAAAGTATAGAGACCATCTTTACTCTGACCTGAGAGAAGGACTTCATTGGTGTTGAGATCCTTGACATGAAACAGAAAAGGGTGAAATTCAAAATAAACATTATTATCGAGACAAAATTTCTGAACAGAAAGTAGAGGTTTCGTGATTGCAGGAACATGTAGAACATTAGATAAAGTGAATGAACGATGTGGGTTATATATTTTTGTATGGCCAATATTAGATATGGAAAGTCCCTTACCATCACCAACATGCAAATTATCATTACCATTGTATGGTTCTGAAGCAGTCAAGGTTGCAAGGTCGGGTGTGACGTGTTGGTTTGCACCGGTGTCCGGAAACCATTCAGCAGCAGAGGCAGAATTATTGAATGCCAAATTGGCACTGTGTTGTGGTCCATGGCTGCGTTGCTGAAGTTGGGAACACTGAGGAGCAGTGTGTCCAAAATTGTTGCATAGCTGGCAGCGGGAATTTGATCCTCGGCGCTGCCAATTTCCTTGCCAGCTGCTGTGCCTATTTTCGGTGCCATACTGAGGAGCAGAATTGTAATTGGTTTGAGAGTTACGAAAATCAGACTTGTAGGAATTATTTCGGGCGCCTCTGTGAGCGGTAGAAGGAGAACGCCAGCTGCCATAGGAACGCCCCCTATGTCGTCCAAACTGAGCAGAATTGTAGCGTTGAGACAGTAGTGCTGAAGGTGGCGTGGGCAGCAATGGTTGGTTAGGCAGCAATGGTGCGTGAATGACAGCAGATCCCATAGACAAATGAGAGGTTTTATGAATAAATTCATGAGTTAGCAGATGACTAAGCAAATCTGCATATGGTAGAGGATCCGCCCTTGTAATAAGACTTGTTACTAAGTCCTTAAATTCTCCGCGAAGGCCACGAAATACATAGAGATTAAAATCGGTTAGCGAGATAGGCCGGCCAGCAGCTGCTAGCTCATCAAATAAAGTCTTAGCTTTTTGCAAAAATTGAGTTACTGAATCATCACCTTGTCGAAGTTCTTGAAGGGAACCATGTAATTGCATAATACGGGAATTGGATGTAGAGGCTAGAGCTTGCTCAAGTGTGAGCCAGACAGAACATGAGGTTGGACAATCAACAACAAGATGAAGAACTTCCATGGACAGCGAAGAGAGCAAGGCACTTAGAATTAATTGATCATGTTGTTTCCAACGAAGAAAGGATTGAGATACCTGAAGAGTAGCACCATCGGCAGCAGGAATATGTGGAGAGGGGCAGGAGTTGGAACCATCAACAAAGCCAAAAACTCCTTGGCCTAAGAGGTATGGTTTCATCTGCATTCGCCAATACAAATAATTGGTATTCGTTAATTTCAAAGAGATGACCTGATGAGTGTGTGAGAGGGACACAATTGCGACGGCAGAGGCTGCTGTAGTTTCAGCAGACGAAGATGGCAGCAGAGGAGCATTGTCCGGATTGAGCAGAGGAGCATTGTCCGGATTGAGAAGAGCATGGCCAATATTAGTGTGCTGTGGCCACTGCATAATTAAGGCTGAAGAAGAGAGCTGTCCTGCGGCTGAAGAAGAAAATTGCAACGAAGGAGGTGGGATAACAGGTGCTGCTACAGAGGAGGAGAAGGCTGCCGGCTGAGAAGAATCCATTGCAAAGAAGGAGAAGTGTTTTAATTTATTTTGGCTCTGATACCAAGTTGAGAATAACTGAATGTCTTCGGTTTGGCCTTAGCCAACCTTTCCTATTTATATATGTAGGGCAGAATACAGTAGTAACCATAGGGATTACAACATTGGATTAATCCTACATTACATTAATATCCTATGTATAGATATACATGATATACATTCTATAATACGCGTCATTTTTAAAATCATTGATTTTCCTCATTGAGTCGACATTGATATTGCTCTTTTTCCAAAAAAATACAAAACAAATAATAAGAAAAATCAAAATTTACAAAAAGAAAGAAGTTGAGGGACCAAGTTGAAAAACCTAGCAACATTTTACCTATAAATACTGGTTTCCTCAACACATTCAAAAGGGGGGGGGGGCAATTTTGATATTTGAGGGGGAGACAACACAAAAACAAAAACCCTAAGAGCCTAATTTTTTCTCCCCTCACGAAGGCAGCCACAGCCCCCCCCACCTTTTGATTTTTCTCTTCTCCTTTAAACCGGCCAAAACAGCAGCCCCTGGCTGAAATTTCTTCTTCCCCCTCAACCATTTGATTTATCTTCCCACAGTCCCTCTCTTCGTCCCGGCATAGAGCTCGTCCCCCACTGATTCCATCTTCATCTTCTTCCTCAGCCCTTGCACAACCCACCGTCCCTCTCCTCTCTCAGCCACAAATTAGCCACAAACCAAACAGCGCCCCCTGGCCTTGATTGTTCTCCAGCCGCCGCGAGACAAGCCCTCCTCTCTCAGCCGACCCATCAGTCTCCACCAACAACAGCAACCCACAAGCTAACAGACCCAGCTCACCGCCTCCAGCAGAGACGCCGGTGGCTCTAGCTCTGACCGACCCCTCCCTCAGCCACCGAGAACGTCGCCGATCTCCCCCACAACCAAAGAACCCAGCGACGGCCGAACAACAACCTTCAACGGTGCTCACGGACGACAGCGCCACCGCCCGATTTGCCACCTGAAGCAGAGGAGAAGAAGAAGAAACACATACAGATCTGCCAAAAAGAAGAAAAAACCGAAGTAGATTTTAAAACAAAGAGAACAAAATTAAAATCAACTGCCTGTTGTGTGCGTTTTTTTGTTATTTTTCAGGTCACAACATCATCGCCGGTAAGGAGGAGAAGAAGAGAGGAAGTCGTGGCTGATCCCCTGCTTTTTTTCTCACGGAGGCGCGTGAACCCATGCGCCGCCAGTGGTGGTGGTGCGTGGGAAGACGTGCCGCTAGTGGCGGGGGCGCGTGGGAAGACGTGCCGCCACTGTTCATGCAGCCCCAGAAGTCCTTCCCTGCAATTTCTGGAGTTTAGGGACTATTTTGTAATTTTGTAAATTAATTAATGTAATTTTTATTTATTTGTTTTGATTTTGAATTTGTATTTGTATTGTGGATGTAAAAGAAAAGAAAAATAAATAATAAAAAGAAAGTTGTGTGTGTGTTTGTTTTTTTTTTTTTATGTTATTGAACTATAAAAGAAAAAAAGGACAAAAATAATTATTTGTTAATTTAAATATGGTTAAATATCTCAAGGACAAATAAAATCAAGTTGTATTTTCCATGAAAATGTAAGAACAAGTTTCTACATATATTCGGGGATTTAATAACTGATTTATTCAAGCCTTAGAATTTAATTAATATTTTAAATTTTCAAATCACATCCGAACACAAAGCAGCTTACCTCAAGTAGGGTGCGTTAGGGGTGCTAATACCTTCCATAACCACAACCAGTCCCTTACCCGCGATCTTTGACAAGACCAGTACATCAGGTTTCCTAGTAGCCCTCAATGAATTACTAGGTGGCGACTCCCACAAACGAATTCAAAGCAAACGCAACAAACGATAGATAATCGCCAGCCGATGCCGCGCGTGGATTTTTTGAGGGTGCGACAGACAGGATAAATCCTTAGAAAAAAGCTTGTATGTTTTAAATTTGTAATTTGATAAAAAAAATAAAATTAAAAATGATAATTTTAGATTCCATGTGCCTGAATTTGTTTTATTAGATTAATTTTATGGGGGTTGGCTAGATGTAATCATCCAAGAATGAGAAGTTCTTCAAATTAAACCTAGAAGATATTATTTTAATTTTTTTCTAGTTAATTTAATATGTCAATTATTTTTTCTACTTAGCTTTAGTTTTTTTTTTGTTAGGTCTATTTTTACCTCTATATAAGTAGTTGATGTGTTATATTTTTTATTATTATATTATTGAATTCAAAGACTTTTCATAATATATTAAAGTTTTTTTTATTAATTTCTCTGTAGTTTCGTTAATCCTAGGAGAGAATTAAAATGGGACCGCAGGCTCGAGCATTAAAAAATAAAAAGAGGTGGTGTAACAGCGTTAAATGTGCATGAGGTGCACACTTTGGCAGGCTGTCCAAAACAGTGCCTAAGGGTGCTAGCAGCCATGCCAACAGTGGGATAAATTGGCAGCGCAGATTTGTGCAGCTGTAGGTTCGTCAAATGAAAATGAGCAGCGTAGATTGTTGACAAACATGGGCTGGATGCTGGAATGTCCAGGCTAGGAAGGAAAACTCACCAGGGAGATAGGTTGATGAGAACTGGAGCTGTCGCGGAATTCAGCAGCGCAAACAATTGCATCCTGCACTCAGATGTGAGTTCGACAGCGTAGACATTGGCAACTTGCACTCAAATGCGAATTCAGCAGTGCGCAACAACTTGTGCAAGTCGTTGGTTTGACTTGGCACGATCTTAAATTTGGACGAAAGGTTGTCCAAGGCATGTGAGAAACTCAACAGATGACATAGCAATAATTGGCAGTTGGGGCTGCCAGGTGGGCATGCAGAATGTGGGTTAGTGGCAATTATGGATATCCAAGATCATGGGATCATGGGGGCTGAAAACGTGGGGGCTGACCAGGGGTTGCTCTCAACCCACTATGATCATGGGGGAAAACTACCCACTACTTGGAAGATAATGAGGCCACTATGTTCATGGGTGAACATAGGTGAGATAGTGTCCCACAACTTTCTTAAAAGTAGGAATGGGAGTTGTGCCTTGTAAATGCTTGTCTATAAATTTTTTTTGCAGCTCTTAGTTGATAGGAGGCACGTGTGGGGCATATTCAGCATGTAGGGGCATGTAAGAACATGTAGAGTACGAGTTAGAGATAGCTTGGTGTAGCATGCAATCTTTGCGCATAGCACACATACGAATTATTGTATAGTTTCCTTTGTGTACGAGATTAATAAAGGTTGGGAAAGAGTTCTTGTAAAGCTTGTTGTGCATTTTGATTATCTTATTCTACTTATGTATTCCGCTTGCTTAGTTACTAGGCAAACACGAGTGGGATTGGTGAGGGAAGGTTGATTTTAGTGAGGGACTAGGCTGCCGCACGAGTTTATTTGAGCACGAAAAATTACCCCGTGACAGGTGGGTTCTCTTGTGTGTGTGTGTATTCGCATGCAACCAGCAATACTGCCCTCTCAGTCAACAAAACATTCAATAGAGTCTTGACAATCTTACCTCCAACTCACTTGCATGAGAGCATCCTTGCTGGCCAACGAAAAACAGCAACATGGGATATAACTAGAGGGAGGTGCACATGGTGACAGATTTTTCTATTTTGAAAATCTGCTACCTTGAAGATTTCACACCTTAGTGATAACTAATTGAAAAAAATGCGTCTAGCTGTCGAATTTCTTTCTTTGTTGTCTCCGTAGTGTGAGTAGGCAACAATGTATCAGTAGGTTTGCTGAAACTCTTTGCCTCGAGGATCAGCAACTACCAGCCCACGATTTTCATAATAATTTTCTTCAAAATGCTTTGTGTTCTTCCGAAAACAGGAGGGAAATGGCCCTCGATTTACAGTCAGGAATTGGTAAATATGGAGCATTAATCTTGAGGAAAACCATACTAATGATTGTAAATTCTAGTAATCCGTGATGATGCTCTTCTGAAAAAATGAGAAGTCATTTTAAACTTACAATCAGAGAGCCGTAAAATTTGAGAAATAATCTTGACGAAATCCATGTAACTGTAATAAACATTCAGCTGTGGACAAGATGAAAAGCTTCTTGAAGAAAACTATAATGTTTTGCAATTCTATCAAGAAGAATTGGTTGAGAAATGAATATACTGGCAACAGATGAATCATTAGATGAGTATGGATTCAACCACAGCCAGAAAAATCATAACTAGTTGAAATTAAGGCAGTTACTGTTGTGTTCAGGAGCAGCTAATTTCACTGAACGGGAACGGATTCGGGGGAGCGGGAACTTCAACAACTCCTTCAAGCATCTGTGTCACCTTCCTCATGGTGGGTCTAAGAGATGGCACCTCTTGAATGCACCAAATTGCAACCTTCATAGCCCTCTCTAGTGTTGATACGTCATTCATGGCCTCCATGTCATCTTCAATCAAAGCGTCAAGCGTTCCATGCCTATAGCAGTCATAAGCCCAGTCGATCAATATAGCTCCAGTTCCACTGATCTCCAGATCTACACTTCTCCGACAGCAGATGATCTCTAGCAGCAAGACACCAAAGCTATAGACATCAACCTTCACAGTGACTGGTGTGTTCCTGAACCATTCAGGAGCAACATATCCTCTTGTTCCTCGGATGGCAGTTTTGGTTTGGCTCTGATTAATCGCCAAAAGTTTTGCCAATCCAAAATCTGATATCCGAGCATTGTAGTAGTCATCAATAAGAATGTTCTGCGGCTTTATGTCACAGTGAATGATTTGGGTGCTACATTCTTCGTGCAGGTACAAGAGTCCTCTTGCAATGCCGAAGGCAATCTCAGTTCTTTGCTTCCAACTAGGCCTTAAGCTTCCAAAAAGAAAATCGGCTAGAGTGCCATTACTCATGAACTCATACACCAACAAACGATGCTGCCCCTCGTCACAAAATCCTAACAATCGGACCAAATTCTTGTGATGCGTCTGACCGATCACGTTCACTTCGGTTTTGAATTCCTTCTCGCCATGTTCAACCACGCCATCTAACTTCTTCACAGCAATAAAATTAGTAAAACCTGTTTTTATCGCACCTTTGTAAACACCACCAAAAGCTCCTCTCCCCAGTTCATCCTTGAAGCCTTCTGTAGCTTCTGTGAGCTCTTTGTATGTAAATGAACGCAAGTTTGACTCCACAATGTTTTCTTCTCGAACTATTGCTACTTTGTTGCGGTAAATGAAAGAATAACAGAAACATAATGTACTGAGCAATATAAAGTTGACAAATACAGAGCTAACCAAGAGCACTATTCCTGTGATGACCTTAATGTCCATTTCCGTCTTCGTTTCAGGAATCTGAAGACCAGGATTCCCGGGAGGGATATGATCTTTCTTAAATTTTATGAAAGTCTTCCCGTTAAAACCACTGTCAAATTTTCCATTCGAAAGTGGTAACTTCTTCTTCCAGCAGTTGTTGCCTAAAAAGATGACAGCCCCACACAGACAGTCATTCAAGCAAGATTTTCTGCACTGGTCTTCATTTTGAGTTTGCAAATGTTCTGCATCACCTGATGGATAATCAACATATCTTAGCTCAACAAAATCATACATATCTTCTGAGGAATTTTTTCCATTATCTTTGCAGCTTATTTCGAAATTTGGCACGCAGCTTCCATGCTTGTCATTCTGATCAAGCAAAGAAAATTCTTGTGGACAAGTACAATTGGGCCTTCGATCAACACTTAGGCTGCAGATGCTGTTGTATCCACACGCTCCACTACCCCAAACTGAATTAAACTTGCATATATTTTCTGGTTCAGACCTGACAGGTGACCAGCTTCTAATAGAAGAGGATGTTTTCGGGTATGAATATTGAGTGAAAACACCATCAAAATTGAGAGTTGCCCTACGGTAGAAGCCTGTAGTAGGAAGTGCTGTTTTTGTGAGATCCTCTCTCAGCCCATTTCTTCTCAATATGTACATGTAGCCTGACTCATTGAAGATCAATTGATAACCAGACTTTGATGGATTTGAAGCATCAGAAGTTCCACTTCTATAGTAGACGTCTTCGACGTAAGCAAATTTGGTTGTCGAGTTCATGGAATTCAGCACAAGATTTCCATTAACAAGCAAACGGAGCTGGAATCTCCCCAGCGAAAAGTTGGTCTCCATGCTTCGAGAAGAAACCACCCCTCCAGCATCCATAATCTGAGTAGGCAACAATGTATCAGTGGGATTGCTGAAACTCTCCCACGACGTGAAAGAATTGCTATTTTGAAGCACGAAGTTGCCAGTGTCATTCATAACACCTGACGAAACTGGACCATGAAGGATACGAGATGACCATATTAGCTTGCCTTGAGGATCTGTAAGCACCAGCCCTCGATCACCCGTCAGCTCGACCTTAGACTCCCTTGGTGCAGGATTATCTCCATTTGCATACCAAACTATGGTCTTCTCAGGAATCTTGGCATACCAAATAGACAGCAAGAAATGATCCTTGTATTCCAAGGGCTGAAATCCAAAAGCAAATTCTCCAAAGGAAGAAAGCCATGAAGGAGCATCATTAGTCGCAGTGATAAATGCACCCACAGGCATACTTCCATTAGTTTGAGCAACAGCCATGAGCTGTAACAGTACCATCGTTACTAGGAACATCAAAGTAAAAATAGCAGTAGCCATTCCTAGGATCTTTGAACTCACATACTTGTAACAAAGGATTAAAGAACATATTTAAGCACAAAAAATGGTCCATCACAAGGGCAAGCCAGAGTTTTCAAGTCAAACTAAAGTATTAGGAAACCTATTTTCTTGCCTCCAGGCTACAAATTTCATTAAAGGTTTGGACACAAAGACTTTTCAAATCCCTACAGCTGCATTCCAGAAGTCTTTGCCCTTACAAGGAGGCAACGGTACATATGGTGGACCAAGTCCATGTTATTGTACTTATTGAAATTTACCTTGAAATGGTAAATTTCGATGAAGATAAGGTAGAATATTGAACAAGAACCACATAATTATTGGTGTTTGAAACGGTGGAAGTCATTTATTCAACAGAGACTTGGGACCAGGGCAATAAATGAATGGATCCAAAGACTTAAAAATTGCAAAATGGGCCCTTTATCAAGTCTTCACAACCAAACAAAGACTTGCATGTGATGCATGACATCTGTTCGCTTTCAAGCCATCCTGAATCACTCTCTTTGACTATAAACATTTAGTAATAAAAAACCTATTTAGTAATAATAATTTGATGTAATAAAAAAATCAATGGAAATCAAGTACTCAATCTTCTTTTTGTATACCAAAGTACTAACTTGACCAGCTGGCACAGCCAATTCCAAGCAGTGGCAAGGCGTACCGCGCGCTCTTCTCGACGAAAACAATAATGTTTATGATTTTTTATTCTTTAAAAAAAATGGAGAGAAAAAAGGCAAATATATCATCACAAGAGAGTCAGTGGATTTTTTCACTATATTAATATCTCTACTTCAAATCTAATACCAATTGTTGGTGGGAGAAACCAAAACTCCTCTGTTTTCCGACGAATGGGGCTCTAATACCAATTGTTGATGGGTAAAACTACTGGTGGTGGCTTTGAAACACTCAGAGGGGATAAAACACAAGGTTTTATTACAAAAACACAAGCTTACAATTAATTAACAAAAGCTTAACAATACACGCCCTCTCTCTCTCTCTTTCTAGTGTTTCTCTCTATTCTCTCCACATAATATAACAGAAACTGGACACTCTATTTATACACGAAATCAGAATACAAAAATTCAAACTTTCTAGGTGTGAAGCCGGCTGGTGACTGTGGCAGCTGGGGCTAGTCGATTGGTCGACGAGTGGTGGCTGGTGGCTAGTCGGTGGTTGCCTTTCTTGACCTTCTGGATGTTGAGTTTAATATTCAACACCAATTGCATTTTTCAACCAGCCCTTGTCCTCTAGTGGGCAGATATATTTAAAAAATGTACCGCGTTATGGAAGTTCTAATCAAAGAAAAAAGGACCAAGAGGCACCATTGTCAACGAATGCCTGTGTAACCTTTCTTGTGCAAAGACTTGGCCAGATGCCATTTTCAAGATGCATTCCCGTATCAAACTTTGCTACGCTTGTACTTCTTGCACTTTCCTTGCATTAGAAAAAATACCACGACCATGGCCAGCTAAATCTAAATCCAAGCTTTTAGTCATATTTGTCATACCGGCTCATACCAAATTATCGAATAAATTTAAATCAATTATTTTTATTAAAATAAATTGTTTTCTTTAAAAAAAAATTCTTTAAAGTTGACTCAAACAGGTGAATACCTTTCTATAGTTTAATTTAAAATCCGATCCAAGTTGACTTCAAATTTTAAGTGTTCAAGTTAGACTACATTTAACAACTACGCTTTTAATAAGTTCACAACCTATATCAAAACCAGAAAAAACAATCTTTTTTCTCCAGTTTTGCCTGAGAATTGTACTTGTTTTGTTTCCTCAATGCAATCAATAAAAACCCTACCATGATATTATCAGGATCCGCAGCTTCTAATTCGTTATTTGAACTTTGAAAAAAGACCTCATGGGTAAGGCTAAAAGTGTTATAGCAAACTCTCAACACCAAGTTGGCAAGTTGTGCAGTCAAGTCCTCCTCCAATTTGAAAATATGATTAATGTTTCAGCTCAACATGAAAATAAAAGGATGGTCTAGGTTTCTTACCATGAGAAAAGCAAGTAGAAGCATTAACTATTACCCCAAGACTGAGTAAATTCTTCAAGTAAGCATGTTAGACACATTCTTGCTCCCAGGAGTGGTGAAAGTGCTGTAACTAGTAGATGTACGGTAGAATCCCGCAGCAGTATATACTGTATCTATGCTGAGTGCATGTTCCAGATAGTAAATAGCAACTGTAACTGCAGACCACAACTCAAATACCAGATGACCCGATCCACGTGCCTGACCTGAATGGAGGATGACGTCAGCATGACATAACCATGGCATCAGCATAAACAGTTGGCGTGCCATGTCAGAGACCAATCAACAGACACGTCATCAATGTGGGACCCACCTAGACACCCGATCATGTTGACGATTTGAGGTGGAGAGTGAAAACTGATGAAGACTAATCTTGACGAAATGAAGCACTAGGAGTCTCGCTAGATGTTGAAAAATCATGTATAAAAACAAAACAAAAAATTCCAAATCACTTGTAATGGAAAGCCGCAACAAAGCTAGCAAATGGTTGTATATACAGAAAGGTAGTACGATGGATAGATATGGCCTAGGAAGTTCTAGCTAGGAGATTGGGTTTTAAGCGGGACCATAGTGACCCCTCCAATCTTTCCTGGGAACTTGCTTAGTTGAAGGATTATCCATACGGAACTATTTTCGTATATGTAACAGTTTGTAATGAAACTGGTGAAGACTAGCAGGATGACGACACAAGGGGAACTGTTGGGTTCCGTATGATCAAGGATCTGATGGAGTGGTGATTTCTCCAAAGAAGTTAGATTCGGTGACTGTGATTTCTCGAGGAGAGAATTGATGAAGACCCTGATAATGGAAGAGAAATATAGGAAAGGGATACAGATTGGCACCTTATTTTGAATTGGATAAGTGTTATGACAGGATGAGCTGCTGTCAAACATAAGCAAAGAATATGGAGAAATCTGGAGAACAGAAATTGCACAAGGGCACACGGAGATTGTGCAAAAGTACCCGTAGGATCCAAAAAGGTACTGTAATGAGACAACAAGTGCAATGAAAAAGAAGAGTTCCCAAATGAAGCTCGGAGCAGAGACTGTGTGAAAAGTTGTACAACAGGAAGTCTCTTGTGCTCTTGATGAAGATAACATGCGAGGACCTTTCTAATGCATGCAAGGATAGAAAGACGAGCTGTTGTGAAGGCACCTAATTGAGGGGGTGCAAACACTTGTGATAAAAGGCGAATACACCAAAGAGAGTTGGTGTAGGTGGAGCTGTTAAGGAGAAAGACGTAGAAGCTCCAAACATAGAAATCGAGGTGGAGGATTGGAAGGAGTGTACCACAACTCTCTCTTTCTATGTGATCAGTGGTAGTAATCTCTCCCAAGTCCACATGGTGGTAGAGAATCTTGGAGTCATTGGAGTCATCCCAGCTAAAGGAAGATGCAACCGCCTATGAAAGGCGAAGACACCTTAGAGAGAAGGTGTGAGGACCATGACATGAGTCCAAGTTCATACCACCGCATGACAACGAGCGGAGACACCTCAAGAGAAGGTGTGAGGGCTATGATATGAGCCCAAGTACAACCCAAGAGCCGATGTGATGGCTAGATATGAGTGGACAGGGTATGGATAGTCAATGAAGTGGCTATGATGAGTATGAAGACAAATGCATGATTGGCTTTCATGGATGTTGCCCCCATGCTAAAGATTAATGAACTAGAAGACATTTGTCTTGGACAATAAGTGGGTGACTTGTGGAGCATTAAGATATGACTGCTAGGAATTAGTAGGAGGGCAAACGCAAGTTCCTGGAACAAGTTGACTCTTGTCAAGGTTGTGAGCTCGGTAATGGTATTGTAATACTCGGAGTATAAAGACAAATATTGATCAACCTTTAATGGGTTGCCCCCATGGTTAAAGGTGGATAGCTACCTGAACTCTTAGGACTAACAGCGAGAGACTCGCGAAGAAGTAAGGCGTGGTTCCTAGGGTGGAACAAAGAGCAGATGCAATTCCTGGATGAGTAGACTCTTGGAAGAGTGGTGAGCTTGTGATCATATTGAAATACTCAGATAATAATTGTCGCACTTGAAAATAGAAATTTCTGTTTGAGGGGGTGTTGTAAGCCTTGGTGTGAGGCTTGATAAATCATTCTGGACCGAGCATGGTTGATACACTCAACGAAGAATGTTATGTCCCGGAGACAAGCGTTAACACTCTTCAGATGTAATGTGGGAGACCATCTAGTTAAAGTGATCCTTTGGTGTGAGCAAGAGTGTGCTTTGGTGACTCTGGTGATTGAAAGGTTTGGCAAGTATCTGTAAACTTGGTCGAAGACGCGCTCAGAATGGAAGCTTGGAAAAGTTGCAGGATGCAAGCTTGTGCTGAAGAAGTTATCGTTTCAGTTTCCAGCAATACATAACAGGAAATATACTGCATTGAGAGGGGGAATTATTTCATGTGTGGCCTTGCACTCCTCTGCATTAGCTTGGTCCATGCCTACAAATTGTTCCTTACTGAACACAGTCTCTATGGAGAGTGGTAAACATACACAAGCGTGCATGTGAAAAAGCACATGTGAGGGAGAAGTACCTATAGTTGCCGTTGACTCATGCCCTAAATCCTTCTTCGGCCTTGCTCGTTTTCTCCTCGGCTTTTTGTCGTGCCTTCACAATCAAAGCTACTGTTCTCCACTGCTGGCTTAGAAGGGGAAAAACTAAAAAGCACACAAACAGAACATTTTGGAGACTGGACAAATAATTGTGCTAAGAAACAATTAGAAAGCCATGGAATATTGTCATTCCAGAATTCAGCTTGTATTTACTTAGTGCCTTGACTAAGAAGGGAAACTGTTTCTCCAAATAATTGGAGAAATCAAATTATGCGAAGAAACATTTTGGAGACTGAACAATAATGTTGCTGTTTTTCACATTCCCCTTGATTCTTTCAATGTATTGACAATTGGATTGGAACTTGGAAATTATACGTCACTTGGAAACAAAGTGCAACAATATTTGGATAAACGTGGAAATGGGAGAAATTAATGACCTCAAATTTAACTATTAATGGAGTTAGGAAATTACTGATATATATAGGAATTAATTATACCACAAATGAACGGGCAATAATTCATAGTTATCATTAATGATCCCATATCTAGAAACATAAACATATTTAATATGGATGGGACCAAAAAACAGTAAAATCGAACAGTCCACCCTCTTAGACACTAGCATATTTAAGGTGCAAGATGACCACCTTGCTATGTTTGGTTCAGCTTCATTAAACAAGAATGTATCAAGAATTGGAGAGAGAATTCAGCTTCATTGACCATCAATATTAATATATATATTTTTTAATTATTTTATAATCTCAATTTGAAAAGCATTCTTAACTAAACACATTAAATTATTTTTTGTTCAACCTCAATTTCAATCACAGTTTTAACCAAACATATAAAAATACCAAAACAACCTCAACCAAAAGTACTTTTTATAAAATAATTTTTTTTCAAACCACAACGACAAAAGTAACCACAATACCAAATACATTGAAGCCGGAACCCAGCCAAGGTATGTTAAAGATTAGATAGGTTAATTTAAATTATTTTAAAAAAAATTTAAAAAATTATTTAAACAATATTTTTTTAAAAGAACAAAATTATATATATATATATATATATATAACGAGGTTTTAATAAGTTTGAGAATTGATCTGTAAAGTTAATTTAATAACCACAAACAAAATTTTTTATATGAAAATCGAGTCAAGATAGTTGTGTTTCAACTCAATTAATTGAATTAAGTTGGGTTTAGTAACTGAGGTATATGATCTTGGAAATTTTTTTCTCGGCCTTCTTAATAACTGAGGTATACAAGTTTACCTTTATATTCGTTTTAAATCTTTTATTTAACTTTTTACTCGTGAACATGGAAAAGAAAAAATAATAATTGAAAACATGCATTTTAAGTCTTATTGTGCAAGGTCTAACACATGATGCCAGAAATTATAGGAACTACAGATTATTCAATACAAGGTAGATAGGTATAAAAAGGATTTAAATTGTGCTGATAAATGATGAAGGATCAGGAGGAACAGAGACTTGAACACCTCCTTCTAACATCTGCACAACTTTCTTCATTCCAGGTCTTAAAGATGGTTCCTCCTGAATGCACCAAATTGCAACCATCACAAACCTCTCCACCGTTTTCATGTCTTCTGTTGCCTCTTCATCTTCTTCTACTAAAAGGTCTAACTTTCCTTCTTTAAGGCAATCACATGCCCAGTCTGCAAGAACTACCTGATGCTCTTGCAGAGCATTAATCTCAAAGTTCTTTCTACACCATACTAGCTCCAGCAAAAGAATGCCAAAGCTGTAGGTATCTACTTTGGTGGTGACAGGCAGGTTCTTGAACCATTCAAGAGCTACATACCCTTTGGTACCTCTGATTGCTGTAGTTGTTTTAGTTTGGTCTGTCTTCAACAGCTTGGCTAGTCCGAAATCAGAAATCCTTGCACTAAAAGATTTGTCGAGGAGGATATTTTGAGGCTTGATATCACAATGGATTATCTGGGAGCTGCATTCTTCGTGGAGGTAAAGGAGCCCTCTGGCTATATCGAAGGCAATTTGCATTCTTCGGTACCAGTTAGGCTTGAGGGTATGAAGTTTGGCAAAGTCGTCCAGGCCATAGCCCACCTTCTGCTACTGGAAGCTGTCTTTGGATAAACATATTGCCTAAAAACTCCATCATAGTCCAGGGTTGCCCTCAAGTAGAAATCTTGGATTGATACTGGATTAGAGAATACCGAATTAAGCATGGTGCCATTTCTAGCAACAAGGTACATATAGCCAGACTGGTTAAAGACCAATAAGCAAAATTTGAGGTAGTTAATGGATAACGTGTGGTGTACAAGATGAGATTCCCATCAGGTTGTAGACTAAACTTGAATCTTCCATCTGAATAATTCTTTTCCAGGTAGGGAGCAATTAGTTGAGCACCCGAATTCAGATTTTGTGAGGGCAACAGTGTATCTGTTGGTACATCAAAACTCTGCCACAAATTGGCACCAGCTTGGCTTGCTACCACGAAGTTTCCCGTGTCAAGCATGGCTGCATAGGCGGTTCCACTTCCACCCGATTCTGGACGGATCCATATTTGTCTGCCTGATTGATCATTTAGAACCAACTCACCATCTCTGGTAAGTTGTACTCTTGATCCCCCTTGAACTAGATCATTTCTATTAGCTGACCAGACTATGGTTCTTTCGGGTATTTTGTTGAACCATATGGCAAGTAGGTAGCCAGCATCACCAACTTGTTGGAATCCAAAAGCAAATTCCCCAGATGGTGAAGTCCAAGGAAGGTTATCAGTTGCAGCAGTGAGAGATGAGCCCAAAGATATGTTGCTGTGAGCCTGACCATTGCTAGAAAATGGCAGCAGCAGAAGGAGGAAGAAAAAACAATATGGTAGTTGAAAATCCATGATGTGAAGATACTGTTTTTTAAGAGATTGCATGATTTAGGGCACAAGCCCTCTTCTCTATTTATGCTGGGTATTGCCGTTGGAATAAAATATGAGTCTCCAACTATCAAATGAATAAATTAATGAAGTAAAAGTAAAGCATTAGAAAATTGTGAGTCTGATCAATAGTCAAGTTTTCCAATATTAACGTGAAGAAAGGGGTGTTCAAAAAAGAGAAATTATTAGCAATAAGTCTACAAATTTAGGATTGCACGTGGTACAAATTTTCTTCATTGAGAATCTCTAAAACCCTGGTCTTTCTGAGAAAATCCAACTAGAACTTGGAGAAAGAAATGCAAAAATGAAGTGTTTTCATACTTAATATCGTTAAATAACTGGTTTCTAAAAAGTTATATATTGTGGTTCTTTTCACAAAATTCTTATAAATCTCGGAGAAACAAAAGGACTCGAGAAAAATAACCTATTTTATAGTAACAAATACTAAAGAATAAATTCAATTTAAAAGCTAAAGGAAATTAGCAAAAATTTAAAATAATTTAACTAATAAAATTTTGGTATTATATTAAATAACTAGTTTAATTAAAAAATTTAAGGTATTGACGATAATTTAAGATATAATTTATATTATTGTATAATAAATATTACTAATGAAATTAATAAGAAGCTTCCTTTTCTCTTGACCACTCTAATTACATAGTTTTAACTGCTTGGATCTAAGAATTTTTAATTAAAAATCTCTAAAATCCTAACAAGTTATATAAAAACTTTACTGTTATAACTAGTATTAATCCGTAGTTCGATTCCTCTGTGTTTTTTTTTTTTTAAAAGAAACAAGGTATAATGGATTCTTCAAGTTCATCATGAAGATTCTTCTTTTGTACAACTGTTGCTTGTGCTTTTCTTGTCTCATTTTTTATATTTTAAAAATCATTTAAGGTCAGAAACTTAAATCATTAGGTTGTATTAAGAATGATTACAACTTCTGGCCGCTAAATGATTAGATGAGATTTACTCTCATAATATATTATAAATTTTTCAAGTCAAACTAAAGTATTAGGAAACCAACTTTCTTGCTTCCAGACTACAAATTTCATTAATTGAAGGTTTGAACACACAGACTTTTAAAATCCCAACAGCTGCATTCCAGGTCATATGGTACATATGGAACTTTTCATTAATTGAAGGAGGCAATGGTACATATGGTGGACCAAGTCCATGTTATTGAAAAAATTATTGAAATGGTAAATTTCGATTAAGATTAGGTAGAATATTGAACATGAACCACATAAGCATTGGTGTTTGAAACGGTGGAAGTCGTTTGTTCAACAGACACTTGGGACCAGGGTAATAAATGAATGGATCCAAAGACTTAAAAATTGCAAAATGGACCCTGCCCTTTATCAAGTCTTCATAACCAGACAAAGACTTGCACGTAAAATGTCTGTTTGCTTTCAAGCCATCCTGAATCACTCCCTTTCACTGGAAACATTTAGTAATAAAAAACATATTTAATAATAAAAATTTTATAATTACAAAAATTTAATATTTTTTATAAATTATTTTTAGTTTATGAATTTTATCTTTATTTTTTATTCATCAATTAAATATCAATAAATATTAAATATATAAAAAAAAATTTTTATTAATAATAAATATATTTTATATAAATAAAATTAATGTCAACAACTGATGATTAGCTATAAGTATATTAACACTAACAAATCAGTGATATGTCTTTCATGATTATTTACAAAACTTATTCAATATTAACATATAACCACTAACCAATGAGGAATTGATTTAGTAAAAGCTTTTAAAAATCAATGGAAATCAAGTACTCAATCTTCTTTTTGTACGCCAAAGTACTAACATGACCAGGCACGGCCAATTCCAAGCAGTGGCAAGGTGCACCCCTCTTCTCGACGAAAACGATAATGTTTATGATTTTTTATTCTTTAAAAAAATGGAGAGAAAAAAAGGCAAATATATCATCACAAGAGAGCCAGTGGATTTTTTCACTATATTAGTATGTATCTCTACTTCAAATCTAATACAAAACTTCAAAACAAAAATATTGTCTTCTTCTGAATGTTCATCGCATGGAATATATATTGCTATATTATGTTTATAGATTAGATAGACATGATCAATCCTTAGAAAAAGGCTTGTATGTTTCAAAATTTTAAACTTAATTAGAAGATGTTATTTCAATTTTTTTTCTAGTTAATTTCATATGTTAATTAGTTTTTCTACGTAGTTTTTTTTTTGTTAGGTTTGTTTTTATCTCTTTATAAGTAGTTGATGTGTTATTTTTTTTATTAGATTATTGAATAAAACATTGCCACCCACGGAGGCAAAACAGACCTGCAATGAGACTTGGAATTTGTTAAGCTTACTTTTCATGCAACAGAAGTATAGCGTCTATGAAAAGTGTACGGAGTCCAAGCTAGTTGATGTGTTATTCAGATTTTGTGTGGGCAACAGTTTGTCTGTTGGTTCATCAAAACTCTGATTGATCATTTAGAACCAACTCACCATCTGCTGTAAGTTGTACTCTTGATCATTTCTATTAGCTGACCAGACTATGGTTCTCTCAGGTATTTTGTTGAACCATATGGCAAGTAAGTAGCCAGCACCACCAACTTGCTGGAAACCAAAAGAAAAATCCCCAGACGGTGAAGTCCAAGAAAGGTTATCACTTCCAGCAGTGAGAGGTGACCCCCCCAAAGATATGTTTCTGTAAGCCTGACCATAGGTGGAGAATGGCAGCAGCAGAAGAAGAAGGAAGCAAAAACAATATGGTAGTTGAAAATCCATGAGATGTGAAGATACTTTTCTTCAAGACAATGCAGGACTCAGGGCTCAGGTCCTCTTCTTTATTTATGAGAGTATTGCGGTTGGAAGAACAAACATAGCAGCTTCCTTTTTTATTTCCTCAGAAAGTGCTTATTGCAGCATTAATAAGTCAAACATTAGGTGATTGTAATTTTCAATTGTCAAATTTTCCAATATTAATGTATGATCGACCCATAAAAAAAGACATGTTATTAGCTGTCCGCCTTCGAGCAATAGATAAATAAATGGTATGGCCAATTCAATGTAATTAATCTGAAGCCTTCTTCTTTTTACCACTTCTGTTGCTACCCAATTTTTGACCCATGTTTTGATATATTTTCAAAAAAATCCAAAAATAAAGAAAAACAATGAAAATCCAAAAAAATATGTTTTTAATATATTTTCGTCATTTTAGCATTTTCAACGTAGTTTAAAAAGAATTTAAATTGTTAAAAGATTTTTCAAACGCGTTCGACTTTTCACGCGTATTTTTTAAAATCGTTGATTTTCCGCATTTTAGTTGACGTTGATATTGCTCGTTTTCAAAAAAATACAAAAAAATAAGAAAAATCAAAATTTACAAAAAGAAGGAAGTTGAGGGACCAAGTTGAAAAACCTAGCAAAAGTTTTTCTATAAATACCATGCTAAACTGATTTTTAAAGGGGGGGCAATTTGGAAATATCAGAAAATACAAAAAAAACCAACCCTAAACCTAACTTCTCCCATTTTTCTCAAGGCAGCCGCCCCCCACCCTTGACATTTTTTTTTCCTTTCGAAACCAGCCAAACGGCCTGCACTTCCCGGACTTGATTTTTTTTTCTAATAGCCCCGACCAAAGGTTCGACTCCCTCACCAGCACACCCCGGACCACCTGGCATTTTTCTTTTTTTTTCCCCCCTCTGGCCGTCTCTTGCTTCATCTTCTCTGCGTGAAACCAAACCCATCTCCGGCAGCCTCTTCTTTCTCTGTTTTTATTCCCCAAAATCGTCTCCCTGCTTTGTGATTCTTGGTCCAAAAGCCAGCCGGTCGCGCCCCTCCTCTGGTCGGCGTTTCTTCCTCGCGGCCAAGGGAACCCCGCCGCCCACAGACCAGTCACTAGCAGCTCCGGTCGCCTCCAGCAGTCATCCTCGTCGCCAGCTCAGCCACACCGCGAGGCAAGCTCCCCTCCATCTTCACAGCTGCTCCACCGGACGCAGACAACAGCAGCAGGGCCATCCGCCGCTGCAACCAACAGAAGTGGAGACCAAACCAGCAGCCCACATCCGAACAGCCCCAGCGGCGACGCCCCCTTCTCAGTCGTTCCTCTTCACTGCCGCCTGAGACAGAGAAGGGTGGAGGCAGAGCAACGGGGCAGATCAAAAATAAAAAGAAAAGGAAAACGATGCAGATCTAAAAAGGAACAAAAAACAGATTTGAGATGAAACAAACAAACTAAAATCGACTGGTGTTGTGTTTATCTTCTTGCTCTGCAGGTCACCGGCGGTTGAGGAAGGCACAGAGGAGGAAGCCGCCCCAAGCGCCCTGTTTTTTTTGGATTTCCAGCGGCGGCGCGTGAACCCACGCGCCGCCAGTGGCGGGGGCGCGTGGAGGGGACGCGCCGACACTGTTCATACGTTGCAGATGGCCTTCCCTGCAAATTTAGGATGTTTTAGGGGCTGTTTTGTAATTTTAAATGGTTTGATGTAATTTTTTATTTAGCATTTGAATTTTTATTATTTGTATTTGTGGATGTAAAAGAAAAGAAAAGGAAAAGAAAAGGAAAGAAAAGAATAAAAATAGTGAAAGTGTATGTGTGTGTTTGTATTTTGTTTTATTTATTTGTATATATTTTTAATGATAAAATTGCAAATATATTAAAGAAGAATTTAATATTTTGATTGGATCGCGGTTAAGAATTATTAACTTATATGTAAGTGATATTTCTAATTTCCGATGAAAAGACAATTATTAAAACTTCTTTAACACGTGTATGTGTGTGTTTGTATTTTATTTTATTTATTTGTATATATTTTAAGGATGAAATTGCAAATATATTAAAGAAGAATTTAATATTTTGATCGGATCACGGTTAAGAATTATTAACTTATACGTAAGTGATATTTCTAATTTCCGAAGAAAAGACAATTATTAAAACTTCTTTAACACGTCAAAGCCACGAAGCAGCTTACCTCAGGTAGGGTGCGTTAGGGGTGCTAATACCTTCCCTAACCACAACCAGTCCCTTACTCGCGAATCTCTGACACGACCAGTACATCCGGTTTCCTAGTAGCCCGAAATCAATTACTAGGTGGTGACTCCAACGAACCAAATTGAAGCAAACAACAACGAGACTTAAATCGCCAGCCGATGCCGCGCGCTGATTTTTTTTGGGGTGCGACAACTTCAATGAAATCAACCCGAAGCTTGACCATATATATATATATATATATATGTGTGTGTGTGTGTGTGTGTGTGTGTGTGTGTGTGTATCCAGAAACTAAGTATCCAGAAACGTTAATATACAAGGTTTGCCTTTATATTAATTTTAAATCTTTTATTTTACTTATTACTCGTAAACATGAAAAGAAAAAATAATAATTGAAAGCATGCGTTTTAATTAAGCCTTATTGCCCTGAAATGATAGGAACTACAGATTATTCAATACAAGGTAGATAGGTAACATTCATTGGCCTTAGTTTCTGGATATATCCCAGATGCAAGAAGGACAAAGCTCGATGATAGAAGCGAGAAATGCATCTTTGTCGGATATGGTGATAGAAGGATGGGATACAAGCTGTATAATCCCATCACAAAGAAGGTAATTATGAGTAGAGATATTATCTTTGAAGAAGATAAATCTTGGCAATGGAATGATGACCAAGAAGCAGTCAAATGGATCAACACTGATTTGATCCTTGAAGGTGAAGAAGTACCAACAGTACTTGTAGAAGAACCGATTGTGCCAGCAGATGAACCACAAAGTTTGGTACACAGATTCCTTGTATTCAACAGGAGGGACACACCAGAATTATCATCATCAACACCACCATCAGCATCCTCATCAGAAGGACCAAAAAGGATGGGAAATCTAGAAGAGTTGTATGATGCCACTCAAGTTATGGAAGATACAACTCTATTTTGTTTCTTCGCAGATATTGACCCACTTAGCTTCAATGAAGCTATCATAGAAGAGAAGTGGATAAAAGCAATGGATGAAGAAATACATGCCATTGAGAAGAATGATACCTGGAAGCTGACTAATCTACCAGAAAACAAGAAAGCAATAGGTGTCAAATGGGTCTATAAGACGAAGAAGAATGCAAAAGGAGAAGTGCAAAGATACAAAGCCAGATTAGTGGCTAAAAGCTATAAACAAAGAGAAGGCATTGACTATGGAGAATTATTTGCTCTAGTAGCCAGGCTAGAGATAATCAGACTGATGATCTCACTAGCTGCACAACATAGATGGAAGATCTATCAACTCGATGTGAAGTCATCATTTCTGAATGACTTTCTACAAGAAGAGATCTATGTTGAACAACCACTTGGATACATTGAAGCTGAAAATGAAGGCAAAGTATACAAGTTGAAGAAAACTCTCTATGGTTTGAAGCAAGCTTCGCGTGCTTGGAATACCAAAATTGTTAGGTATTTTCAAGTTAATGGATTTGAAAAATGTCCATATGAACACTTAATATATGTGAAGAAAGAAGCAGATGGCAGCATATTATTTGTGTGCCTATATGTTGATGATTTGATATTCACCGGCAACAATCCTACCATGTTTAAAGACTTCAAGAAAAGCATGGTACACGAGTTTGAGATGACAGACATTGGACTAATGGCACATTTTCTTGGCTTGGAAGTAACGCAGAAAGAAGAAGGGATTTTTGTATCCCAAAGCAATTATGCCAAAGATATTCTTGAAAGGTTCAAGATGGAAAACTGCAATCCGGTATCAACTTCAGTTGAAAATGGAGTAGAATTGAGGAAGAGTAAAGTTGGAAATGTTGATCCAACTTACTTCAAAAGCTTAGTAGGAAGCTTAAGGTACTTGACATGTACCAGACCGGATATACTCTACAGAGTCGGACTAATCAGCAGATATATGGAGACACCAGACCAGTCTCACTTGAATGCAGCCAAGAGAATTCTTCGCTACATCAAAGGCACAATAAATGAAGGTATGTTTTATACCTCAAGTAAAGATTTCAATCTTGTAGGCTACTCAGATAGTGATTGGGGTAGAGATCTGTATGAAAGGAAAAGCACAATAAGGTTTGTCTTTTTCATGGGAGATACATCTTTCACATGGTCATCCAAGAAGCAATCAATTGTAACGTTATCAAGCTGTGAAGCTGAGTATGTTGTTGCCAACTCAGTTGTATGCCATTCAATATGGTTAAGAAATATGCTGAAGTTTCTTGGATTTCCTCAAGAAAATCCTACAAAGATTTATATTGACAATCGATCAGCGATTGCATTGGCAAAGAACCCGGTGTATCATGAAAGAAGTAAACACATTGATACGCGTCATCATTTCATCCGAGAACATGTGAAGAATAAAGAAGTCGAACTGATATCCTGCAAAACAAATGACCAAGTTACAGATATCTTCACAAAGCCATTGAAGGGGAAATATTCATCGGATTGAAGTTCATGCTTGGTATGACATCCCTCAATTGAGTTTAAAGGGGGGATTTGTTGTGGTAAACACAATCAAGCACCTACCACCACCTATATCCACCTAATATCAACAACTACCATCTATTGCCACCTACCATTAACCACTACCACCTGTTGCCTCTCAGTTTATGTATAAATAAGCTGTTAAGTTTGTGTTATATAATGTGTGGGAAAGAGTAGAGAGAAACACAAGAGAGAAAAGAGAGGGCGTGTATTAAGATTGTAAGTTTTTGTTTTTGTAATAAAACCGTGTGTTTTATCCCCTCTGAGTGTTTTAAAGCCACCACCAGTGGTTATCTCCCACCAACATGCATTAATCTCAAAGTTCTTTCTGCAGCAAACTAGCTCCAGCAAGAGAATGCCAAAGCTATAGGTATCTACTTTGGTTGTCACTAGCAGGTTCTTGTACCATTCAGGAGCTAGATACCCTATCGTACCCCTGATTGCTGTTGTTGTTTTGGTTTGGTCCGTCTTCAACAGCTTGGCTAGTCCGAAATCTGAAATCCTGGCGTTAAGAGATTCGTCAAGGAGGATATTTTGAGGCTTGATATCACAATGGATTATCTGGGAGCTGCATTCTTGATGGAGGTAAAGGAGCCCTTTGGCTACACCAAAAGCAATTTGCATTCTTCGGTGCCAACTAGGCCTTGAATATCCAAATATGTAGTTGGACAAGGAGCCACTGCTCATGTAATCGTAGACCACAAGGCGATTTTGCCCTTCGTTACAGAATCCAACAAGTTGAACCAGATTCTTGTGATTTGTTCTGCCAATAACTTTCACTTCTGTATTGAATTCTGTGTCGCCCACCCCGACCATCTTTGCTAATTTCTTTACTGCAATGAGCGGTTTGTCTTCGTTGGCTAGTGCCCCCTGTAAACAATTCCAAAAGCACCCCTACCGAGTTCTTCCTTGAATCCTCCTGTAGTTGTTTCCAGCTCATTGTAAGTAAAATTCTGCAGATTCATTTCTGGCTTGACATGGAGTTGCGGTACCATCTGTTGTTTTTGTTGGTTCCAAAGAATAAAGAACACGTAGATTCCTAGCAGAAAGAGAACAATCAGAAAGATGGAGCTACCTAAAAGCACCGATCCTGTTGTGATCAAAGTTGATCGATCACTCTTCTTTGCACTTGAACCCGCAGTCCAGTTGCCTTTCCTTACTTTCATCAGGGCTTTATCACCAATACTGTCGCATGCTAAAAAATCCAATGCGGCGTTCGACTGGCGATTTTTTTTGTTTACTGATTTAGTTCTTTGTAGTCGCCACCTAGTATTTTGGTCACTAGGAACCCTAACTGTTTTAGAGATCAGGTATAGGGACTGGTTGTGTAAATGGAAGGTATTAGCACCCCAAATACGCCCTACCTAAGGTAAGCTGTATTGTTTTATTGTCTAATAAAAACTAAGGTGTTATTGGACTTCTAGTTGTTGGTCTGTCTATGGTTCAAGAAAAATCCTCCTCGGTAAGAAAGTTTTTATCTTATCAGGTAAAATCCTAACCATTCTAACATCCATACCAAAACTTTATTAATAATATTTAGGAATACGTTTTACGTATAAATTCGTAATCCCAAATACTAATAGAAAACAAAATTTTTTTTTAGAATTTTTGAAATATTGGCCCAGTTCTCATGGCTTGAATAAACTGGTTATTAAAGCCAAAATGCATGCTAATACATATATTGTTTTGAAAATTTCATTTTGTTGTGTGAAAATATGATGTTATAATATTTATATATATATATATTGGAGAGACTAGGCCGTATTTTAAAATAAAAAAACAATCTTTTGGAAAATATTATTTTTTTATGCTTTGACGAAAATCAGGTATTTTAATACTGGGTTTGGATCATTACGGTATAAAAATACAACCCAATATTAATCCACCTTAAAAAATGCAAGAAAAATCAACAATATTTTTAAGGACTTTTGGAATTTTTTTGAAAGAAAAAAACATTTTTATTTTGAAAATCTTTGATGTTTTGACAAAAACCGGGTATTTTAATACTGGGTTTGTATCCTTACGGTATAACAATACAACCCAATATTAATCCACCTTAATAAAAAATGCAGGAAAAATCAACAATATTTTTAAGGACTTTTGGAATTTTTTTGAAAGTAAAAAATCATTTTTTTATTTTGAAAATCTTTGATGTTTTGATGAAAACCGGGTATTTTAATACTGGTTTTTATTTTAATCATTTATTTTCTCCTCCCCCAGGTCTTCAACAAAGATTCTATTTATAGGCGATGCAAGAGGGCAACATTGTTTACATTGGGGAAAAGTTTCAGCCCTTGATTCGACCCGAGGAATCCAAGCCACTGGTTCAAAGTGTGTACCTTGAACTGCCGAATTTGGCAATCCAAGGCTGCAGACTGCCCGAGGTGGCCACTTTGAGCCAATAAACGAACCCGTTTCTAAATTGTTCAACCCGACCGGACCCTTCCCCGGGATAAAGAGGTTTCAGGTGGACATGTTGGAGCACGTTTTGTCGGATTTGGAGGCCAGACGAGCCGGAAAAAGCGCCTGGAAAGCAGCCACTTGGGCAGCTTTTCGAGGAAGAAAGTGAATAGTAACAGGCGACGTGTCAATACAATACAGCACCCCTATGTACGCGCCTTTTGCAAATTGGTCCCTGGTTTCGGATTTTGTCAATTAAGTCCCTAATTGGCCATTAAACTTCAATATTTATGCAATTAAACCCATGATTGGACCTAATAAATTCCTAAAAAATATATTTTGACCCAGAACTTAAATTTCTTCTAATTAAAGCCCAAATTGACTTAAAAATCAATTTTTCTTGCAATCAAATCCCCTACAAATCCAATTAAAAATCCAATTAAGTCCATAAACATCCAAATTTGGGCTTTTCTCCTCAAAATTTAAATTTTCCTTCTAAAAAGGGCCCCCATCCTTAAAAAATATACTGTCAAAAATCCAATCTTTGTATTTTTATACTCCTTGACCAATTTTCTGACCATTTTCTGAGCGCTTTTGCCTCCTGTTATTTTTCTAACCTCTTTTGGCTATTTATTTTATTTTTATTTTTGTGGAGACCCGAAAATGGGTTACAACAAATACTTGGATCTGTTACCCCATTCGAGAGAGGGCCTCTCTTCTTCCAACATTCTCCGCTGTTATAAGTGGCAACAGCACAATAGCAGTCACTCAAGCAAGCTTGTCTGCACCAATCCTCGTCCACTGAAATAAAATATTCATAATCAGTATATGGAAAGTTTGTGTTTATCATATCGCTGATCATAAAGTTATCTATTTCTTGCGATGGATGGTCGCAAGCCTGTGAAATAAGGTTTTTCTTGCATCCCTTCCTCTCATCATTTGGATCAAAGAAAGTGTAACCAGGAGGACACTTGCATCTTGGTCTCTGGTCATCTCATAATATGCAATACTGTTGAAACCGCAAGCTCCACTGCCTACTGGTCCCCTAATTACCACGCAGATATTTGAGGGTATGAAGTTTGGCAAAGTCGTCCAGGCCATAGCCCACCTTCTCCTACTGGAAGCAGTCTTTGGATAAGCATATTGCCTAAAAACTCCATCATAGTCCAGGGTTGCCTCAAGTAGAAATCTTGCATTGATACTGAATTAGAGAATACCGAATTAAGCATGTTGCCATTTTGGTCTGCGAGGTACATAGAGCCAGACTGGTTAAAGACCAATAAGCTTCCATTAGAACTTTGGGTAGACCAATAAGCTAAATTTGAGGTATTTGTTGGATAACTTGTTGTGTACAAGATGAGATTCCCGCCAGTTTGTAGAATGAACTTCAATCTTCCATCTGAATAATTCTTTTCCAGGTAGGGAGCAATTAGTTGAGCACCTGAATTCAGATTTTGTGTGGGCAACAGTGTGTCTGTTGGTTCATCAAAACTCTGCCACAAATTGGCACCAGCTTGGCTTGCTACCACGAAGTTTCCCGTGTCAAGCATGGCTGCATAGGCGGCTCCACTTCCACCAGAACTGGATCATTTCTATTAGCTGACCAGACTATGGTTCTCTCAGGTATTTTGTTGAACCATATGGCAAGTATGTAGCCAGCATCACCGACTTGCTGGAAACCAAAAAACAAATCCCCAGATGGTGAAGTCCAAGAAAGGTTATCAATTCCAGCAGTGAGAGGTGACTGATTTACGATGATTAAATTTTGGAATTAAACTGTTTTTTAATTAAAAATCTCTAAAATCCTAACAAGTTATATACAAAATTTACCGTTATTACTAGTATTAACTGATAATAGATTATTAATTTTTCTTGCATGATAACTGATTTACGATGATTAAATTTTGGAAAATTTTTGCCAGTAAATGCAACTCGTGTTAGGAACGGTATGAAAAGATTGTGACCGTTCCTAATTTTAAAAGAACATGAATATGCTAACCCCAAGTTTTTGGATTCATCACAACATTTTGATTCCTTGGAAACTAATTCAAATTTAACAGAGTTTGTCAAGCTTACTTTTCATGCAGCAGAAGAAGGTCAACATTAAATGCACAGTAGTTATTAGAATAGTAAGAGAAGGTGGAATGCACTTGAGATGGCTAAAGCACTATTTTAAAATTTGATTTGAGTTAGAACAGGCCAGGTTTCAACAAAAATAAAAAAAAAAGAAATTAATTGACCCGGTATGATCACATAAAACTAGGCATTTCTGATCTTGTCGGGTTACAAGGAGCTAGCCTCTTATTATAAATCTATGGCTATAGAACTTTCTATCAAAATCTGAATAGCGTCTATGAAAAGTATTGTAATGTTTTGAGTTAATGAGTTGGAAAATACAATAAAGCCCTTGAAGGCTTAAAAGTTGGAATAAATGAATAAGGGGTATTGTAGTAATTCAACAAACATGATAAAATAAATAGAAAAAACGAACAGAGAGAGATCTGAAATTTTGAGAGAGAATCGGCAGGAGAGAAGGGAGGAAGAAGAAGAAGAAGAGAAAAGAAGGGAAAATAAGGGAAAAAGGAAGAGATTGGGAGGAAATAAGTTTAAAGGTAAGATTTAGGTTGTTTAATGTGTATAATATGTTATTTGAACCTTAAATTTCAGTTTTGATTAATGTTAGGGTTTTGAGAATTTATGTTTTGAGTTTAATTGATTAATTAAATTGAATGTTAGGGGTTGATTATTGTGGGTAATGGATTGTTAAGTTGAATTTGAGAGATTGAATTGAAAGAAGATGATTTTGAGTTATGGTTTTGTTTGAATGGTGAATTATTGTTGGAAATTTGGAGAGAACAGTGGGGTTTCTGTTAAAATTCTGGATTGGAGGTTGAAGATGACGAAAATTCAATTTGGTCCCTCAACTTGCGAAAATTACAATTTAGTCCCCGAACTTTGGAAAATTACAAATTGGTCCCTGGAGCATATTCCGAGATTCTGAACAGAATAACATATGAATTATGGAGAGAATTACTGTATAGATAAGAAAATTTAACACTTTCAACTTGGTCCTCCAATTTGACAAAAATTACA
This sequence comes from Populus tomentosa, assembly GCA_018804465.1. Lineage (NCBI taxonomy): Eukaryota > Viridiplantae > Streptophyta > Magnoliopsida > Malpighiales > Salicaceae > Populus > Populus tomentosa. Next base: position 19,954,255 of record CM031973.1, read on the forward strand.
ATTTGACCCTAAAATTTGGTAAAATTCCAGAATGGTCCCTGGAGCATAATGATACATCTTGGACAGAATTGAGGATTATTTAAGGTCATAATTTCAGTATATTCATGGATTTATGACAAATTTTAGTTTGGTCCTCCAATTGATAAATGTTACAATTTGGCCCTAAAAATATGGAAAAATTCCAAATTAGTCCCTGGCTGTAATATTAGCTTTTTCAGATTAGTTTGATGAATAATTAAGGGTTACTTGGTGAATTATTACCAATGTTTATTAGTTGTTTTATTATGGATTAGATTTCGGGAAAACCATTAAGTCTTGGGTTTTTGAGAAAATTGGTTAGTTAGTTCAAAAACATATAGGGTTACGGAATACACACTTTGTTAAGTGTATTAAATAGGTTAAATGTTCTTTTGAGTCGTTCTTGAATATGTCTCCTTTGTATTCAGATAATTCTGATATTCTACCGGCAGGACGTCAATAGGATTTTCTTTGGTGTCTGCTTTTGGCTTCTGTTTGCTTTTGAGTCAGGTGAGTGGATAATTTTCCATATGCATGAGAAATATTATAAAAATTTGAGTTGTTAATATGAATTGGATCATGCTTCTTGATAATATATATGTTGACTATTATCCTTGTTATGATAAAGCATGATCATTTGTTGAATCTGAATTCTTGATATGCACCAGTATATATTTTGAATTGACTTCTGAATTGATAGCTCCTTATTTGATTGATGTCATGAGTTGAGCCTTGAGATATGTATATGTCTGTTTGATTATGATTATGAACCTATGGTATGTCAGTCAGAATACCCATGCTAACAAGGTAGTGTTAGTCTTTGTTCACATCGTATCTGAACCCTAGTTGGTCGGGGGAGTCACCAACCTTTGTGGACTGATCATCCCACAGTACGGAGCCTCATGCTCATTGCATTTTGATTTTCTGACGAGTTATACCATATGATATTCTTGTTATGGCCTATTTGAGAAACCTTTCTATAAGAACCTAGAGCCATACTTGTATATATATTTCTCATTGCTATATTACCTCGTGTGTGTATATTGAACGTTATCTACTCACTGAGTTGTTGAACTCACCCTCTTATTATTTATCCTTTTCAGGCTTATAGCTTGATAGCAGGTTACTTTTGTTGAACCTTCCGAACCTACTTTTTGGTTGTAAATTGTACCTTCCTTTTATGTCAAGTTAGTGCTCCAAAACTATGAATTATATTAACTCTTGTATTAAGACAATCGAATTATGTTATAAAGTTAGTTTTGTTGTTAATGCTGTGTTGAACTCTGATTGAGTTGTTTAAAGGATAGGATTGTATGTAAGTTTGGGTTCGCATAGGTTTGGAACCTTGGAGGGAAACCTTGCCTATGTGCCGGTCATGGATCCGGGAATCGGGTTGTGACAAGTATAGCGCGTTCATACGCAGAAATGTTGAATCATTTTACTTTTAAGTATACAGAGTCCAAGCTACTAGAAACAAATATTGGAATAATTTTGGAAACTTAATTGTCCAAGTAGGACGTAAGACTGATTTTTTGTTCATCTCTTACTTTGATCCATACAGTGGTGTTTGATGTTGGGAATTCCGACCGGTAATGTACTGATAATTGCTCGTCGGAGGAGAAGCACACTAGGACAATATTTTACGTGGTTCGGCAAAACCGCCTACAACCACGGGAGAGACAATATTATTTAGAGATTAGAGAAAGGATACAATAAATACATGGAGGAGGATCACATCCACTCAACTCCCATCTCTCACTGCTGCAATGGCAGCAGGGCTGCTGCCCATGGCAGCAACTCCTCTTTCTCTCTTCCTCTCTTTTGCACTCACGACTCTCTCACAACTTTGCTCTCCATAAATATGCATATTTTATAGGCATGAATGGTAAGGTTCTTCAGCACACTTGTCAATCATGGTTGTTGTAACCCAATTTTGGATTCACCAAGTTTTTCTTAAATGTTATTTTATTTCTATTATTATTTATAAAAATCCAAAAAAATAAAAAAGGTTTAAAATTCAAAAAATATTTTTTCTCGAGTCAACCGCATCTTTGTATCAAAACCAAGTTCACTGGGTCAATACCGGTCAAACCATGTCGACCAGGGTAAAAAATGAGTTTTCGGGCTGTTTTGGGTCAAAACCGTCATTTTCGACCAAAACCGAGTTCACCGGGTCAATACGGGTCCAACCATGTCAACCGGGATGAAAAATGAGTTTCAAGCCATTTTGGGTCAAAATCTGTTATTTTCGGTCAAAACCCGGTCCACCGAGTCGATACCCATTGAAAGTTTTTTTTTATGTTTCGACATAATTTTTGGTAATTAAAATTGATTTTTAGCGGGTGAGTCGGGCTTTTTCTAATACTGATTTGAGTTTTTAATTTTATCTATGTAAATATTTATTATTATATATAATAAAACAAAAACTTTTTTTCTTACAATTAGGCAAATTTAGGCAGAAATCAATATTACTGTTCACTGCCTATAAATAGGCAGTGAGCATCGCCAGAAGAAGGGGGGGGAAAAGAGAAAGAGAGAAAAAAAAAGGGAGGACGCAGAGACGAAAAGAAGTGAAAGAATTGATTTATATTTGGCACTATTCATTTTTGTTTTGCTTTTTCTATACCAGAGTAAGATATTGATTTAAAAAAAAAACAATTTGGAAAATACCAAACATGTCCCAACAAATCTCAGCCGTTGAAATAATCTGAGATTGAATCCTGTTGCGCCACATCATCAGGTGTACCGAGCTTTCGGTGCACCACGCTACACAGGATCCAAACCCAGACAATCCGGGTCGTTCAATCAACTTACAGATCAAGCCAATCACAGCCATCCGATCATTTCATCCGAGATCCAACGGCGTATAGAGTTTTAAAGTACAGGTGTACCGTGCACGCGTTCACACAATAGCGTGACTCAGAGCTTCTCTCTCTTCTCGCCGGCGACTCCCTCTCTCTCATCCGATCTCCACTTTCCGGCCATATCAATCCTCCGCACCACAACAGAAAGGTTGATACACTGGTTTAAAGCAAAACCCCGGCGGTTTCAACCGTTTTCACCGCCTCATCGGGCTGGAAAAAGGCCGCGATCCTCGCCGGCCACCGAAGCTTCAAGTCGTCGATTTTCCCTCGTCAGCCATCAACGGACGTCGAGACCACCACCATCAGAATCCTCTCCCTCAGATCTACCAGGATCGACGGTTCGTTTCTCAGAAAGCTCGCCGGAAAATTTCGCCAGTGCCAACAGTAGCTGCGCGTGAGTCAAACGCGCCGCCAGTGGCATTTTCGTAAATTTCTGATAAATCCGAGGGTATTTCAGTCTTTTACCTATACTGTGTCACCATGTAATTTTTTTTTAGATTGCTAATATTTTTTTATTTTGTATATAAATTTTCTTGCATGTTGTAAAACAAAAAAAAAAATAATATAAAATAACAACGCGGGTCCAACACCCATCCTATTATGTCGTAATTCGTGGGTCCAAAGCCCAATTTTCAAATATAGTTATACTCATATCTCAACGATATCAAAATATTTGTTTTTATAAACAAATATTGTTTGTCGACACGTCTCTTTTTATAGAAAAGGACCGATGTCAAATAAAAAGGTTTAAATACCAAACAAATATGGATTATGTCCAAAATTTTGTTTTGGTAACTCGGACGTAAATCTCTTTTTAGGATTAAACGTCAATATTTTAGACGAGTCTCCTATTTTTAGGGACTGATGTCATTTTTAACGTGTCTCCTATTTTTAGGGACCGACGTTAACTATTTTACAAATAAAAAATTGCAAATAAGCTCAAAATATAATAGCATTTGAATCAAAATATAAAAATACACGAGTAAGGGTAACCTTTCTTTTGAAAGGATGTTTTAAGGGTGGTGTCTACCTTCCCTTAATCATAACTAACCCAGTACCTGAATCTCTGGAACCAATGTCTAATTTGGGATTTCTAGTTCCCTCAAATTACTAGATGGCGACTCCAATAAAACTTAATTTCCCCAACCAAGAAAACAATCTTTTTTGTTAAAATAAACAAATGAGCGGAGCCGTCGCCCGACGTCGTGTATCGACAGAATGGCGACTCCACTGGGGATTAGGGTTGAACCAACTGCTTGTGTGTGCTTTTCATTTGTTTTTTATTGCTATTTATTTTTTTGAGCATTTATTTTATTCGCACTATTTATTTTATGCAATATCAATTGTAAATCATTTCAATTTATTTAGATTGTACATGCATGTTATTTATTTGTGTATTCACACACTTCACGAGGAATCCATAAAAGCTCTGGACCCGAGCTCGTCCATTTTAAGATTAGAAAAGAAAGATTCAGGTGGCAAGTGTGACTTATGTCCACTGATGCTCATTTGGACTTTTGCTTGGATTGTAACTCACCCTATGCAACGGGTATTGTGGATTTTTCTTCCCATACTCATGTTGTTTAAGGTTAAGAGGCCGATTACCCCATGGGTAATTCGGGCAATCTAAGAACCAAAGAAAATCTTTAAGATTAGAATTAACTGAGCCAAATCTTATGAGCTAGATCCTATCAATTAAGATATACCTTTTAGGACACAAACAAATGTCAATGCATTAACATACATGTTAATATACATATCATAGGAAGTGTGAGATTGAAAAAAAACATTACTATTGAGGAATTTTTGACCAGATCAGAATTGAACCAACATGATGAAGGAGATTGTTTGCCATCAGAACATGGCATCAAATTTCCCCCCTAAATCGGTTCAAGTCCCTGTAGGTTTGGAGTCCTCAGTGAGAACTTTCTTAAGAGAATCTGATCTAGTCTGTTCCTCGTCATAAGTTAAAAAAAAAAAAAAGAATTTGAAACCAATAATAAGCATGCATAAAGCACATGGCATTTTGCATCCATTTGTGCATTTCATTTAGTTTACTTGCATTCACTCAGGTTGAAATATAGGTCCCCCAAAAGGCCATAAAATTCATTACACTCGACAACGAAGGAAGATAATGGAGAACGAAGAAAGGGCACACCTAGAGGCTCATTATCAAAGAGAGTTGGAGAACATGAAAAATGATATAGCACGACTTACAAGTCTACTCGAGCAGGCCCTAGTATCCAAGTCTGGGCAAGGTACCTCTACTCAGCCGGCAGTTGCAACTCCATCGATATCTATGCCAGCAGCTCCTGTTGTATTCACGTCTCAAAATTTAGGGGCTAATCCCTCTTCATTTGAACAACAGTTCACTGCCAATGATCCACCAGCACCAGTGCCAGTTAATGTAAACCTGGCAACTGATGACCCACAAAGGATGAAATTCTCTGAAAACATCGATTATGATAAATTGACCGCTCTAGAAGAGAGATTGAAGGCAGTAGAAGGGGCAGACTTATATGATCCTGTTTATGCTGCAGAAATGTGTTTAGTTCCAAATGTAGTTGTACCCAGAAAATTTAGGGTACCAGAATTCATCAAGTATACTGGAACTGAATGCCCAGTCACTCATCTTAAATCTTATTGCAATAAGATGGCAGAAGTAGTGAATGATGAGAAACTTCTCATCCATTTCTTCCAAGACAGTCTTTCTGGATCGGCATTAAGCTGGTATACAAGGCTGGATAACACCAAGATCAAAAAGTGGAAAGATTTGGTAAAAGCCTTTGTGGAGCAGTATAAATTCAACATGGAGGTAGCCCCGGACAGGTCAAGCTTGTTAGTCATGGAGAAGGGCAGCAAAGAGACTGTAAGAGAATACGCTTTGAGATGGCGTGAAAAAGCATCGCATGTGCAACCCTCTTTGTTAGAAAAAGAAATGGTCACTCAGTTTTCTAACACTTTTAAATCTCCATACTTTGAACACCTGGTGGGTAGTTCAGCTCAGCATTTCTATGATGCTGTAACTATCGCTGAGAGAATAGAACAAGCGATAAGAGCGGGGAGAATGTCAGAGCCTACTGAGAAGAAAGGCTTTATTGGGAAAAAGGATGCCGATGTGAACAATGTGGAAGGAGTGTATAAGGGTATGAAAAACAATTACCATCATTATAACTTCCAAATACCCACCCAACAAGTTGCAAGTGTAAACTTCACTAAACATTTCCCTACCAACCAACAAAATCAACCAAATAACCAAGAAAGTAACCAGATTGTTAATCCTCCAAGAAGGAATTTTCAAAGAACCCAAGAACAACTGCCACCATTACCACTTCCCTTAGGAGAAATGTACTCAAAGTTGTTGAGTATTGGGCAAATAGCCCCTATCCCCTTAACCCCACTGCAACCTCCATACCCAAATTGGTATAAGCCAGATCTGAAATGTGAGTATCATGCTGGCACTGCTGGGCATAACATTGAAAGTTGTAATGCATTTAAGAACAAGCTTTTGCAATTGATAAAAGCTGGATGGATATCTTTTGATGATGCACCAAATGTGAAGTCCAACTCTTTGCCCAATCATGCAAGAGAATTCAAAGAAGGGGATCTTGTACTATGAAAATCTTGCCATTACCAAGTGAAGACCGAAGCAAGTGGGCACCAAACTATGAAGGCCCATATGTAGTGAAGAAAACACTATCTGGAGGAGCTCTGTTGTTAAGTAGGATGGATGGAGATGATTTACCTAGGCCTGTGAACTCTGATTCTGTGAAAAAGTATTATGTATGATGGTTTCATCCAATCAAATCAATAAAGTTTTGGCTAGGAAATTCTCTTTGCATTATACCTCACCAAAAAGCCCATGCATGATCTCAATGGCTCAACAATTTGATCTTTCAAACTTTTTTTTACAAGAGAATCCATTCTTCTTAAATGAGGTTTTAAAAGAACTGATTTTGTTTGTGATTTCAATGAAATAAATCAATGATTTTGTTTAGAATAATGTTCAGAACAACTCCCTTGAAAGAGATGACCAAACAAGTCAAAAACATGCAATCGGAACAACTATCACCCAAATTATATCTTGGATCCACATTTTATCAGCATGAATAATGGTTGGTAGTACATTAATTTGTCATGGACTCCAAAAAGTGGTATCTTACAAATCCAAAGCATTACGCTGGATGTGGACAAAGTTTATTGGTTTTAACTGATCTTACTTGAAATGAGGAAAGGCCATCTTTGATATTCCTTTCACTTTCTTTAAAATTATCCTTTGCAGTCCCAATTTGAGCCGAGTCTATTTAAAGCCTTTTCTTTCACAAGAACCTTAACTAAGATCACACCCTACACTAGGGGGCAAACAGAGAAATATGATTAAGAAAATTGTCTTGAAGGCATATGAGCTTATAAAGAAAGTCTGACAACAAAGAATTCAATAAAATTCCAAACAATTGAGAGAATTCCTAACAAATATGGGAGTACCAAAAGAAAACAAAAGTTCTTTATTTGGAATATTTAACATCATTGTTGTTGTCAAGATAGCAAAAGAAAATGCCAAGACAAGATAATAGTGATCTATAGTTTATAAGCCCTTAAACACTTTTTTGAGCTTATGGAATACTCTTTCTTTGATAGCCTTGAGCCATGAAATACATTACATGCCTTTGAAGTCCTTTCTAATCAAGTAAGCAACCTAGATCAATAAACGGCGTTCTTAAAATATAAGATACTTTTCCATAAAAAGTCATGGTGTGGCAAATAACTACTCGTTATTATTCATGCTGTTAAAAAGAGTGTTTCTAAAGATAAAAGACAAATTGTTTCTTTTCTCTCAAAATACCTTCAAGCAATCGCTTGAACACTTTGAAAACCAAAGCAAAAGGTCATCTCATCACTTACCTTCATCTTAGATTACTTTTACTAAGAGATTTGACATAAAGCCCCAGAGTTGCCTGAACATTGTTATAAACAGACATTGAGAGTTTCAGTTTTCGAGAACAAAACAGATCTTTTGAAAAATCATTTTTGAAAAAAGGGTTTTCTTTGTAAGAAAAATGAATATACAGCACACTACGAGGAAATGGAATGAGGCAGTTAATTCTCCCAGGGGGCAGAGAAGCAGTTACCAGATCCGTAATGGCACAAAGAAATTTGCTTCCCTAGTGGAAAATACACTTGATAAAACTGTGGGCTTCTTCCAGCATGAGGGCTGAAATAGTATGATTTACAGTGTCCATGAAAGGAGATTGTTGACACTCACAATGTGATCAGTTAGACAACAAGATAACTGATACATCTTCAGTAAGAGGAATGCAGATGAAATCCCAGGTGAAGCGGGATAATCCTCTTACATTGACCATATGAATTGGTTAAAGAATCTTCAATAATGGGAATGTTGCCTATAGAACAATGTCGAGCCAGAGAGAAGTTAATTTTCTCAGTGAAGTTACCAATAGAGAAAAGTGCAGTGATTGTTGGGAAACTTAAACAAAGCGTATCTTAGAAGAATGAACAACAAGGGTCGACTTGAGTAGACTTGAAGTACGCGTAAATCAAAAGAGCTCACTCAAAGTCAAGACCCTCAAACACAATGAATGGGGATCTATATTTCAAAAACAGGTAAGATGCATTGCATATCATCTAACTTCACGAGCATTGCATATTTGTTTTGCAGATATTTCACGAACAGATATTTCACGAAACAAAATTCCTAACGAGATCCAACGAGATTCAGATGAAATGAATTTAGCATCGGGCCGGTCGCCTGGAACAATTTGACCACTTGCGAGTTTCCTCGCATTTTATCATCGGGCAGGTCGCCTGGAACAATTAGACCACTTGCGAGTTTCCTCGCATTTTATCATCGGGCAGGTCGCCTAGAACAATTTGACCACTTGCGAGTTCCCTCGCATTTTATCGGGCAGGTCGCCTGGAACAATTTGACCACTTGCGAGTTTCCTCGCATTTTATCATCGGGCAGGTCGCCTGGAACAATTAGACCACTTGCGAGTTCCCTCGCATTTTATCATCGGGCAGGTCGCTTGGAACAATTTGACCACTTGCGAGTTCCCTCGCATTTTTTTTCATTTATCGGGCAGGTCGCCTGGAACAATTAGACCACTTGCGAGTTCCCTCGCATTTTATCATCGGGCAGGTCGCCTGGAACAATTTGACCACTTGCGAGTTCCCTCGCATTTTTTTTCATTTATCGGGCAGGTCACCTGGAACAATTTGACCACTTGCGAGTCTCCTCGCATTTTATCATCGGGCAGGTCGCCTGGAACAATTAGACCACTCACAAAATTCTTTGCTTCCATTTTCACCATCGGGCAGGTCGCCTGGAACAATTAGACCACTCACAAAATTCTTTGATTCCATTTTCACCATCGGGCAGTTTTTCAACATCGCCATTGTTTTTCTTTACAATGAATTTTCCAATGTCTTTGCACCGTAAGCATTGTAAAGAGGGGGCAACTGTTGTAACCCAATTTTGGATTCACCAAGTTTTTCTTAAATGTTATTTTATTTCTATTATTATTTATAAAAATCCAAAAAAATAAAAAAGGTTTAAAATTCAAAAAATATTTTTTCTCGAGTCAACCGCATCTTTGTATCAAAACCAAGTTCACTGGGTCAATACCTGTCAAACCATGTCGACCAGGGTAAAAAATGAGTTTTCGGGCTGTTTTGGGTCAAAACTGTCATTTTCGACCAAAACCGAGTTCACCGGGTCAATACGGGTCTAACCATGTCGACCGGGATGAAAAATGAGTTTCAAGCCATTTTGGGTCAAAATTTGTTATTTTCGGTCAAAACCCGGTCCACCGAGTCGATACCCATTGAAAGTTTTTTTTTATGTTTCCACATAATTTTTGGTAATTAAAATTGATTTTTAGCGGGTGAGTCGGGCTTTTTCTAATACTGATTTGAGTTTTTAATTTTATCTATGTAAATATTTATTATTATATATAATAAAACAAAAACTTTTTTGTCATATTAGGCATATTAGGTAATGTTAGGCAAGAACTTTTTTTTTTTTTCTTACAATTAGGCAAATTTAGGCAGAAATCAATATTACTGTTCACTGCCTATAAATAGGCAGTGAGCATCGCCAGAAGAAGGGGGGGAAAAAGAGAAAGAGAGAAAAAAAAAGGGAGGACGCAGAGACGAAAAGAAGTGAAAGAATTGATTTATATTTGGCACTATTCATTTTTGTTTTGCTTTTTCTATACCAGAGTAAGATATTGATTTAAAAAAAAACAATTTGGAAAATACCAAACATGTCCCAACAAATCTCAGCCGTTGAAATAATCTGAGATTGAATCCTGTTGCGCCACATCATCAGGTGTACCGAGCTTTCGGTGCACCACGCTACACAGGATCCAAACCCAGACAATCCGGGTCGTTCAATCAACTTACAGATCAAGCCAATCACAGCCATCCGATCATTTCATCCGAGATCCAACGGCGTATAGAGTTTTAAAGTACAGGTGTACCGTGCACGCGTTCACACAATAGCGTGACTCAGAGCTTCTCTCTCTTCTCGCCGGCGACTCCCTCTCTCTCATCCGATCTCCACTTTCCGGCCATATCAATCCTCCGCACCACAACAGAAAGGTTGATACACTGGTTTAAAGCAAAACCCCGGCGGTTTCAACCGTTTTCACCGCCTCATCGGGCTGGAAAAAGGCTGCGATCCTCGCCGGCCACCGAAGCTTCAAGTCGTCGATTTTCCCTCGTCAGCCATCAACGGACGTCGAGACCACCACCATCAGAATCCTCTCCCTCAGATCTACCAGGATCGACGATTCATTTCTCAGAAAGCTCGCCGGAAAATTTCGCCAGTGCCAACAGTAGCTGCGCGTGAGTCAAACGCGCCGCCAGTGGCATTTTCGTAAATTTCTGATAAATCCGAGGGTATTTCAGTCTTTTACCTATACTGTGTCACCATGTAATTTTTTTTTAGATTGCTAATATTTTTTTATTTTGTATATAAATTTTCTTGCATGTTGTAAAACAAAAAAAAAAAAAAATAAAATAACAACGCGGGTCCAACACCCATCCTATTATGTCGTAATTCGTGGGTCCAAAGCCCAATTTTCAAATATAGTTATACTCATATCTCAACGATATCAAAATATTTGTTTTTATAAACAAATATTGTTTGTCGACACGTCTCTTTTTATAGAAAAGGACCGATGTCAAATAAAAAGGTTTAAATACCAAACAAATATGTTAAAATAAACAAATGAGCGGAGCCGTCGCCCGACGTCGTGTATCGACAATGGTGGGACAAGAAGGCCTTAACATATGCCACCATTAGTGGCACTAATGGTACTTCCACTAACTTGGTGGTAGGGTATTGCCACTAAATGGCAATATCCTAACAATCACCCCCTTTGCCATTTATGTCGGCAATTGTCCTCTTGCTTCATCAGCACAAGCTTGCATTCTGCAACTCTTCCAAGCTTACCATTCCGAGAGCGTCTGTGGCCAAGTTTATAGGTACTCGCCCAACCTTTCAATCACCAGAGTCACTAATGCACACCCTTGCTTACACCAAAGGATCACTTCAACCAGATGGTCTCACACATCACATCTGAAGCGTGTTAACGCTTGTCTCTAGGAACATTCCCCTTCGAGCATATCAACCATGCTCAGTCCGGAATGATTTATCAAGCCTCACACCAAGGCTTACAACACCCCCTCAAACAAAATTTCTATTTCCAAGTGCGACAGTCATAATCTGAGTATCTCAATATGATCACTAGCTCACCACTCTTCCAAGAGTCTACTCATCCAGGAGTTGCGCCTGTCCTCTGTTCCACCTTAGGAACCACGCCTTACTTCTCCATGAGTCTCTCTCTCTTAGTCTAAAGAGTCCAGGTCGCTATCCACCTTTAACCATGGGGGCAGCCCATTAAAGGTTGATCCATATCTGTCTTCATACTCTGAGTATTACAATGCCATCTCCGAACTCACCACCTTGACAAGAGTCAACTTGTTCCCGGAACCTGCGCATGCCCTCTGCTCATTCATAACAGTCGCGTCTTAATGCTCCACAAGTCACACACTTATTGTCCAAGGCAAATGTCTTCTAGCTCATTGATCTTTAGCATGGGGGCAATATCCATGAAAGTCAATCCTGCATTTGTCTTCATACTCATCATAGCCACTTCATTGGCTATCCATCTGTCCACTTATATCTAGCCATCATATCGGCTCTGGGGCGTTCTGAACTGGGCTCATATCGTGGCCCACACACCTTCTCCTCGGGTGTCTCCGCTAGTCTTCATGCGGAGATCTGAATCTGGGGCTTCTATCATGGCCCACACACCTTCTCCTGAGGTGTATTTGCCTTTCATAGGCAGTCGCATCCTCCTTCAGCTGGGATGCTTCAGTGGCTTCAAGATTCTCTACCACCATGTGGACTTGGGAGAGATTACTGCCACCGATTACATAGAAAGAGAAAGTTATGGAACACTCCTCGCAATCCTCCACCTTGATTTCTATGTTTGGAGCTTCTACGCCTTTTTGCTTGACAGCTCCACCTACACCACCTCTCTTTGGTGTCTTCACCTATCATAGGCATTTGCACCCCCTCAATTAGGTGCCTCTACAACAGCTCATCTTTCCATCCTTGCATGCATTGGAAAGGTCATCGCTTGTTGTCTTCATCAAGAGCATAAGAGACTTCATGTTGTACATAGTCTCTGCTCTAAGCTTCATCTGGGAACTCTTCTTCTCCTTGCACCTGTTGTCTCATTACAGTACCTCGTTAGATCCCTCGGGTACTCTTGCACAATCTCCGTGTGCCCTCGTGCAATACCTGTTCTCCAGATTTCTCCCTATTCCTTGTTTATGTTTGACAACAGCTCATCCCGTCACAACACCTGTCCAAGTCAAAATAGGGTGCCAATCTTTATCCCCTTGTGTATTTCTCTTCCATTATCAGGGTCTTCATCAATTCTCCCCTTGAGAAATCACAGTTACCGAATCTAACTTCTTTGGAGAAATCACCACTCCATCAAATCCTTGATCATACGGAACCCAATTGTTCCCTTTGTGCCGTCATCCTACTAGTCTTTAACCGTTTCATTACAGACTGCTATATATACAAAAATAGTACCATATGGATAATCCTTCTACTAAGCAAGTTCCCAGGAAAGATTGGAGGGGTCACACTGGTCCCCCTTAAAACCCAATCTCCTAGACAGAACTTCTTAGACCATATATATCCATCGTACTGTCTCTCCGTATATACAACCATTTGCTAGCTTTGTTGCGGCTTTCCTTTACAAGTGATCTGGAATATACAGGTTTAATACATGATTTCTCAACATCTAGCGAAACTACTAGTGCTTAGATTCGTCAAGATTGGTCTTCGGTCAGTTTTCACTCTACACCTCTAATAGTCCACATAACCGGGTGTCTAGAGTGTCCCAATTTGCCTTCCATCAAGGCATTATATTTCCCCATTTAACAGTTCAACACATGTAATTGGGTAAACATGTGCACCTTCTTCTTCTTCATCTCCATCGACCTCAATCCAGACCTTCAGATGCCTCCTGATCGGGCAATCTCTCTTTAATAATTCTCCACTGTCATTTTCAGTCTCGAATCTCAACAATCGGACCGTACCATTGCATTCAGAATAATCAAATTAGCTGGAAACATGTCTTGAATCGTCCAAATCGCACTTCAGACGGCTAAGCTTTGATCAAAACAATTCTGGCCTGATCAACGGCTCGGATTCAATATCAGATCCGGTTGCACATAGAATCAGCTGCACTGGATCCTGTCCCTCAGCTCGCGGCTCGACTCGGCCCGCGACTGCTGATGTGGCAGTGGGTCCCACTATGCTGACGTCACCATTACGTCGTGCTGATGTCATCATGGGCCCATGCTTACTGTGCATGCTGACGTCAGCGATGTGGGTCGGGTCGTTTGGTATTCGAGTCGGGTCGGCCCATCCGGGCGGAGAAGACGCATGTGACGCGTGGCGTGCGTCTGTGCGCGTGGTCAATCACCTCGCCGGCGCGTGAAGGCGATTTCGACGCGGTTTTCAACAGTGGGTTCGTCTCTTCCTCCTCTACACGGTGGTATGGTCAAAACACAATTTTGACAACTTTCATTTTTGAGCAAAAATCAAACACCACTTAAACCATCAGCTCTGATACCAATTGTTGGGAATTCCGACCGGTGATATACTGATAATTGCTCGTCAGAGGAGAAGCACACTGGGACAATATTTTACGTGGTTTGGCAAAACCGCCTACATCCACGGGAGAGACAATATTATTTAAAGATTAGAGAAAGGATACAATAAATACATGGAGGATCACATCCACTCAACTCCTATCTCTCACTACTGCAATGGCAGCAGGGCTACTGCCCATGGCAGCAGCTCCTCTTTCTCTCTTCCTCTCTATTGCACTCACGACTCTCTCACAACTTTGCTCTCCATAAATATACATCTTTTATAGGCATGAATGGTAAGGTTCTTCAGCACACTTGTCAATCATGGTGGGACAAGAAGGCCTTAACATATGCCACCATTAATGGCACTAATGGTGCTTCCACTAATTTGGTGGTAGGGTATTGCCACTAAATGATAATATCCTAACATTTGATTCAACGGAGAGCACCTTATATTCTACCAAGTTCAAGATCAAATTAATGGAGGATCACCAAACCAGCCTAGCATGAATTCATACGTCAAGAAAGTGACCTCCCCTTACAACTACAACAAAAAATAAACTCCTTGTAAAACTAAATTCTGCAGAATCTAAAGACATCATTTATTTGATGCTAAAAAGTAATATAAAATTATTTTTGAAGTCTAATTTAATAGTTTAAATTTTTAATAAATTAGGCATACTACTTTCCTGTCTTTCTATGCTGAACAATGCTGAAAACAGCTGCAACAGCATCCAGCAACCTTAAAAGTCAGTGCTTGCTTCACATGGTCTGCAGTAACTAGCTAATTGTTGGACATATATATTCATTATTAAGTTTCTTTAAAGTGAATTAACATCCTATAATGAACTTAATAGATAGAATTAGAGCCCAGTAATTGCTTCTTCACAACAATATGTATCCAACCTGCTGCGACAGATCTTATAACCAGCCTCAAGCACACCACAACGTTTTTGCTCTTTTTTTGCAAGTCTGATGAATAATTAAGGAAGGTACTTATGGCATGTATGAAGAATATGATCTTGTAGAATGCAAGAGAATGACACACCAGATTTATATGATCTTGCAAGGAGAAGTGTAAAGCAAAACTATAACAGCTATAACTATCAAACCACAGTTCTTGAAAAGTAGGACATGCATCGAATACAGCGTTACTTATGTACAGAGCTGCCTTTTGTAGTAGCAGGCAAAACAGAAACGACAAGCACTAATAATCTTCAAGTGAAGAACTTATGGTGGACAAGACACTGGTGAAGAAGCCAATAATCAAGAAAAGGTTACAAGAGAAAGATAATAGGGCTGGCAACGCTACACAAAGCTGCTTTAACTTGCTGCGTAAGAAGGCATGGACATGGTGGAACAGGCACTTCAACTACTCCTGCAAGCATCTGTGTAACTTTCCTCATGGTGGGTCGGAGAGATGGATCTTCCTGAATACACCAGAAAGCAATCATCAGAAACCTCTCTAGCTTTTCTATGTCATCTAAGGCTCCGGTATCAGATCCAACGAGGGCATCCAATGTCCCTCCACGATAACAGTCATATGCCCAGTCTGTTAAAATTGCCTGTTCTTCTATGGTTGCATTGCTATCCACATTTCTTCTGCAACAAATGATCTCTAGCAGAAGTACACCATAGCTATACACATCCACCTTCACAGTGACGGGCAGGTTCCTGAACCATTCAGGTGCAACATACCCTTTTGTCCCTCTGATGGCTGTATGGGTCTGGCTCTGATCCAGCAACAAGAGCTTTGCCAAACCAAAGTCAGATATCCTTGCATTGTAATATTCATCCATAAGTATATTCTGGGGCTTGATATCACAATGGATAATCTGATTGCTGCACTCTTCATGCAAGTACAAAAGTCCTCTTGCAACTCCAAAGGCAATTTGGATTCTTTTCTTCCAACCAGGTTTTGCATCTTGAAAAATAAAACTCGATAGACTTCCATTGCTCATGAACTCATACACCAACAACCGCTGATCTCCTTCTTCGCAGAATCCCAGCAACCGAACCAGATTCTTGTGATGGGTCTGGCCGATCACATTTACCTCCGTCTTGAATTCCCTCACGCTATCTTCTGCCACATTATTTAGCTTCTTCACAGCCACAACAATGCTAGACCCTATATGCACCACCCCTTTGTAAACAACTCCAAATGCTCCTCTTCCCAACTCTTCCTTGAACCCCTCTGTTGCTTCTGCAAGCTCTTAGTAAGTAAAACACTGCAAATTTGTTTCGACAGCACCGTCTTTCTGAGGAATTCTCTTTGTTCTCCTGCGGTATATGAAAAAAAAACCCATACAAATTGCACAAACCAACAAAAAGTTCACAAACACAGAGCAGCCCAAAAACACAGCTCCCACCAGGATCAAACCATCTCTGTCTTTTTTGTTGTTAGGGAAATAAGGACTTCGTGGATTGACATTACTTCTCCTAACTTTGAGAAGAGCTTTCCCATCAAGATTAGTTTGTACTCTTCCATTCGAGAGTGGCAGCTTCTTCTTCCAACACATGTCACCAGATCTGAAAATAGCGACAGCACACATACAATCATTCAAGCAAGACTGTCTGCACTTTTCTTCAGTGAAGGGCTGCAAGAGAGCGTAGTCAGATGTTGGCCAATCTGTATTTGTAAGTTCTTCAAAATCGTACAAATCTTCCACAGGAGCCACCTCGTCTTCTTCACAGCTTTGTGTGTAGTTTGGTCTGCAACTTCCATACTGATCACTTGGATCGAGTAACGAGTATCCTCCAGGGCATTCGCAGATTGGTCTTCGTTCTGAATTCAGCCTGCAGACGCTGTTGAACCCACAGGTTCCACTGCCAGAACTAACAAAACTTGCTTGGCAAATATTATCTGGTTGAGACCAAATTGGTGTCCACCCTTCATTGCCAGTAGATGCTTTTGGGTGATAATACCGAGTGAAAACTCCGTCAAAGTTGAGAGTTGCTCTGTGATAGGAGTCTCCAGTGGAGGCGGTTACTTTCCGTGTTAGAGAGAATATTTGGCCATTCTCCCTCAATATATACAGGTATCCTGACTCGTTAAAGACCACTTGATAGCCAGGACTCAATGAATTCGACCCACCATCGGTACCACTTTTATAATAAGGTTCATTAGTATAAACTCTCTGTGTTTAGCACTCAAAAAACTGGTCCCACAACCCATAGGATATATGCTCCGATACCACTGTTAAATTTGCAGTTAAATGAATACTATTGAAATATGCAATTTAAATGAATAACAAATGCAGAGAATTCTAAAAGAGAAAAAGTTGAAGCTGAAAGATAATAAATATTATAAATTAAGAATACCTATTTAAAGGCTTACAACCAAATTCAAAATGCTATAAATTATCAACAAACATGAAAGGTTATTGGATTACTACTAATAACAGAATAATAGCGAAACTTGCAACCGACTCTATTACGAAAAAATAAATGCAAAGACTAAGTCTAACAGCTATTTTCATAGGCAAATTTTCATAGATTCTAACAGGCAAGACTTTCAACCATACATAAATGGAAGTAGTTACCTGCCAGTCTACTTAATTACAATCCTTGTGGTCCCTACAAAGTGGGCGTCTTAGTCATGGAGTTCTCGGTCCCTTTTCTATTAAGACAAATGCTGGTATAGAAGTAATGATGATGGGTTCTACAGAGTATAGTGCATTGTATAGTTATCAGCTGTTCCTATCCTGATAGAACCGCCCATTAAATAGATTCATGAGAATATCTATAGCTACAACATGCTTCACTTACAACCGTATACTAACCATTCAACATGAAATTCAAGGGACCAAGTTGCTGGTTGTTACTTTCTTAATTATGCCCATTGTGTAATGGAATGGTGTTTGATGTTTCACTTTTTGCTGTAAAAAGCTTTGTCCAACTTCGCATGGCAAGAAGTACAGGTCCTTATTGTCGCACCCCAAAAAAATCAGCGCGCGACATCGGCTGGCGATTTTTCTCTCGTTGTTGTTGTTTGCTTGAATTTGGTTCGTTGGAGTCGCCACCTAGTAATTGATTGCGGGCTACTAGGAAACCGGATGTACTGGTCTCGTCAGAGATTCGCGGGTAAGGGACTGGTTGTGGTTAGGGAAGGTATTAGCACCCCTAACGCACCCTACCTGAGGTAAGCTACTTCGCGAATTTAATGTGTTAAAGAAGTTTTAATAATTGTCTTTTCATCGGAAATTAGAAATATCACTTACGTATAAGTTAATAATTCTTAATCGTGATCCAATCAAAATATTAAATTCTTCTTTAATCTTTGCAATTTATCGTAAATAAGAAAATAAATAAAACATTTATAAAACAAATAAAAAAAACACATACATACACTTTTCACTATTTTTTTTGTTTCTTTTCTTTTCTTTTTCTTTTTTTTTTTTACATCCACGATACAAAATACAAATTTAAAACAAATAAACAAAAATTACATTAAAATTACAATAAGGGCTTCAAAACCATCTGAAACTACATGAATGCCCCTCTGCAAGCTGGAACAGTGTTGGGAAACAGTGGCGGCGCGTCTTCCCACGCGCCACCGTCACTGGCTAACCCACGCGCCGCCTTCAAAAAAACAGCAGCAAGGGGGGTCTGAAAACGTGTTCCTCCCCTCTTCAATATACTGTTGTCCGTCACCTGCAAAAGAAACCCAACACACAGCAGCAGTTGATTTTAGTCCTTGTTTTAGATCTGATTTTGAATTTTTTCTTCTGCTCGTTTCGGGTCTGTTCGATTTCTGGTGAGGATGGCCTTCAACCCTGTTGGTGGCGGCTGGGTTTCATCTTCTTCTCCTCAGCTTCGGGTGCCAGATCGGGCGGCGCTGCTGGAGGATGAAAAACTATTGTTGGCCGGAGGAAACGAGGGTGATGAAGGAAAGACCTGCTGTCCAAAGGAGACCGTGGGTCTGCGAAAATGGAGAACGGCTCTGCCCGTTCTCTGATCGGTGGAGATGGGGCTGTTCGGTGATGCTGGCCGTGGTTGATTTCTCTGACCGCTGCTGCTGGAGGCCGAACGGAGGCCGTGGGTTTCTGGCAAAGGGAGGGAAGGCTCAATCGGGAGGCGGCTGGTGGTGGAAGCGTCTGTGTTGTCGGCTGAGAAGAGGGAGAGCAGAGATGGACTGCGCTGCTGCCGCCGCCGCTGGGGGCCGAATGGAGGAGAGCAGATCGGCGATTGGCTGGGGGAACGGGAGGAAGAGAGCTGGCCAGGGGAGAGCGGCTGAAGGGAAAAAAATAATAATTCGGGCTGGGTTTAGGGGGCTGTTTGGCCGGGGTGAAAAAAAACAAAGGGTGGGGGAGGCGGCTGTGATTGGTTTTTTTAGGGTTTTTGTGGTTTAGGGTTTTTTGTTGTATTTTCTAGTGTTTCCAAAATTAGCCCCCCCTCTTGTAAGTGTTGGAAACCAGTATTTATAGGTAAAAATATTGCCAAGTTTTCAAAATTAGTCCCTTAACTTTCTTTTTTTGTAAAATTTGATTTTTCATTTTTTTTTTGTATTTTTTTTAAAACGAACAATATCAACGTCGACTCAAATGCGGAAAATCAATGATTTTAAAAATGACGCGTGAAAAGTCGAACGCGTTTGAAAATCTTTTAAAATTTTAAATTCTTTTTTTAGACGAAAATATATTAAAAAAACATATTTTTTTAGATTTTCTTTGTTTTTCTCTATTTTTGAATTTTTTGAAAATATATCAAAAACATGGGTCAAAAAATAGGTAGCAATACTTATTTTGATTCTCATGGTAGTACCGAGCAAATTGGATTCATCACAAAATTTTGATTCCTTGGAAACTAATTCAAATTTAATACAGTTTCAATTTATAAAGCTACATTTCATGGTGGAAGAAACTGTAGAAAAATCATATCTAAGTGAAATAAAGATCATTCCAGCTGACTGTAATTGCTAATGTACTATATGGAAATGGATTTGGAGCAGCAGGAACTTCAACAACTCCTTCAAATGATTTAGGGCACAGGTCCTCTTCTCTATTTATGCTCGAGTTATTGGTATTGCCGTCGGAAGAAAATACGATTCTCCAACTATCCGCGTATAAAATGAAGATGGCAATCATGACTTTTCTTTATGTGATTGTGATTTTTCCCTTCTCATAAAGAGATTTCAACTAATTTCGAATCTTTTTAATGCATGAGAATAAACTAATGTTAAAAACCTTCCACGTAACAAATGATTCCGGTGTATTTAAAATTATGGTAGTAATTAATTTTTAAAATATTTTGTATTTAAAAATATATTAAAATGATTTGTTTTTATTTTTAAAAATTAATTTTGATATCAGCACATTAAAATAATTTGAAAATACCAAAAAAATTATTAATTTTAAGTAAAAAAAATTTTAATTTTTTTAAAAACACTTTTAAAACATAAAAACAAAAACCTTATCAACGACTTTCATTTTATCTTTATAATTGTTTTCTTTTTGGTAAATAAATTTTAACTAATATTGAATTTTTCCAGTTATTAAATGGTCAATGCATTTATATGTCAACCCAAAACCAAACTTTGGTTAGTTTTTAAAATAAACTAATTAAAATTAACTTTATCAGATTTAATCAACTTAATTAAAAAGCTTGCGACGTGATCGATTATATAAAAACCTTGTTTAATTTTTTAAAAAATTAAAATAATATTATTTTAATTTGTATTATAAAATAACAAAATAATATTTTATGAATTGGCTCGAGTTATATCGTTAAATCCCGGTCGGTAAACTATATATATATATATATATATATATATATATATATATATATATATATATAAACTGAAATAAATTATCATTTGACTGGAGGAAAAAACATAGCAGCTTCCTGTTTACTTCCTCAGAAAAAGCTTATCGCAGCATTAATGAGCCAAACATTAGGTGGTTGTAATTTTCAATGGTCAAATATTCCAATATATATTAACGCGAAGAAAGAACTTTGTGAGAGACCCATGCAGAAAAGACATGTTATTAGCTGTACGCCTTAGACCAATAGATAATGTCATTGAAATTAATCAGAAGCTTCCTTCTTTTGACCACTTCAATTATAAAAGTTTTCTTTATTGAAAATCTCTAAAATCCTAACAATTTATATATATTCTAGATTTTGTTTTGGAAAAATTCCACTATATCTTGGAGAGGAAAACCTTTTCAAAAGGTGGCTGGTTCCAAGAAATTATATATATATATATATATATATATATATTTAAAAATAATAATTATTAGTTAAGATTTTAAATTTTTATTTATATTATTCTTTAAAAAAAATAATTATTAGTTAAGATTTTAAATTTTTATGAAAATCCATGATGTGAAGATACTGTTTTTTAAGACATTGCATGATTTAGGGCACAAGCCCTGTTCTCTATTTATGCTGGGTATTGCTGTTGGAATAAAATATGAGTCTCCAACTATCCGCGTACGTATCAAATGAATAAATTAATGAAGTAAAAGTAAAGCATTAGAAAATTGTGAGTCTGATCAATAGTCAAGTTTTCCAATATTAACGTGAAGAAAGGGGTGTTCAAAAAAGAGAAATTATTAGCAATAAGTCTACAAATTTAGGATTGCATGTGCTACAAATTTTCTTCATTGAAAATCTCTAAAACCCTGGTCTTTCTGAGAAAATCCAACTAGAACTTGGAGAAAGAAATGCAAAAATGAAGTGTTTTCATACTTAATATCGTTAAATAACTGGTTCCTAAAAAGTTATATATTGTGGTCCTTTTCACGAAACTCTTATAAATCTCGGAGAAACAAAAGGACTCGAGAAAAATAACCTATTTTATAGTAACAGATATGAAAGAATAAATTCAATTTAAAAGCTAAAGGAAATTAGCAAAAATTTAAAATAATAATTTAACTAATAAAATTTTGGTATTATATCAAATAACTAGTTTAATAAAAAAAATTTAAGATATTGATGATAATTTAAGATATAATTTATATTACTGTATAATAAATATTACTAATGAAATTAATAAGAAGCTTCCTTTTCTCTTGACCACTCCAATTACATAGTTTTAACTCCTTGGATCTAAGATTATGCTACAACTTCTTCTTTTTTTTTTTAATTAAAAATCTCTAAAATCCTAACAAGTTATATAAAAAATTTACCGTTATAACTAGTATTTAATTCGTAGTTCGATTCCTCTGTGTTTTTTTTTTTAAAAGAAACAAGGTATAATGGATTCTTCAAGTTCATCACAATCATCAATTAGCCATGAAGATTCTTCTTTTCTACAACTGTTGCTTGTGCTTTTTGTAATGTTTTGAATTTAAGAGTAGGAAAAGGCAATAAAGCCTTTGGAGGCTTAAAGAGTAAGTATAATTAAATGAGGGGTATTGTGGTAATTAAACAATAGTTGATAAATATAAATAGAAAAAAAGAAATAAAAAAGAAGAGACCTGCAAGTTTTGAGAGAGAGTCGGCAGGAGTTAAGAGAGAAGAAAAGGGAAAGAAGACGAGAAAAGAGGGAAAGATAAGGGAAATAGAAAGGAATTGAAGAAAATAAGTTAAAAGAGTAAGATTTATGCTTTAATATGTATAATATGTTTCCTTTAGCTTTAAATTTCGGTTTTGATTAATGTTAGGGTTTTGAGAATTGTGTTTAGCGTTTATTGATGGATTAATTTGAATGTTATATGGTTGATTATTGTGGGTAATGGATTGTTAAGTTGAATTTGAGAGACTGTAAATAAAAATGATGATTTTGAGTTATGGTTTTGTTTGAATGGTGAATTTGTATTAGAAATCAGGGGATAACAGTAGGTAATCTGCGAAAATTCTGGGTTTGAGATTGAAGATGATGAAAATTCAATTTGGTCCCTCAATTTGCAAAAATTACAGTTTAGTCTCCAAACTTTGGAAAATTACAAACTGGTCCCTAGAGCATATTTCGAGATTCTGAACAGAATAAAATATGAATTATGGGCAGAATTACTGTATAGTTTTGAAATCTTAACACTTTCAATTTGGTCCTCCAATTTGACAAAAATTACCATTTGACCCTAAAAAATTGGTAAATTTCCAAAATGGTCCTTGGAGCAAAATGAGATATTCAGGACAGAATTGAGGATTAATTATGGTTAGAATTTCAGTATATTCATTGATTTATGATAAATTTTAGTTTGGTCCTCCACTTGACAAAAATTACAATTTGACCTTAAAAAAATTTGGAAAAATTCCAGAATGATCTCTGGAGCATAATTAGAGGTTCTGGACATAAATGAGGATGAATTATGGACATAACTCTACTATAGTCATGAATTTATGATATGTTTAGTTTGGTCCTCCAATTAGACGAAAATTACAATTTGGCTCTAAAAATATGATAAATTCCAGATTGGTCCCTAGCTGTAATATTAGCTTTTTCAGATTGGTTTGATGAATAAATGAGGGTTATTTAGTGAATTATTATCAAGTCGTATTATTTGTTTTATTATGGATTAGATTTCGGGAAAACCGTTAATTTTTGGGTTTTTAAGAAAATTAACTAGTTAGTTTAAAAACATATAAGGTTACGAAATACACCCTTAGTTAAGTGTATTAAATAGGTTAAATTTTCTTTCAAGTCATTCTTGAATATGTCTCCTTTAACTTCTGTTTGCTTTCAAGTTAGGTGAGTGGATAATTTTTCATATGCATGAGAAATATTATAAATATTTGATTTGTTAATATGAACTGGATCATGCTTCTTTATAATATATATGTTGATTATTATCCTTGTTATGATAAAGCATTATTAATTATTGAATCTGAATATTCTTGATATGAACCGGTATATATTTTGAATTGACTTCTGAATTGATAGCTCCTTATTTGATTGATGTCATGAGTTAAGCTTTGAGATATGAATATGTTTGTTTGATTATGATTATGAAGCTATGGTATGTCAGTCAAAATATCCATGCTAACAGGGTAGTGTTAGTCTTTGTGCACATTGTATCTGAACCCTAGTTGGTCGGGAATTTGTTAAGCTTACTTTTCATGCAACAGAAGCAGGTCAACATTAAATGCACAGTAGTGATTAGAATAGTAAGAGAAGGTGGAATGCACTTGAGATGGCTAAAGCACTATTTTAAAATTTGATTTGACTTAGAACAGGTCAGGTTTCAACAAAAATAAAAAGAAAATTGCCCGGCATGATCGCATCAAACTAGGCATTTCTGATCTTACCGGGTTAAAGGAGCTAGAGCCTCGTATAAATCTATGGCTATATATAGAACTTTCTATCAAAATCTGAATAGCGTCTTTGAAAAGTATAGCGTGTTGATACGCAGAAATATTGAATCATTTTACTTTTAAGTGTACGGAGTCCAAGCTACTGGAAAAAATATTGGAATGATTTTGGAAACTTGTCCAAGTAGGACGTAAGACTGGTTTTTTGTTCATCTTTCACTTTGAACCATACAGTGGTAATTAATTCAACGGAGAGCACCTTATATTCTGGCAAGTTCAAGTTCAAATTAATGGAGGATCACCAAACCAGCCTAGCATGAGTGCATACGTCAAGAAAGTGACCTCCCCTTACAACTGCAAGAAAAAATAAATTCCTTGTAAAAATAAATTCTGCAGAATCGAAAGACATCATTTATATATTTGATGCTAAAAAGTAATATAAAATTATTTTTGAAGTCTAATTTAATAGTTTAAATTTTTAATAAATTAGGCATGCTACTTTCCTGTCTTTCTAGCTATGCTGAACAATGCTGAAAACAGCAGCTACATCATCCAGCTATTGTTTAAGTGCCTTAGAAAGCTGCAGAAGACCAGGAAGCTGAGTTGTTGCATGTTGATTAAGTTTCGTCAATAAGGATCTCTGCTGAAGACCAAGATTTTAGGAATAAATAACTGATCATATCTGATCAGTAGTTATGCATTTGAATTTTGAACTGTTTTTGTTTCCATGTAAAACTCTAACTCTATTTAAAGAGTATTCTGAGATCAATGAAAGTATTCTTCTTCTACAAACCATATTCTGTTGTAGCTTTATACTTTCTAAGTGTCCTGCAACTATAGAAATAACCAACAGATTGGTATCAGAGCAATAGATCTTTCTTGAGGGACTTGTGAGTTGAGAGAAACAAAAACAGAAAACCAAATCAAACCACAAACACAACCTAAAAACACAAAATGGATTCTGAAACAATCATCTCGCATGGTTCACCGCCAATGTTCAATGGTGAAAACTATGAAACATGGGCCATCAGAATGACAGTGCATCTGGAGGCGCTAGATCTCTGGGAAGCTGTGGAAGAAAA
Source organism: Populus tomentosa (assembly GCA_018804465.1). Classification (NCBI taxonomy): domain Eukaryota; kingdom Viridiplantae; phylum Streptophyta; class Magnoliopsida; order Malpighiales; family Salicaceae; genus Populus; species Populus tomentosa. Next base: position 19,979,618 of record CM031973.1, read on the forward strand.
CTATGTTGTTCCTGACTTGCCTGCAAATCCAACAATAGCTCAGCTAAAGATTAACAAGGAGAAGAAGACAAGAAAATCCAAGGCCAAAGCTTGCTTATATGCTGCAGTATCGAATACAGTATTCACAAGAATCATGAATGTGGATTTTGCAAAAGGTATTTGAGATTATCTTAAAAAGGAATATCAAGGCAATGAAAGAACCAAAAATATGCAGGTTCTTAATTTAATTAGAGAATTTGAAATGCAAAAGATGAAGGAAACCGAAAACATCAAAGATTATGCTGACAGATTGCTAAGCATAATAAACAAAGTAAGATTGCTTGGAAAAGAATTTTCTGATGATAGAATTGTGCAGAAAATACTGGTTACTATGCTAGAAAAATATGAGTCTAAGATCTCTTCATTAATTAGAAGAGTCTAAAGACTTAACCAGCATCTTTCTTGGAGAGTTGACAAATGCATTGCAAGCACAAGAACAGAGAAGATCAATGAGACTTGAAGAATCAGTGCAGGGAGCTTTTCAAGAAAGAACTCAATATCAAGGAGGAAGCAAAAACAAGAGATTCATCAAGAAGAACAAAGTTCAAACTTACAGAAACAAGGTGGAAACATTTCCACCATGTACCTACTGTAAAAAGACAAATCATCAACCGATCAAATGCTGGTGGAGACCAGATATCAAATGCAGAAAGTGTGGACAGACTGGACATGTTGAACGAATCTGTAGGACACAACATCTTGAAGAAAAGGCAAATCCTGTTGCACAACAAACTGAAGAGGAGCAGCTGTTTGTTGCATCATGTTTTTCAACAGGAAATAGTTCGAATGATTCCTGGTTGATTGATAGTGGATGCACAAACCACATGACAAACAATCAGGATTTGTTCAAAGAGCTTGACAGAACAGCTATTTCCAAAGTTAAAATTGGAAATGGTGATCACATTGATGTCAGAGGCAAAGGAACTGTTGTCTTAAATAGTCTGTCAGGTTTGAAGTATATTTCAGATGTTTTATATGTGCCTGACATTGATCAAAACTTGCTTAGTGTTGGACAGCTCATTGAGAAAGGGTTCAAAGTAATGTTTGAAGATCAATGGTGTCTGATCAGAGACAACTTGGGCAATAATGTGTTCAGGGTAAAAATGAAATCAAAAGGTTTTATTTTAAATCTTATAGAGAAGGAGCAGAGTGTGTTTTCTGCAAAAATATGCAGTGATGAACTATGGCATAAAAGGGTTGGACACTTTCATCATGCAGGGCTTATCTACATGCAAACACATACTCTTGTAAAAGGAGTACCACAACTGGAGAACGGATCAATAAATTGTGCAGCATGTCAATATGGAAAGCAGGTCAGAAAACCTTTCCCTCATGCAACCTGGAGAGCAACACGAAAACTTCAGCTGATACATACAGATGTTGGAGGTCCTCTGAGTACAGCTTCACTGAATGGCAGCAAATATTATATCATCTTCATTGATGATTATTCCAGGTTCTGTTGGATTTACTTTCTTAAATTCAAGTCAGAAGTTGCTAATGTGTTCTGGAAATATAAAACATTGGTAGAGAATCAAAGTGGGTGCAGGATTCAAACATTAAGATCAGACAATGGAAAGGAGTATACCTGTGGGAGATTCCAACAATTCTATGATGAATCCGGAATTGAACATCAGCTTACTGCACCCTACACACCTCAACAGAATGGTGTCAGTGAAAGAAAAAACAGGAGTATCATGGAAATGGCCAGATGTATGCTGCACGAAAAAGAATTGCCAAAGAAATTGTGGGCTGAAGCTGCAAATACCTCAGTATATCTGCTGAACAGAATGCCAACCAGAGCTTTACAGAAAAAAAACTCCTTTTGAAGCTTGGTTTGGATACAAACCAGACCTACAACATTTGAAAATTTTTGGTTGTATTTGTTTCAGTCATGTACCACAGGTGAAAAGATATAAGCTGGAAAAGAAGTCAGAACCAGGAGTCTTCATTAGATACAGCAGTCCATCAAAAGTTTACCGAATTTTCCAACCTCAAAATGGAAAAATTCTGGTAAGTAGAGATGTCAACTTTATGGAAGATAAGCAATGGAAGTGGGAGCAACTAGAAGAACAGCTGGGATCATCAACAGAGCAACAAGAGCAGCAAGGATCTCCAGTCTTGGAGATTGTTGATGACAACATTGATGATGAACCAGTAAGAGGTACAAGATCATTAGCTGAAATTTATGAAAGAAGCAATATTGCTATCTATGAACCTGCAGAATTTGAAGAAGCAGTAAAGAAGAATGAATGGAATGCTGCAATGCAAGAAGAGCTTAGAATGATTGAAAAGAATGATACCTGGGTGCTGATGGACAAGCCTTTGCACAAGAAGGCCATAGGAGTAAAATGGGTTTATAGAACCAAACAAAATGCAGATGGTTCTATAAACAAATACAAAGCCAGATTAGTTGTGAAGGGTTATGCTCAAGTATTCGGTGTGGATTTTTCAGAAACTTTTGCACCAGTAGCACGTTTGGACACAATCAGATTACTACTTGCAGTTGCTGCACAAAATAATTGGAAGGTTTATCAACTGGATGTAAAGTCTGCGTTTTTAAATGGATATCTACAGGAGGAGATTTACATAGAGCAACCAAGAGGCTTTGAAGTCAGGGGACAAGAAGAGAAGGTCTACCTGCTGAAAAAGGCTTTGTATGGCCTCAAACAAGCTCCTAGAGCATGGTATAGCAGAATTGATGATCATCTACACAAACTTGGCTTTGTTAAAAGTTTAAGTGAGGCAACTTTGTATGTAAAAGGAGCTGATGCAAACTTAATTATTGTATCTGTTTATGTTGATGACTTACTTGTAACAGGGAGTAATAAGACACCAATTGAAGCATTCAAGGCAGAGATGCTTGATGTATTTGAGATGACAGATCTCGGGTTGATGTCTTACTTCCTTGGAATGGAGGTGAAACAAAGTGATGATGGAATCTTCATATGTCAATAGAAATATGCTAAAGAGATACTGAAGAAGTTTCGCATGGAGAGCTGCAAGAGCATAAGCACACCTATGAATTTGAAAGAAAAATTCAGCAAGAATGATGGAACAAACAAAGCAGATGAAGGTCAGTACATGAGTTTAATTGGATGTTTAATGTATATAACAGCTACAAGATCAGACATTACATTTGTTGTGAGCTTGTTGTCACGTTTTATGCATTGTGCATCTGAAATGCATCTACAAGCTGCAAAAAGGATACTAAGATACATTAAAGGTACATTAAGCTATGGAATAAAGTACTCTCATCTTCAGAAACTTATGCTGCATGGATACTCTGATAGTGACTAGGCAGGTTCTGTAGACGACATGAAGAGCACTTCAGATTACTGCTTTAGCTTTGGATCAGGTATGTTTTCTTGGTGTTCAAAGAAGCAAGATAATGTAGCTCAAAGCACAGCTGAAGCTGAATATGCAGCAGCTACTGCTGCTGTCAATCAAGCTATTTGGATAAGGAAAATTCTTGTTGATCTGCATATGAATCAATTGGAACCAACAAAGATTTATGTTGACAATCAAGCTGCAATATCTATTGCAAACAATCCAGAGTTTCATGGCAGAACTAAGCATTTTAAAATTAAGTTATATTTTCTAAGAGAAGCGCAGAAGGAAAAAGAAGTTACTCTGCTGTATATAAGAACTAATGATCATATTGCAGATGTTCTAACAAAAGCCCTTCCAAAAGCAAGTTTTGAAGATTTACGAAGAAAGCTTGGTATCTGCTGCTGTTAAGACAAACAGGAGTATTGTTTAACTGCCTTAGAAAGCTGCAGAAGACCAGGAAGCTGAGCTGTTACATGTTGATTCAGTTTCGTTAATAAGGATCTCTGCTGAAGACCAAGATTTTAGGAATAAATAACTGATCATATCTGATCAGTAGTTATGCATTTGAATTTTGAATTGTTTTTGTTTCCATGTAAAACTCTAACTCTATTTAAAGAGTATTCTGATATCAATGAAAGTATTCTTCTTCTACAAACCATATTCTGCTGTAGCTTTATACTTTGTGTCCTGCAACTATAGAAATAACCAACACCAGCAACCTTAAAAGTCAGTGCTTGCTTCACATGGTCTGCAGTAACTAATTGTTGGACATATTCATTATTAAGTTTCCTTAAAGTGAATTAACCTCCTACAATGAACTTAATAGCAAGAATTAGAGCCCAGTAATTGCTTCTTCACAACAATATGTATCCTGTTGCGATGTCGCGGTCGCACAAATTAATTACCCTAGCTTCAAACACAACACACAAGATAATATAGTGCAAGCAAGGGGTCGATCCCACGAGGAAGATTTAGTTCAGATTTTTATGCAATACGTTATGCAATTTGGGGGGGTTGGATGTTATATAGGCTAAAGAAAAATAAAACAGAAAACTATCAAACAAAATTTAATAAAATCAGAAAATTATCAAGAGAACAAACCTTGGTCGCAATCACACATCCACCTATAGAAATCAGAACCGATCCTTGAAACGAAATTCCAGTTTATATTCTGAATTTTTATCTTTTCTTAACGTTGGTTAATTAACGGATCCGCCGTATAACTAACCCTAACCAACAAATAATCACAGTGTCCGCACTAATGATTTAATCCAATGGCAGCCTTAAGATCTAGATAAATTCATTATCTTAACAACTAAGTTGTCTGCTTATGTTGCTTTGATCGAATGTTCTCCCTAAGATTAATAACGTAGATCCACTACAATTATTAAACTCAGTTGCTTCACAAGTTCATATACCACAACTCCAGTTTTGATATCAAACTTAGCAATAAATTGTCTATAATAAAAACTTAGAGTCCGCTCTAGCAATTAAAATAAACAATCATAGGAAAAATAAGCATAGGAGAAGAAACATATTCATCATATAAACTGAAAAGAAAAGGTAAAATAGATCTCACAGTTCTTGAAATCCGAAGGTTTCCGTGTCCTTGCAACCAAGAAAATGAGTTTAGCCTTGCATGTTTATTGAACAACTAATCAAAAAGATGGAAGAATGCATGATTTAGGGTTTCTTAGAGTAGGGGGGCGTTTTTCTCCTCTTGGGTGGCTGCCCCCCTTCTCTTCTCTTATTCTTTTTATATGCTAGGAAACCCTAATCTCTATTTTACAAAATAGTCCTCCTTTAAGTAGACAATTTACATTTAAGTAGTTCAATAACTATTTTCCTAAAAAAAAAAGAAATAGCTTTGCATGAAATCTTCAAGCTTTGACTTAGAGGAGCTACATTGCTGAAATAAAAACTTGGATGTCGGTTTAGATGCTTCGGAACGTAATCTGGACTCGTTTCTTCACGAAACCTGTTTGCTGGCAGAATTTAGTTGTCATCTTTGAAAAATCATATCTCCCTCATATGACATCTTTTATTTTCTGAAATTTGGAGCATTTATAGGCCTTTGAGTCAGGAATCCAAAACAATTGAGTTTGCATCAATTGGACTTTTGTAGCTCTAGATATGCAAGTCGGACTGACCGAAGGTCAGTATTGGCAGATTGCGAGATTTGACTTTGAAAGCTGCGATTTCCATGCTCTTCCTTATTTTATTGTCTTGCCTTAGATTTCCAGAAAGGTATGGATGTTAGCTTTTTAATGCATCACTTCATTTCGACCTTTAGAGCTCATGTTCTGCACAAAACATCGACTGAACGTCAAATCTGCCAATTACCTTCAATTTACTCCTTTTTGCATCTTTCATCCAAAAGTGCCTTCAAAACATAAAATAAAGAATATCAAGGCATTTTATATATAAAACATAGGCAAAACACTAGTTAAATGTGGGTGAAACTATTAAATAATATGGTTGCATCATATCCAACCAGCTGCGACAGATCTTATAACCAGCCTCAAGCACACCACAACGTTGCCTTTGCTCTTTTTTTGTAAGTTTGATGAATAATTAAGGAAGGTACTTATGGCATGTATGAAGAATATGATCTTGTTGAATGCAAGAGAATGATACACCAGATTTATATGATCTAGCAAGGAGCAGTGTAAAGCAAAACTAGAACAGCTATAACTATCAAACCACAGCTCTTGGAAACTAGGGCATGCATCGAATACAGCGTTACTTATGTACAGAGCAGCCTTTTGTAGTAGCAGGCAAAACAGAAATGACAAGCACTAATAATCTTAAAGTGAAGAACTTATGGTGGACAAGACACTGGTGAAGAAGCCAATAATCAAGAAAAGGTTACAAGAGAAAGATAATAGGGCTGGCAACGCTACAAAGCTGATTTAACTTGCTGCGTAAAGAAGGCATGGACATGGTGGAACAGGCACTTCAACTACTCCTTCAAGCATCTGTGTAACTTTCCTCATGGTGGGTCGGAGAGATGGATCTTCCTGAATACACCAGAAAGCAATCATCAGAAACCTCTCTAGCTTTTCTATGCCATCTAAGGCTCCGGTATCAGATCCAACGAGGGCATCCAATGTCCCTTCACGATAACAGTCATATGCCCAGTCTGTTAAAATTGCCTGTTCTTCTATGGTTGCTTTGCTATCCACATTTCTTCTGCAACAAATGATCTCTAGCAGAAGTACACCATAGCTATACACATCCACCTTCACAGTGACGGGCAGGTTCCTGAACCATTCAGGTGCAACATACCCTTTTGTCCCTCTGATGGCTGTATGGGTCTGGCTCTGATCCAGCAACAAGAGCTTTGCCAAACCAAAGTCAGATATCCTTGCATTGTAATATTCATCTAGAAGTATATTCTGGGGCTTGATATCACAATGGATAATCTGATTGCTGCACTCTTCATGCAAGTACAAAAGTCCTCTTGCAACTCCAAAGGCAATTTGGATTCTTTCCTTCCAACCAGGTTTTGCATCTTGAAAAATAAAACTCGATAGACTTCCATTGCTCATGAACTCATACACCAACAACCGCTGATCTCCTTCTTCGCAGAATCCCAGCAACCGAACCAGATTCTTGTGATGGGTCTGGCCGATCACATTTACCTCCGTCTTGAATTCCCTCACCCTATCTTCTGCCATATTATTTAGCTTCTTCACAGCCACAACAATGCTAGACCCTATATGCACCACCCCTTTGTAAACAACTCCAAATGCTCCTCTTCCCAACTCTTCCTTGAACCCCTCTGTTGCTTCTGCAAGCTCTTGGTAAGTAAAACACCGCAAATTTGTTTCAACAGCACCGTCTTTCTGAGGAATTCTCTTTGTTCTCCTGCGGTAGATGAAAAACAAACCCATACAAATTGCACAAACCAACAGAAAGTTCACAAACACAGAGCAGCCCAAAAACACAGATCCCACCAGGATCAAACCGTCTCTGTCTTTTTTGTTGTTAGGGAAATAAGGACTTCGTGGATTGACATTACTTCTCCTAACTTTGAGAAGAGCTTTCCCATCAAGATTAGTTTGTACTCTTCCATTCGAGAGTGGCAGCTTCTTCTTCCAACACGTGTTACCAGATCTGAAAATAGCGACAGCACACATACAATCATTCAAGCAAGACTGTCTGCACCTTTCTTCAGTGAAAGGCTGCAAGAGAACGTAGTCAGATGTTGGCCAATCCGTATTTGTAAGTTCTTAAAAATCGTACAAATCTTCCACGGGAGCCACCTCATCTTCTTCACAGCTTTGTGTGTAGTTTGGTCTGCAACTTCCATACTGATCACTTGGATCAAGTAACGAGTATCCTCCAGGGCATTCGCAGATTGGTCTTCGATCTGAATTCAGCCTGCAGACGCTGTTGAACCCACAGGTTCCACTGCCAGAACTAACAAAACTTGCTTGGCAAATATTATCTGGTTGAGACCAATTAAATTGGTGTCCACCTTTCATTGCCAGTAGATGCTTTTGGGTGATAATACTGGGTGAAAACTGCGTCAAAGTTGAGAGTTGCTCTGTGATAGAAGTCTCCAGTGGAGGCAGTTACTCTCTGTGTTAGGGAGAATATTTGGGCATTCTCCCTCAATATATACAGGTATCCTGACTCATTAAAGACCACTTGATTGCCAGGACTCGATGAATTCAACCCACCATCGGTACCACTTTTATAATAAGGTTCATTAGTATAATCACCAGGCAGGTTTATTGTTGCTAGCACAAGATTCCCGTCATCTCTAAGTTTAAGCTGGAACCTTCCCTTAGAAAAGTTGGTTTCTGATTGGCGAGAAGAAAGGGTCATCCCCCTGTCCAAGACCTGTGAAGGCAGTAAAGTGTCAGCAGGATTCTTGAAACTCTCCCACAGATTATCAGAAAAACGATCTCGAAGCACGAAGTGGCACCGTAGTCAACAACACCAATGATTGTCTCAGATCTCCACAACTCTCTGCCTTGAGGGTCAGTGAGTGAAATCCCGCGATTGGCAGTCAGCTCTGCCTTGGACCCTGTTGGTGCAGGTTGTTGGTGGGATGAAACCACTGGTAGTGGCTTTGAAACACTCAGAGGAGATAAAACACACTGTTTTATTACACAAAACCGAAGCTTACAATAACACAATAAAAGCTTAACAATTACACGCCCTCTCTCTCTCTTTCTCTTTCTAGTGTTCCTCTCAATTCTCTCCACACATATAACATAAGTTGGGCACTCTATTTATGCACAAATCAAAATACGAAAATTCAACCTTCAAGTGTGAAGGCGGCTGGCGGCTGGTTGGCGACTGGTGGCTGGTGGCTGGTTGCCAACCTTGACCTTCTGGATGTTGAGTTTAATATTCAAGAAATCTCCTCTTTAAACTCAATCGAGGGATGTCATGCCAAGCATGAACACTTCTCCTTTCAATGCCTTCTCTCTGTTTGTAGCCTTTATCCACTACTGTGGCTTTCGTCTTGTAGACCCATTTGACACCTATTGCTTTCTTCTTTTCTGGTGGATAAGTCAGCTTCAAGGTATCATTATTCTTAATGGCATGTATTTCTTCATCCATTGCTTTAATCCATTTCTTTTCTGTGACAGCTTTATTTAAGCTTAATGGGTCACTATCTGCATGAAAACAAAACAGAGTTGTACCTTCCATGACCTGAGTGGTATCGTATAACTCTTCAAGATTCCGCATCTCTCTTGGTCCTTCTGACGAGGATGCTGATGGTGGCGTTGATGATGATGCTCCTGGTGTGTTCCTCCTGTTGAATACAGGGAAACTGTGTACCGGACTTTGTGGTTCAGCTGCTGGTATAAACATTGGACATTGTGGTTCAGCTGCTGGCACAATCGGTTCTTCTATAAGTACTGTTGGTACTTCTTCACCTTCAAGGATCAAATCAAGATTGATCCATTTGACTGCTTCTTGATCACCATTCCATTCCCAAGATTTATCTTCTTCAAAGATAACATCTCTACTCGTAATCACCTTCTTCGTGATGGGATTATACAGTCTGTATCCCATCCTTTTTTCACCATATCCGACAAAGATGCATTGCTCGCTTTTATCATCGAGCTTTCTCCTTCTTGCATCTGGGATCTTTGCATATGCCACACAACCAAAGACTCGTAGATGAGTTACACTTGGTTTGTGACCACTCCATGCTTCTTCTGGAGTGACTCCTTGCAAACTTCTGGTTGGACAGCGATTAAACAGATACACTGCACATGATACAGCTTCAGCCCAGTATTGCTTGGGTAGCTTCTTTGCTTTGAGCAAACTTCTGGCCATGTCAAGAATCGTGTGATTCTTCCTTTCTGCTACACCATTCAGCTGTGGTGTATAAGCTGGCGTCGTCTGATGTCGGATGCCTTGTTGTGTACAATAGGCCTCAAAGTCGTTTGCTGTATATTCTCCACCTTGATCAGATCTCACTGTTCTGATCGTGTAACCAGTTTGCTTCTCCACAATTGCTTTAAAATCTTTAAAACAATTGAATACTTCTGACTTCCTCTTCAGAAAGTATATCCAGTCTTTCTACTAAAATCATCAGTAAAAGTGAGGAAGTACCTATTTTGTCCAGTCGAGATAGGCGTGATTGGGCCACACACATCTGTGTGTACTAACTCCAGTGGCCTCTTTGCTCTCCAGTTGACTTCTTTGGCAAAACTGGATCTGTGATGTTTGCTGAGGACACAACTTTCACAGACTTCATCTGGATGATCAATGTGAGGCAAACCTTTGACCATCTTCTTGCTTGCTAGCATCTTCATACTCGTGAAATTCAGATGTCCAAGCCTTAGGTGCCAAAGCCATTCTTCACTGTTGGTGATGGCACTTAAACACCTTGTTGCATCATACTGGATGTTCAAAGGAAACATCTTATTCTTGGACATTTTCACGTAGGCCATTAATCTCTCATTGTTGTCTCTAATTGCCAGATGACAATTCTCCGAGTAAAAAGTATAGCCTTTCTCCAAAACTTGACCTAAGCTGATCAGGTTCTGCTTTATGGCTGGGACATAATAGACATCGGCGATGTAGCTGGGATCGCCATTCTTCAACTTGACTGTGATGCTGCCTTTACCTTTGAATGGAACCTTTGTGGTATCTCCAAAGGTAACTAGACCTTGTTTGGTCTCATCTAGATCACCAAATAACTCTCGGTAGCCGCACATGTGATTGCTGGCTCCAGTGTCTAGATACCATATGTTCTCTTGTTTCTCGCCAAGTTCTTGTTGGACAAGAAATGCAGATGCTTCTCTATCATCCTTCTCTGCATAGTTGGCTTGCTCACGTATCTCCAACGGAGCTTTCCATCGGCATTCAGTGCTATAGTGCCCAAATTGATTGCAACTATAACATTGGATATTCCTCTTGTCATGGTTATTGTAACCGCCTCCTCTTCCTCTGGAAGTGAATGCTTGTTGGCCTCGGCCTCCTCTGATGGTGTTTCTACCACCTCTTCCTCTAAAGCTTGTATTCCAAGAACCTCTTCCTTGGAATTGCTGGAATCCTCCTCTGGATTGTTGACTTCCTTCTTGAGTGGTGTAGCCACTTGATGAAGTCTCCCCTTGCTCATATTTGTCTTTGAGAGACAGCTTTGCTTGTAAGGCATGCTCGATGGCCTTATCTCCATTTCGCTTTACTATCTTCTGCTCATGAGCTTGCAAAGAACTCATAAGCTCATCCACTGTCAACTTGTCCACTTCCTTGGACTCTTCAATTGCGACAACAACAAAATCGAATTTTGGATCTAGGGATCTCAAAATTTTTTCTGTAATTCGAGAATCGATGAGGGCTTCTCCATTTCTTCTCATCTGGTTGACTATCACCATAATCCTTGTGTGATAATCATAAATAGACTCTGAGTACTTCATTTGCAATAACTCAAATTCTCCTCGTAAAGATTGAAGACGAATCTTCTTGATTCTGTCAGCACCTTTGTATTTCTGTTGGAGAGCCTCCCATATATCATGTGATGTTTCAGCGGAAGCTATGATCTCGAATGTATCTTCATCAAGACCTTGATAGATGATGGTCTTTGCTTTGTTGTCTTTCTTTCTGTTGACTTTGAGGGCTTGCTTTTGTGCCTCTTGTAAAGCATCTTCTCTTTCTTTGGACTCTGGTTCATCATAACCAGTTTGTACAATATCCAAACACTCTTGTGACCCAAGAAATGCCTTCAATCTGATGCACCAACTATCATAGTTGTCTTTGGTCAGCTTTGGAATGAGTGTATGTGTACCTTCTATAGTCCTTTTGCTCTTTTAATGACTATATCGCCTTCTGGGAGCCGAATTTGACCAAACGGACACTGTAGATCGATCCGGAATGGTCCAAATAGTCGAGAATCGGTCTGACTTTGTTGAAATCGGGTCAGAAAATGGGTGAACCGGTCAACAAACCAATTCTGTACGGCGGGCGGTTCGCTGGTTTGAACCGGGAATATTCTGGGGAATATTCGGGGAATATTCTCTCGACGCGCTAGCGGCTGGAAATCGGCTCGGCTCGGCGCGGCTTGTAGCTCGGCGCGACTGGATATTGGCTCGGCTTAAACGGCTGAAATATGGCGCGCGTGGACGGCACGCGCGTGGGATACAGTCACCGGATCTTCAGGCAGCGCGTGTGGCTCACCGCGGACTCCGATCAGGCTGATTCTTGCGACAGTGAGTTCGTCTTGATGAGCTCTACACTGTGGAATGATCAAAACTTGTTTTTGACAACTTTGAAAATTCGGATATACCCCAAAATTCTTCTGTTTTCCGACGAACGGGGCTCTGATACCAATTGTTGGTGGGATGAAACCACTGGTGGTGGCTTTGAAACACTCAGAGGAGATAAAACACACTGTTTTATTACACAAAACCGAAGCTTACAATAACACAATAAAAGCTTAACAATTACACGCCCTCTCTCTCTCTCTTTCTCTTTCTAGTGTTCCTCTCAATTCTCTCCACACATATAACATAAGCTGGGCACTCTATTTATACACAAATCAAAATACGAAAATTCAACCTTCAAGTGTGAAGGCGGCTGGCGGCAGTGGAGGCAGCTGGCGGCTGGCGGCTGCGGCTAGTGGCTGGCGGCTGTTCGGCGGCTGGTGGCTGGTTGTCAACCTTGACCTTCTGGATGTTGAGTTTAATATTCAACACAGGTTTATCTCCATTTGCATACCAGACTATGGTTTTGTTTGGTATTTTATCGTACCATATGGCAAGCAAGAAGAGATCTTTGTTGCCATACAGTTGATAAAAGCCAAAGGCAAAGTCACCGGAAGGTGAAAGCCATGGGGTGATTTCAGAAGTGGAAAAAGAAGCACCCACAGTTATATTACCACCAGTTTGAGAAACAGCAAAAGGAGGTAGCATAATGAGCAAGGAAAACGAAAGATGAAGAATAGGAAATGCCATTGCAAGATATGATGACTCCAAACTATGAGGCAAACGAAGTTCAAGGCACGGTCATTAAATAACCTATGGGAAAGAGAAGGGTGGAGCCTGAAGCCAAACACAAGTTTTCTTGGGCCTTTTCTTGGCAATGGTATTTTCTCTGAATTTTCATGAATTACAGACTAGAGTATGCTCATGGTATACCATACCAAGACTTTCAACCCTACATAAATGGTCGAAGTTAGCTGTCAATATGCTTGGTTATAATCCTTATAGTCTCTCAATAGTTGGGTCTGAGTCGCGGATTTCTCTGTCTATTTTGAATCAAGACAAATGCTGATATAGAAGATTTTTATCAAAGTGCTTACCAGATATTCCAACTATGTACCGTCTTGGAAAATCTTTCCCGGAATTTAACCCAGGTTGAGGTTCATTTTGTGAAAATATCATTAGTAATATGGACAGTGGCGGAGCCACAATGGGGATTAAGGGGGCAATTGCCCCCTTAATCCTTTTTTTTTTTTTTTTTAATAATTTTTATATTAAAATTTTAATATAATAATTTAACAAGCTTTTCTTCTTCTTTTTGAATTATTATTCATACCTCTTTTATTTCTTCATAATTCTTTTTTAAGTCCTAAACTATTAATTAGATAAGTAAATAACCTTTTATGCTTTATATTTTATATTTTAGATAAGTTTCTTCTATTTCTTCTATTTACTTCATTGTTTAATTTTAGTTATATTCCTTAATAATTAGTTATTAAAAATGTTAGATTTTATGGTAATTTATGAATTGGTTAAATTAATACGTGTATGTATAATATTATATGAATATGAATTGAAATGAGTTGTGATGAATTAATATGTATTTTGTTATGAATTTTATATAAAATGATGGTGATCAACTTATTAGTAATTAAAAATGAAATACTAAACAACTTAAAAAATTATGGATACAATAAATGTTTTTTAAAAAAATACTAATATTTATATTTAATCCACTTGTATAAAACAACAAATCAACAAAGAATTGTTGTCAATAATTTCACTAGTCTCTAGAAGATTTAGAAATAGATGAATAAAAATTTAATTTTATATATTAAAAATGAAGTTATTATTAAGCAATTTTAAAATATGAAAACAAAAAAAAATATAATATAAGTTTTTTTATTTTAAAAATATTCTAAAATTAATTTTACTTGATATAAGTTAATACATATATTTTAAATTGATTTCTTTATATATATAACACGTACCTATATAATATATAATATTAAATATTTATAATTTGCCCCCTGGTTTAAATTTTCTTGGCTCCGCCACTGAATATGGAGTGACAACGAAGGAGAGAAATGAAAATTGGTTACAACTTATGCCATCATCATTTCTGAATTGGAAAATTATTTTACGTTGGATATGATAGAAAATGAGAAGACTAAAATTTCTAGTGCCTGTGACAGTGAAAACTTAACATTTTAGTGCCAAATAATTGATACAAGTGATGATGATGGGTTTTACAGTTTATACAAGTGAGTAAAATAATTGATACAATTATTTTACGTTGGATATGATAGAAAATGAGAAGACTAAAATTACAGTTTTTTTTTAGAAATATCTGATTTCATTGAACGCCATAACCTAGCGGTGAGAGATAAGCCCAAAGATATGTTGCTGTGAGCCTGACCATTGCTAGAAAATGGCAGCAGCAGAAGAACAAGGAAGAAAAAACAATATGGTAGTAGAAAATCCATGATGTGAAGATACTGTATATTAAGACATTGCATGATTTAGGGCATAGGTCCTCTTCTATATTTATGCTGGGTATTGCCGTTGGAGGAAAATATGGGTGTCCAACTAATTGATAAAGAGATTGTATTTATGTGATTGTATTTTTCCCTTGTGATAAATTTGAATCTTTTTTTCATGCATGAGAATAAACTAATGCTAAAAACCTTCCAGTTATTAAACGGTCAATGCATTTATCTGCATTAAACTAGTTAGATTTCAAATTAAATATCTGAATTGACTTAGTATCAAATGAATATGGCAAAGACTTTCTTTATGTGATTGTGTCAAAGAACCATTTCAACCCAATAGCTTAAGCTGTTAGGTGAGGTCCCAGGATATAATTTATATTATTATCTAGTATACCCCCTCAAGTGAAAGCCTTTTGAACTTGAAACTTGCAAAGGCTCACATTATCTTGTGCTTAATTTTTATCAAATGAATGGGGATGGTGAGATTCGAACTCGTGACCGCTTGGTCATTAAGGCTCTGATACCATGTCAAAGAACCATTTCAACCCAATAACTTAAGCTGTTAGGTGAGGTCCTAGAATATGATTTATATTGTTCTCTAACAGATTGTATTTTTCCCTTGTGATAAAGATAAGATTTCAACTAATTTCAAATCTTTTTTCATGCATGAGAATAAACTAATGCCGAAAACCTTGCGCGTGTCAAATGAAGATGGCAAAGACTTTCTTTGTCTTTATGAATTAGAGCCCAATAATTGCTTCTTCACAACAATATGTATCCAACCAGCTGCGACAGATCTTATAACCAGCCTCAAGCACACCACAACGTTGCCTTTGCTCTTTTTTTGTAAGTTTGATGAATAATTAAGGAAGGTACTTATGGCATGTATGAAGAATATGATCTTGTTGAATGCAAGAGAATGATACACCAGATTTATATGATCTAGCAAGGAGCAGTGTAAAGCAAAACTAGAACAGCTATAACTATCAAACCACAGCTCTTGGAAACTAGGGCATGCATCGAATACAGCGTTACTTATGTACAGAGCAGCCTTTTGTAGTAGCAGGCAAAACAGAAATGACAAGCACTAATAATCTTAAAGTGAAGAACTTATGGTGGACAAGACACTGGTGAAGAAGCCAATAATCAAGAAAAGGTTACAAGAGAAAGATAATAGGGCTGGCAACGCTACAAAGCTGATTTAACTTGCTGCGTAAAGAAGGCATGGACATGGTGGAACAGGCACTTCAACTACTCCTTCAAGCATCTGTGTAACTTTCCTCATGGTGGGTCGGAGAGATGGATCTTCCTGAATACACCAGAAAGCAATCATCAGAAACCTCTCTAGCTTTTCTATGCCATCTAAGGCTCCGGTATCAGATCCAACGAGGGCATCCAATGTCCCTTCACGATAACAGTCATATGCCCAGTCTGTTAAAATTGCCTGTTCTTCTATGGTTGCTTTGCTATCCACATTTCTTCTGCAACAAATGATCTCTAGCAGAAGTACACCATAGCTATACACATCCACCTTCACAGTGACGGGCACGTTCCTGAACCATTCAGGTGCAACATACCCTTTTGTCCCTCTGATGGCAGTATGGGTGTGGCTCTGATCCAGCAACAAGAGCTTTGCCAAACCAAAGTCAGATATCCTTGCATTGTAATATTCATCCAGAAGTATATTCTGAGGCTTGATATCACAATGGATAATCTGATTGCTGCACTCTTCATGCAAGTACAAAAGTCCTCTTGCAACTTCAAAGGCAATTTGGATTCTTTTCTTCCAACCAGGTTTTTCATCTTGAAAAATAAAACTCGATAGACTTCCATTGCTCATGAACTCATACACCAACAACCGCTGATCTCCTTCTTCGCAGAATCCCAGCAACCGAACCAGATTCTTGTGATGGGTCTGGCCGATCACATTTACCTCCGTCTTGAATTCCCTCACGCTATCTTCTGCCACATTATTATTTAGCTTCTTCACAGCCACAACAATGCTAGGCCCTATATGCACCTCCCCTTTGTAAACAACTCCAAATGCTCCTCTTCCCAACTCTTCCTTGAACCCCTCTGTTGCTTCTGCAAGCTCTTGGTAAGTAAAACACCGCAAATTTGTTTCGACAGCACCGTCTTTCTGAGGAATTCTCTTTGTTCTCCTGCGGTAGATGAAAAAAAAACCCATACAAATTGCACAAACCAACAAAAAGTTCACAAACACAGAGCAGCCCAAAAACACAGCTCCCACCAGGATCAAACCGTCTCTGTCTTTTTTGTTGTTAGGGAAATAAGGACTTCGTGGATTGACATTACTTCTCCTAACTTTGAGAAGAGCCTTCCCATCCATATTAATTTTTACTTTTCCATTCGAGAGTGGCAGCTTCTTCTTCCAACACATATCACCATATCTGAAAATAGCGACAGCACACATACAATCATTCAAGCAAGACCGTCTGCACTTTTCTTCAGTGAAAGGCTGCAAGAGAGCGTAGTCAGATGTTGGCCAATCTGTATTTGTAAGTTCTTCAAAATCGTACAAATCTCCCACGGGAGCCACCTCATCTTCTTCACAGCTTTGTGTGTAGTTTGGTCTGCAACTTCCATACTTATCACTTGGATCGAGTAACGAGTATCCTCCAGGGCATTCGCAGATTGGTCTTAGATCTGAATTCAGCCTGCAGACGCTGTTGAACCCACAGGTTCCACTGCCAGCACGAACAAAACTTGCTTCGCAAATATTATCTGGTTGAGACCAAAATGGTGTCCACCTTCCATTGCTAGTAGATGCTTTTGGGTGATCATACTGGGTGAAAACTCCGTCAAAGTTGAGAGTTGCTCTGTGATAGAAGTCTCTAGTGGAGGAAGTTACTTGCTGTGTTAGATAGAATATTTGGTCATTCTCCCTCAATATATACAGGTATCCTGACTCATCATAGACCACTTGATAGCCAGGACTCGATGAATTCGACCCACCATCGGTACCACTTTCATAATAAGGTTCATTAGTAAAATCACTAGGCAGGTTTATTGTTGCTAGCACAAGATTCCCGTCATCTCTAAGTTTAAGCTGGAACCTTCCCTTAGAAAAGTTGGTTTCTGATTGGCGAGAAGAAAGGGTCATCCCCCTGTCCAAGACCTGTGAAGGCAGTAAAGTGTCAGCAGGATTCTTGAAACTCTCCCACAGCTTAACAGTAACACGATCTCGAAGCACGAAGTTGCCTGTGTCAGTCATGGCACCGTAGGCAACAACACCAATGATTGTCTCGGATCTCCACAACTCTCTGCCTTGAGGGTCAGTGAGTGAAATCCCGCGATTGGCAGTCAGCACTGCCTTGGACCCTGTTGGTGCAGGTTTATCTCCATTTGCATACCAGACTATGGTTTTGTTTGGTATTTTATCGTACCATATGGCAAGCAAGAAGAGATCTTTGTTGCCATAAAGTTGATAAAAGCCAAAGGCAAAGTCACCAGAAGGTGAAAGCCATGAGGTGTTTTCAGAAGTGGAAAGGGAAGCACCCACAGTTATATTACCACCAGTTTGAGAAACAGCAAAAGGAGGTAGCATAATGAGCAAGGAAAACGAAAGATGAAGAATAGGAAAGGCCATTGCAAAATATGATGACTCCAAACTATGAGGCAAACGAAGTTCAAGGCACGGTCATTAAATAACCTATGGGAAAGAGAAGGGTGGAGCCTGAAGCCAAACACAAGTCTTCTTGGGCCTTTTCTTGGCAATGGTATTTTCTCTGAATTTTCATGAATTACGACTAGAGTATGCTCATGGTATACCATAGCAAGACTTTCAACCCTACATAAATGGTAGAAGTTTCCTGTCAATATACTTGGTTATAATCCTTATAGTCTCTCAAGAGTTGGGTCTGAGTCGCGGATTTCTCTGTCTATTTTGAATCAAGTCAAATGCTGATATAGAAGATTGTTATCAAAGTGGTTACCAGATATTTCCAACTATGTACCGTCTTGAAAAATCTTTCCTGGAATTTAACCCAGGTTGAGGTTCATTGAAAATGAGAAGACTAAAATTTCTAGTGCCTGTGACAGTGAAAACTTAACATTTTAGTGCCAAATAATTGATACAAGTGATGATGATGGGTTTTACAGTTTATACTTTTGTCGCACCCGATATCGCGGCGGCCTTAAAAAATTAATAAATCTTTGAAAAGAACAGATTTCTGGCATCATGTTCTTTAATGGGGCATGATCTTGTTTAAGGAGTCGCCACCTAGTATTATGGTCACTAGGAATCCTAACTGGTCAACAGAGATTCTATGGTTCGGGACTGGTTACGTAATAGAAAAGATATTATCAACCCTTAAACGTTCTGCCTGAGACAGACTGCATTACTGGTTTCGTCTTAAATTGCTAAATGTTTATTAGTTTATGTTATGGAAATTTGCTTATAATATTCCTGACTCTGGCGCCAATGAATATTTAACTACGAATATTTCCAACTCTGGCGTTGGTAAATATTATGTAGCTATAGAAAATTTGCTTATAATATTCCTGACTCTGGCGCCAATGAATATTTAACTACGAATATTTTTAACTCTAGTGTTGGTAAATATTACGTAGCTATAAAAAAAATTTAAATCAATATTTTTTTTATTCCTAACTCTAGCGCCAGTGAATAAATAAATAACAATAAATTTATTTTTACGCATGCACATTTATTTTTTATTTTTCTAGCTAAATAAAATAAAATACAACGAATAAAAATAATATAAATTTAAACCGATATTTTTATTCCTGACTCTGGCATCAGTGAATAAACCAATAAATTTACATTATTTTTTATTTGTGCATGCACATTTTTTATTTTATTTTATTTTATTTTATTTTTTTTATTTTTTTATTTTGACCTTTAATTATTTATTTATTATTTTTTTGGGCTGGGTCCATACGTTTTTGGGCTGGGCTAAGCCCAGCCAGCCCGGCTGGGCTCAGCCGCACGCGCGCACGCGTGCTCCTGCACTGTGCAAGTGAATTAAAATTCACTTGCACAGTGTAAAAGACATTTGACAAAATGCAGAGGAAGAAGTTGCTTACCTGCTCCGCTGGAATCGATGGAGACGATGGCGAAGCTCTGGCTAGCCGACACTGCCTCTTCTCCTCTGCTCCTTCTTCTGCTTTCCTTTTCTCTTGTGCCCGCGGTCTGCTTTTTTTTTTCAACAGACTTTGAGATGACGAAGGAGACAACAATGGAGATGCCGGTTTACTGTGGATGCCGATTGTTGTCTTTATTTTTTGTTTTTGCAGGGATAAAACGATGGCAGGGATAATCAATCCTTGTATGTGTGTGTGCTGCCCTTTTTCTCCCATGCTCTGCGTGTTATTTCTTTATGTATTTCTGTGTGGCTCTCTATTTTTTCCTCTGTTTCCCTTTCCCCTGTGTTTTCGTTCTTCTCTCTGTCCCCTGCGTTCGAGAAGATGGTGATGTTAACGGTTGGTCCTCTGGGTTTTTTTATGGCGTTTTTCTCTGTTTTTGCTATGGATTTATGCTCTCTTTTTTTTGTCCCCAAAATTCCCCTGTTGCTGACCCCTTCTCTGTTTTTTTTGGCTCTGGATCTTCGTACAGTCCTCCCCCCCTTTGGTGTTTCTTAACCCCTTTTTTATAAGGCTAGAGATCTTCAAAAACCGTCTCCTTCACGACCGGGATCGTGGCAGAAGACATGGCCTGTTGCATCGGCTGCCCTGGCGAAATGGACGGGATGACAAACAGTTTTGCAAACGGCACCGTTTGACTATTTTCACTTTGGTCCCTGAACTTTAACAATTGAGATCTTAATCAGTAATAATCAATTTCTAATTGTGCCCTTGGATTAATTTCAATTGAACCCTCAGTTATAGTGCCATTTACATTACAGTCCTGGATTTCTGCATTATTCAATTTGGTCCTTGGACTTTAATTTTCTAGCAATTTTTCTTTGAATAAGTTCCAACCTTTGGTATTTTTTCAATTACACCCTTGATTCCTTTAATTAATTAAATCAAAGTTGAATTAAGTCCTCAAACTCATTAATTCTTCAATTACACTCTTGATTTCATTAATTAAAATAATCTAAATTTTAATTAAATTAATTTCTCAATTAAGTCCTTGATTTAATTAATTAACTAGTCAAGAGTTTAATTAAATCTTTAAACTTTCAATTATGGTGCTTTTAACTTAAATTTTAATTCATTTTTTATTTATTTTATTTTTACTTATTTTTCATCATTTTTTTAAAAAAATAAAATAATTAAATAAAAAGATCAAAATTTGGGATATGAAAACTTTATAGTGCGTTACGTAGCTATCAGCTGTGCCTATCCTGATAGAACCGCCCATCAATAGATTCATGAGAATATCTAGGCATTTCCTGGAGAAGAGAGGACAGCTTTATCCAGCTTCGCATGGAAGAGAAGACAGGTCAATCACTAGGCATTTCCTGGAGAAGAAAGCCCCAAAACAAACAAAGCCGTCGTTAAATAACCAATGGGAGAGAGAAGGGTGGAGCCTGAAGCCAAATACAAGTCTTCCCGACCCTTTTCTGGACAATGGTATTTTCCCGATCTGAATTCAGCATTACAGACTTGGACAATATTTATGGCATACCTTGGCAATGTTAAATCTGCAATTTAAATGAATACTATTGAAATCTGCAGTTTAAATGAATAACAAATGCAGAGAATTCTAGAAGAGAGAAAGTTGAAGCGAAAAGATAATAAATATTATAAATTAAGAATACCTATTTAAAGACTTACAACTAAATTCAAAATGCTATAAATTCTCGAGAGATTATTGGAGTACTATTAATAGCAGAATAATAGCAAAACTTGCAACCTACTCTATTGCGAAAAAATAAATCCAAATACTAAGTCTGGTAGCTATCTTCATAGGCAAATTTTCATAAATTCTAACACTCCTCATTGAGATTTGCCTTGGAAAAACCAAGTTTCATCCTTAGAAATTCCAGCCTTGATTTAGGGAGTGCTTTAGTCATTATATCAGCAAGTTGTATATCAGTTGGACAATATTGAAGCTTTACAAGTAAATTCTTCTCACCTTCTCTTATGGAGTGAAATTTCACATTGATGTGCTTGGTCCTCCCATGTGGAACCGGATTTTGAGCAATAGCAATAACAGACTTGTTATCACAATAAAGCTTAGTTGGTGAGCTTTGTTCTTGGCCTAGATCAACAAGCAACTTGTTCAACCATATTGCTTGATTTGCAGCAGCTGCTAGGGAAATATACTCTGCTTCAGCTGTTGATTGTGCCACCACTTCTTGCTTTTTAGCATTCCAACAAATTGCACCTGAACCAATTGTAAAAACATATCCAGAAGTGCTTTTCATATCATCAACACTCCTTGCCCAGTCACTGTCTGCATATCCACTTAAATTTACTCCTCTTGACTTTGAGTACAAGATTCCAAGATCGGTTGTCCCTTTAATATACTTCAACACCATCTTGGCAACTCCCATGTGAACATTGCTAGGTGAGCTCATGTACCTTGACAGTAAACCAGTTGGGAACGTCAAGTCAGGTCTGGTTGCTGTCAAGTATAGTAGGCTACCTACTAAACTTCTATATGCAGAGGGTTCTTCAAGTTTCTCACCATCATTCTTTGAAATCTTCTCATTTTATGCCATTGGAGTTGCTACTTCTTTGCATGATTCAAGCTTAAATCTCTTGAGTATATCAATAGTGTATTTTCTTTGTGAAACAAAGATACCCGAGCTGCATTAATGTATTTCCATTCCAAGAAATTAGTTCATAATGCCAAGATCAGACATTTCAAAAACATCTTGCATTTCTCTTTTGAATTCTGCCAGCAATTTGACATTGTTACCAGTTGTCGCACCCTAAAAAATCCTGGTTCGTGCGGCATCGGCTGGCGATTTTTCTCGTATGTTGTGTTTGCTTTGAATTCGTTCGTGGGAGTCGCCACCTAGTAATTTATTAAGGGCTACTAGGAAACCTGATGTACTGGTCTTGTCAAAGATTGCGGGTAAGGGACTGGTTGTGGTTAGGGAAGGTATTAGCACCCCTAACACACCCTACCTGAGGTAAGCTGCTTTGTGTTCTGATGTGATTTGAAAATTTAAAATTTTAATTAAATTCTAAGGCTTGAATAAATCAGTTATTAAATCCCCAAATATATGTAGAAACTTGTTCTTACATTTTCGTGGAAAATACAACTTGATTTTATTTGTCCTTGAGATATTTAACCATATTTAAGAAAATTTAAAATATTAATTAAATTATAAGGCTTGAATAAATCAGTTATTAAATCCCCGAATATATGTAAAAACTTATTCTTACATCTTCGTAGAAAATACAACTTGATTTTATTTGTCCTTGAGATATTTAACCATATTTAAATTAACAATTAATTATTTTTGTCCTTCTTTTGTTTTTACAAATTAATAACATAAATAAAAATACAAACAAGCACACATCTCTTTTTGTTATTTATTTTTTTTTTTTTTACATTCACATATTACAAATTTAAAATAAATAAACAAAAATTACATTAAAACTTTAAAATTTACAAAATGGCCCCTAAAAACTCCAGAAATTGCAGGGAAGGACTCCTGGGGGCTGCGTGAACAGTTCCGGCGCGTGGATCCACGCACCCCGCCACTGGCGGCGCGTGGGTCCACGCGCCGCCACAAGAAAACCCAACAGCAAGGGGCTGGATCGACTCCCTCTTCTCAGCCTCCCAACGCCGGCGGTGAGGACCGCCGTTACCTACAATAACAGAAAAAGCACAACACAGTCGATTTTAATTTTTGTCTTTGTTCTAAAATCTGCTTCGGTTCCTTTTTTTTGGCAGATCGGCTTCTGTTTTTTTCTTCTTGGCAGATCGGCTTCGGTTTTCTTCTCTTCTCTTTTGGTGGCCGCCGATGACTGGGAAGCTGCTGCGGTTGATGGAGTGGACGGCACTGATGGGATGGACCGACGCTGCTGCTGAGGCGAGGTTGATGGCGGTCGATTGAAGGAGAAAGCACTGGATGGAGACGAGGGGGTTGTGGCCGCTGGTCTGTGGTTGATTTCTCTGACCGCCGCTGCTAGAGGAGCTGTTGCTACCCAATTTTTGACCCATGTTTTTGATATATTTTCAAAAAATCCAAAAATAGAGAAAAACAAAGAAAATCCAAAAAAATATGTTTTTAATATATTTTCGTCATTTTAGCATTTTCAACGTCGTTTAAAATTTTTTTAAAAATTTTTAAGGGTCTTTCGAATACGTTCGACTTTTCACGCGTCATTTTCAAAATAATTGATTTTCTGTATTTGAGTCGACGTTGATATTGCTCGTTTTCAAAAAAATACAAAAAAAAACAAGAAAAATCAAATTTTACAAAAAAAAGAAAATTAAGGGACCAATTTTGAGGCCGAAACAATATTTTTGCCTAAAAGAATTTTGAATTTTGGAAGGAGGGGCAACCTAAGAATTTTTTTTCTCTTCACCCGAAACTAGCCGTTGCCCCTGGCCCAAGACCATTATTTAATCTCTCTCTTTCGGCTAAAAATGAGGAACTGAGCCCCCACCCACTTGGTCTTCTTTTCCCTATTTCTTCTCATTCTCAGTTTTTGCAAGAGAAAAAAAGATGGGAGCCATTTTTCGGGTCCCGGCAGTAGGGGGCAGCACCCACAGTCCCCAGTCCCGTTGGAGATTTTCTTCTTCTCTCCTGCAGCCGCTCACCCAAGACAGCCCCTTAGCTCTTTGATTTTCTTCCCCCCCTCAGCAGCCGGTTTTGACTACTCCCCTTCTTCACCATTTTTATTTTTTTCCATCTTCTTCCCCTTCAACCAGCAAATCCAAGCCCTGACCCGAAGCCACAAAAAAATAAAAATCCTCTCCCTTCTCCTCCAAAACCGAACAGCCCCCTCACCGTTTTCATTTTTCTTTTCTTCCCCAAACCAGCACCACCCACAACGCCGATCTTCCTCTCATCAGCACCGGACCAGCCCCTTCCACCTCTATCTCTCGTCCCTGACTCTCAACCTCTCCCAAACAGCAGCAAACCGAACTAGCCTCTCATTTTTCTTCTCCTCCCTCACCTGGCCGAACTCCAGCTCCTCTAGCAGCGGCGGTCAGAGAAATCAACCACAGACCAGCGGCCACAGCCCCCTCGTCTCCATCCAGTGCTTTCTCCTTCAATCGACCCCAGTCACTAGCATGTCATCTACATAGAGTGAAATTACTAGCTGCAGACCATTTTGATCTTGTTTCAAATGCAAAGTAGCTTCATTTTCACTTCTCTTGAATCCCAGTTGAATCAGATGAGTATCAATTCTGCTATACCAAGCCCTTGGTGCTTGCTTCAAGCCATAAAGAGCCTTGTGTAGCTTATATACTTTGTGTTCATGACTAGTAACTACAAAGCTTTTTGGTTGTTGAACATAGATTTCTTCAAGGAGTATCCCATTTAGAAAAGCAGACTTGCCATCTAAATGATACACTTCCCATTCCTTTTGACCCGCAAGTGCAAGTAAAAGTCTAATGGTATCATGCCTAGCAACTGGTGGAAAAGTATCACCATAATCCACTCCAGCAACTTGAGCAAAGCCTTTAACAACCAATCTAGCCTTGTGTCTGAAAATTGAACCATCTAGATTGAATTCGGTTCTGAAACCCACTTCACACCAATTTTCTTTTTGTTCTGAGAAAGTTCTGTCAATTTCCAGGTTCCATTTCTTTCAATGGAATCAATTTCTGACTTCATAGCATCAATCCAAGCTGGAAATCTTGCAGCTTCAGTGTAGCTTGTAGGCTTAGCATGTACCAGATTACATCTTTCATATACATCAGACAAAGGTCTCACCTTAAGTATTGTTGTATCTGAAGTTCCTTCAATGTCTGATTGATCTCTAGTTCCTCCTACTACTGGTTCAAGAGCAGTTGTGGTTGTGCGATCAACTTCCTTTAAGTCCCACTTCCAGCAGGAATTCTCATCAAAATGAACGTCTCTGCTAATCTGAACTTTAGCTGCACTCAGATTGTATATTCTGTAACCTTTAGATTATGTCGCATATCCCACAAAAATTCCTTTTTCAGCTCTTTCATCAAGATTCCCTCTTCTGGCAGATGGCATATGAAAGTAGCACAATGATCTAAATACTTTGAGATGTTTAACAATAGGCTTAACACTAGACCATGCCTCCAATGGTGTTCTGTCTCAAACAGACTTTGTTGGTAGTCTGTTGAGCAAGTAAACTGAAGTGTTTACAACTTTAGCCCATAGAAACTTTGGAAGCTTCTTTTCAAACAAAATGCACCTTTTCATCTCCATCACAGTCATGTTCTTTCTTTCTAAAACTCCATTCTGTTGTGGTGAGTATGGAATTGTCAACTGATGCACAATTCCAGCTTCTTGACAAAAAACACTAAACTCTTTTGAAGTATACTCTCCTCCATTATCAGTTCCAAGCTTCTTAATTTTCTGACCATATTGAGTTTCCAACATTTTCTTGAAGTTGCTCAACATAGAAAGTGCTTGTGACTTGGTTTTTAGAAAATAAACCCAAGTCATCCTATTGAAATCATCTATGAAGAGAATAAAATATAGATTATTGCTTTGAAGTTGTGCTTATTGGTCCACAGATGTCTGAATGGACTAACTCTAGTTTGTGAGTGGCTCTTTTTGATATACTTTAAGGAAATGGTTGTCAATGTTGCTTCCCAAGCTCACAGTTATCACAAGTATGGTCACTAACATGGATTTCAGGCGTATCATCTACCATACGAGCATCATGCATAAACTTTAAAAACTTTAAGTTGAAATGACCATATCTTTTGTGCCACATAATACTCTCATCAACCTTGGTATAAAAGACATGCCCTTCAACTGCATCAAGCTTCAAATAGAAGCTATTACCATCCATTTTGAGTTTTGCTATCTCTAATCCATGTGTATTAGTGATAAAACAAAACCTTTCTTTTAAAGGAGACTGCATAACCATTTCTTAGCATTTATGCAATACTAAGCAGATTTTGATCTAGTTCAGGAATGCAAAGAACATTATTGATGATCTTTGTACGTCTTTTAGTACTGACAACAATCGTTCCTCTTCCTTTAGCCTGCACAACATCACCATTTCCCAGCTTGATTTTTGGATGAATTGATTTATCAATGGAGGAAAAAATTATAGATGTTTGGTTATGTGACTAGTGCAGTCACTATCAATGAGCAAAATATTTTGTTCATGAGACCTAATAACTTGTGATGCCATAAACAAATGCTCGTTATACTCCTTTTCTTCTTCTGAAACATTTGCATGCTGGTGAATATGCTGTTGAGATTGTTTCTTCTTTGCTCTGCAATATTTCTCACTGTGACCGAGATTATTGTAGAATGTGCACTTGAAAGAAGATTTATTTTTATACCGACAATCCTTCTCAGCATGGTTGGTTCTTTTGCAATGAGAGCATGGTGAGTAATTTTGCTTTTTTGAAGACATTTTAGTTTTCCCTTGGTAAACTTGAAAGACTTCTTTCGTTGCAAGTATCCAGAACTCTTTTCCTTGGTGTTTGCTTGGAAAGCTCCTTCAATAGCCTCTTCATCTCTCATTTAGACCCTTTGCTTTTGTACATGAAGTTTGCTGGTTAATTCTGCAATAGTGAGATTATTCAGATCACAAGTCTCTTCTATTGCAGAAATTTTAGCTTCAAACTTCTATGGTACTGAAACCATGATTTTCTCTACCACCTTATGGTCTGTAAAAGCCTTGCCAAGAAGCCTCATTTGGTTTACAACATCCATTAATCTGCTAGAATAATCTTTGACAGGTTCATTATCATTCATTTTCATCAACTCAAACTCCCTTTTCAATGCAAAATGTCTAACAGACTCTGTTACTACCCTCAAATTCACCTTGAAGCTTGTCCCATACTTGTTTTGGTGTTTCCAAGTCCATAAATTTTGTCGCACGTCACCCGCGCGGCGTTGGTTGGTGATTTTTTCGTTATGCTGTTTGCTTTGATTGGTTCGTTGGGAGTCCCCACCTAGTAATTGATTGAGGGCTACTAGGAAATTGAATGTATTGGTCTTGTCGGAGATTCGCGGGTAAGGGACTGGTTGTGGTTAGGGAAGGTATTAGTACTCCTAACGCACCCTACCTGAGGTAAGCTGCTTCGTGGCTTTGACGTGTTAAAGAAGTTTGAAAAATTTTATCTTTTCATCGAATATTAGAAATACGACTTACGTATAAGTTCGTAATCTTTTATCGTGAGTCAATCAAAATATTAAATTCTTCTTTTGCCTTTGCGATTTTATCATAAAAAAACATCCATAGATAAATGAAAATCCAAACACACACACACACACTCACTTTTACTATATATTTTTTTGTTTTTCTTTTCTTTTTCTTTTACATCCACATTTACAAAGTACATTTACAAATTATAAAAACTCAAAAATAAACAAATATTACATTAAACAATTTGAAAATTACAAAATAATCCAAAACAATTCGGAACAGTGTCAAACGGACTTCTGGTGTTGCCAGAACAGTAGTGGCGCATGGGCCTCACGCACCTCCACCACTAGCGCCGCGTGGGTTCACGCGCCGCCACAAGAAAACCTAAGAAACCAGGGGGGTCTGGAGTGGCTTCCTCCCCTCTTCTCTTTTCTGCTGGCGGTGAGGATTCCTATCACCTGCAAAAGGAGAAAACACACACAAGCCAATTTATTTTATTTCTTCATCTTTACAGATTTGCTTTTGGTTCCCCTTTTCTTCTCCTTCGTAGATGGTTCTACTGTAAAGGAGATCCTTTACTTTGGTGGCCATGATCTGCTGTGAATGAGGGCTACTCCATGGTGGCAAATCTGGTGGCGATAAGGTGTGACGGCCGAGAGGGGGTGGAACTGTTGGGGTCGGAGCAGCGGGTGTCACTGCTGCATTCGGGTTGTTACTGGAGGCTCTGATCCGGTCTTGGCGAGCTGGCCAGTTGGCAATGAAGGAGATCGCCTGCTGCTGTGTGGCCTGGTGGAGGCCGGTGTTGATGGTCTTCCTTCCTGTTAGTGGCAGTGGTGGTTGGCCTCGTTGTTGGTTGTCCAGCTCCAAATGAGAGGAAATGGGGGGAGATCGGCTGTGGGTTCTGTGGAAGTGAGGGGCTTTTCAGTGGCGGCTTGAGAAGAGAATGGATGGGGGAGCGGAGTGGCTGCTCTGGTTTCGGAGAGTGGGGTTGAGGGTGAGATGGTCGGGGAAGAAGAAAATCCAAAACTACTCGGAGGGGGCGGCTGGTCTTGGTTTCTTTTGCAAAATGGGGCGCCGGCTGGCTTCGGGCAAAGAGAGTGGAAGAAAACCAAGAGCTGCTGGGGGCGGCAGCTCTTTTTGGTTGCGATGGTTAGGTTTTGTCTTTAGGGTTTTTGTGACTCTTTTTTTTTCTTTTTTCAGAATTGCCCCCCTTTTTTTGTATGTGTTGAAGGCTACTATTTATAGGCAAAAATGTTGCTAGATCTCAAACTTGGTCCCTCAACTTCTTTCTTTTTTTGTAAATTTTATTTTTCTTTTTATTTTGGATTTTTCTTATCAACATCGACTCGAACGAGAAAAATCGGTGATTCTAAAAATAACGCGTTAAAAGTCGAACACTTTCTAAAACCTTTGAAAATTTAAATTTTTTTGAGACGATGCTAAAAATTTTAAAAATGATGCAAATATATTAAAAAATGTATTTTTTGGATTTTTGATGTTTTTTGCTATTTTTGGATTTTTTTTCTGAAAATTTATCAAAACATGGGTCAAAAATTGGGTAGCAACAATTTTGGTGAACATGTGATATGCAAGTCCAGAATGTAGGCAGGTGATGGCTTTGTCCTTCTTGAGTTTTTTTTCTTCATGTGCCTTCATCTGAGAAATTGTGGGGTTTGCTGTCAATGGTGGTGGATCAGAATCAAACACTACAACATTCCACAAGCCTTGAGATTTTAGATAAAATCTCATCTTGACAACCCAAATATGATGATGTTCACCATTGAACACTGGAATTGCAGATGCAAAGTTGCTTGAGGTAGACATCAAATTTATAGACAAAAAAAATTACTAGTGTTTACACTTATCCTCTCTGTGTTTAGCATTCAACCTTACCGTGTTTAGAACTCAAAAAACTTGCCCCACAACCCATAGGATATGCTCTGATACCACTGTTAAATCTGCAGTTAAATGAATACTATTGAAATCTGCAGTTTAAATGAATAACAAATGCATAGATTTCTAAAAGAGAGAAAGTTGAAGCTCAAAGATAATAAATATTATAAATTAAGAATACCTATTTAAAGGTTTACAACCAAATTCAAAATGCTATAAATTCTCAAAAAAAAACATGAGAGATTATTGGATTACTACTAATAACAGAATAATAAGAAAACTTGCAACCGACTCTGTTACGAAAAAATAAATTCAAAGACCAAGTCTAATAGCTATCTTCAGAGGCAAATTTTCATAGATTCTAACAGGCAAGACTTTCAACCATACATAAATGGAAGTGGTTACCTGCCAATCTACTTAATTATAATCCTTGTGGTCCCTACAGAGTGGGCGTCTGAGTCATGGAGTTCTCGGTCCCTTTTCTATTAAGACAAATGCTGGTATAGAAGTAATGATGATGGGTTCTACAGAGTATAGTGCATTGTATAGTTATCAGCTGTTCCTATCCTGATAGAACCGCCCATCCAATAGATTCATGAGAATATCTATAGCTACAACAGCTTCACTTACAACCGTATACTAACCATTCAACATGAAATTCAAGGGACCAAGTTGCTGGTTGTTACTTTCTTAATTATGCCCATTATGTAATGGAATGGTGTTTGATGTTTCACTTTTTGCTGTAAAAAGCTTTGTCCAACTTCGCATGGCAAGAAGTACAGGTCCTTATTTTGATTCTCATGGTAGTACGGAGCAAATTGGACTCTAAACCTAATCCCTATCCTTACTCTGCTAAGAGAGTAACAGCACGCTGAACTTCCATTGGTATATCTGAAGCAAGGAAACTAAAAGAACAAGAATATGCTAACCCCAAGTTTTTGGATTCATCACAACATTTTGATTCCTTGGAAACTAATTCAAATTTAACACAGAGTTTCAATT
The DNA here is from genome assembly GCA_018804465.1 of Populus tomentosa. Taxonomy (NCBI): domain Eukaryota; kingdom Viridiplantae; phylum Streptophyta; class Magnoliopsida; order Malpighiales; family Salicaceae; genus Populus; species Populus tomentosa. The sequence continues at coordinate 20,010,258 of CM031973.1, forward strand.
TATAAAGCTACATTTCATGGTGGAAGAAACTGTAGAAAAATCATATCTAAGTGAAATAAAGATCATTCCTGACTGTAATTGCTAATTGTACTATATGGAAATGGATTTGGAGCAGCAGGAACTTCAACAACTCCTTCAAGCATCTGTGTGACCTTCCTCATGGTGGGTCTGAGAGATGGATCCTCTTGAATACACCAAATCCCGACCTTCAACAGACGCTCTAGTGTCGATATGTCATTCTTGGCCTCCATGTCATCTCCAATTAAAACATCCAAACTTCCATTCATATAGCAGTCATAAGCCCAATCAGTCAGTACTGGATTCTCTGCTTCACCGATCTCCAAATCTACATTTCTTCTACAACAGATGATCTCTATCAGCATGACACCGAAGCTATACACATCAACCTTCACAGTGATTGGTCTGTTCCTGAACCATTCAGGTGCAACATATCCTTTTGTTCCTCTAATAGCAGTTTGAGTTTTGCTCTGATCCATCACCAAAAGCTTTGCCAGTCCAAAATCAGATATTCGAGCATTGTAATAATTGTCAAGAAGTATGTTCTGAGGCTTTATATCACAGTGAATGATTTGGGAGCCACATTCTTCGTGCAGATACAAGAGTCCTCTTGCAATGCCAAAGGCAATTTGGGTCCTTTGCTTCCAATTAGGCTTAGAGCATCCGAAAAGGAAGTTTGCTAGAGTGCCATTACTCAAGAACTCGTACACCAACAATCGATTCTGCCCTTCGTCACAAAATCCTAGCAACCGGACCAAATTCTTGTGATGCGTCTGGCCAATCACTTGTACTTCTGTTTTAAATTCTTTTTCCCCATCCTGAACCACTTTATCTAACTTCTTGACAGCAACAACCCTAGTAGAGCCTGCCTGTATTGTCCCCTTGTAAACAGCACCAAAACCTCCTCTTCCCACCTCATCTTTGAAGTCATTTGTCGCTTCAGCGAGCTCTTTGTATGTAAAATACCGCAAGTTTGTCTCCAACCCACTTCCTCCTTCCTGAACTTTTTCAGTTTTCTTGCGATAAATGAAGGAAGAAGTGAGACAGAAAGCACCGACCAATACAAAGTTGACAAATACAGAGGTACCAAGGACTACTGATCCAGTGATGAACTTAATGTCTGGTTTCTTTTTCTCTCCAGGAAGCTGAGGAGGAGACCTATCCAGAGGAACATAACCTTTCGGAAATTTGAGGAAAGCCTTCCCATTCATACCAATGTCAAATCTTCCATTCGAGAGTGGTAACTTCTTCTTCCAGCAGCCATCTCTAAAAATGGCAACAGAACATAGACAATCATCCAAGCAAGACTTTCGGCACTCATCTTCGTTAATAGGTTTGTACCTCTCATAATCAGATGTTGGCCAATCAACATTTATTAGCTCCACAAAATCATACTGATCTTCGGTGGAATTGAGTCCATCATCTCTGCAGCTTAGCTCGAAATCTGGTATGCAGCTTCCATACCTGTCATTCGGATCAAGCAAAGAAAAACTTTGTGGACAATTACATTCTGGCCTTTTATCAGCTTTTAGATTGCAGATGCTGTTATATCCACATGCTCCACTACCCAAGCCCGCTCCCATATTGACACATATATTATCTGGTTTGGACCAGACTGAGGACCAGCTTCTGTTACCGCTAGATGCTTTTGGGTAAAAATATTGAGTGAAAACGCCATCAAAATTGAGTGTTGCCCTATGATAGAAGTCTGTAGTAGGAATTGCTGTTTTTGTGAGATCCTCTATCAGCCCATTTCTTCTCAATATGTACATGTAGCCTGACTCATTGAAGATCAATCGATAACCAGAATTTGATGAATTTGAAGCATCAGAAGTTTCACTTGTATAGTAGTCATCGTAAACAAATTTGGTTGGCAAATTCATGTAATTCAGCACAAGATTTCCATTATCAAGCAAACGGAGCTGGAATCTCCCCAGCGAAAAGTTGGTCTCTGTCCTTCGAGAAGAAACCACCCCTCCAACCTCCATAATCTGAGCAGGCAACAATGTATCAGTGGGATTGCTGAAACTCTCCCACAACCTGTCAGAATTGCTATTTTGAAGCACGAAGTTGCCAGTGTCATTCATAACACCTGACGAAACTGTGTCATTCATAACACCTGATGACCATATTAGGTTGCCTTGAGGATCAGTAAGCACCAGCCCACGATCACCCGTCAGCTCGACCTTAGACTCCCTTGGTGCAGGATTATCTCCATTTGCATACCAAACTATGGTCTTCTCAGGAATCTTGGCATACCAAATAGACAGCAAGAAATGATCCTTGTATTCCAAGGGCTGAAATCCAAAAGCAAATTCTCCAGAGGAAGAAAGCCATGAAGGAGCATCATCAGTCGCAGTGATAAATGCACCCACAGGCATACTTCCGTTAGTTTGAGCAACAGCCATGAGCTGTAACAGTACCATCGTTACTAGGAACATCAAAGTAAAAATAGCAGTAGCCATTCCTAGGGTCTTTGAACTCACCTACTTGTAACAAAGGATTAAAGAACATATTTAAGCACAAAAATGGTCCATCACAAGGGCAAGCCAGAGTTTTCAAGTCAAACTAAAGTATTAGGGAACCAATTTTCTTGCTTCCAGGCTACAAATTTCATTAAAGGTTTGGACACAAAGACTTTTCAAATCCCAACAGCTGCATTCCAGAAGTCTTTGCCCTTACAAGGAGGCAACGGTACATATGGTGGACCAAGTCCATGTTATTGAAAAAATATTTGAAATGGTAAATTTCGATGAAGATAAGGTAGAATATTGAACAAGAACCACATAAGCATTGGTGTTTGAAACGGTGGAAGTCATTTATTCAACAGAGACTTGGGACCAGGGCAATAAATGAATGGATCCAAAGACTTAAAAATTGCAAAATGGGCCCTGCCCTTTAACAAGTCTTCACAACCAGACAAAGACTTGCATGTGATGCATGACATCTGTTTGCTTTAAAGCCATCCTGAATCACTCTCTTTGACTAGAAACATTTAGTAATAAAAAACATATTTAGTAATAATAATTTGATGTATTAAAAAAATCAATGGAAATCAAGTACTCAATCTCTTTTTGTATACCAAAGTACTAACTTGACCTGGCACGGCCAATTCCAAGCAGTGGCAAGGTGCACCACTCTTCTTGACGAAAACGGTAATGTTTATGATTTTTTATTCTAAAAAAAAATGGAGAGAAAAAAGGCAAATATATCATCACAAGAGAGTCAGTGGATTTTTTCACTATATTAGTATCTCTACTTCAAATCTAAAAAAAAACTTCAAAACAAAAATGTCTTCTTCTGAATGTTCATCGCATGGAATATATTGCTATTATGTTTATAGATTCGATAGACAGGATAAATCCTTAGAAAAAAGCTTGTATGTTTTTAATTTGTAATTTGATAAAAAAAAGTAATTAAAAAAATGATAATTTTAGATTCCATGTGCCTGAATTTGTTTTATTAGATTAATTTTATGGGGGTCGGCTAGATGTAATCATCCAAGAATGAGAAGTTCTTCAAATTAAACCTAGAATATATTATTTTAATTTTTTTCTAGTTAATTTCATATGTCAATTATTTTTTCTACTTAGCTTTATTTTTTTTTATTAGGTCTATTTTTACCTTTATATAAGTAGTTGATGTGTTATTTTTTATTATTATTATATTATTGAATTCAAAGACTTTTCAGAATATATTAAATTTTTTTTATTTATTTCTCTATAGTTTCGTTAATCCTAGCAGAGAATTAAAATGGGATCGCAGGCTTGAGCATTAAAAAATAAAAAGAGGTGATGTAACAGTGTTAAATGTGCACGAGGTGCACACTTTGACAGGTTGTCCAAAACAGTGCCTAAGGGTGCTAGCAGCCATGCCAACAGTGAGATAAATTGGTAGCGCAGATTTATATAGCTGTAGGTTCATCAAATGAAAATCAGCAGCGTAGATTATTGACTAACATGGGCTGGATGCTGGAATGTCCAAGCCAGGTAGGAAAACTCACAAGGGAGATAGGCTGATGAGAACTGGGGCTGTCGCAGAATTCAGCAGCGCAGACAATGGCATCCTGCACTCAGATGTGAGTTCGGCAGCATAGACATTGGCAACTTGTATTCAAATGCAAATTCAGCAGCGCGCAACAACTTGTGCAAGTCGTTGGTTTGACTTGGCATGATCTTAAGTTTGGACGAAAGGCTGTCCAAAGCATGTGAGAAACTCAACAAATGACACAACAAGAACTGGTAGTTGGGGCTGCCAGGTGGGCATGTAGAATGTGGGTTGTCATAACCCAATTTTTAACCTTTTTATTTTTATTATTTAAAAAAAATGATGATAAAAAAATAAAAATAAAATAAATGAAGAATGAATTAAAATTTGGGTTAAGAGCAACATGATTGGAAGTTTAATTAATTAAATCAAGGGCTTAATTGAAGAATTGATTTAATTGAAATTTAGATTATTTTAATTAATGAAATCAAGAGTTTAATTGAAGAATTTATGAGTTTGAGGACTTAATTAAACTTTGATTTAATTAATTAAAGGAATCAGGGGTGTAATTGAAAAAATACCAAAGTTTGGAGCTGATTCAAGGAAAAATTGCTTGAAAATTAAAATTCAAGGACCAAATTGAATAGTTCAAAAATCCAAGACTGTTATGTAAATGGCGTTATAACTCAAGGATTCAATTGAATTTAATCCAAGGGCACAATTAGAAATCAATTATTTCTGATTAGGGTCCCAATTGTTAAGTTTAAACTGTCTAGGGACTAAATTGAAAAACAGCCATGCCCAAGGACACAACGGCGCCATTTTGGAAGCATTGTTCATCGTCTCCTACGCTTGCGCGGATGAAGCCAGTTCAACAGTGAAATCTGCTGCAACAAATCCGGTCATGGACCATATCTCTTGCCCACGATCTCATTCGTGGATTCCATAACAGTCCTGCAAATGGAGGACTGGATGAGGGGAAGCTTCTCTATAAATGGAAAAAAAAAAAAAACAGAACCAAGGGGGGAAAACAGAGACGAAAAATAAAACAGAAGAGGAGGAGCACAAACAAAGCATACATACATAGTAAAAAAGGGCACAAACTCACAGAGTGAAGTAGAAAAGGGAGGGGCAACACATAGACATGAATTAGCCTCGCTATTGTCGTCGTCCCTACAGAAAAAAGAGAACCAGGCAGAGGAACGAGCCAGAGGAAACCAGCTAGAAAAAACAGGGGACGAACAGGACCGAAGGAAAAACCCAGAACACAAGGAAACAGAGCAGAAACACAACCCAAAAATACAGAGTCAAGAGTAGAAAAATCGACAGAACAGAGGCAGAACCGGAGCCAAAACAAAAGAGAACCGGAGCCACTATCATCATCCCTGTAGGCACCCCTGCACAAAAAAGAGAAGAAACACCCAGAACACAGAGCAAGAAAAACCAGAGAAAGAAGCCAGTGCACCCCAGCTTCGCCTTCGTCTTCAAAGAGCAAACACATACAAAAAAAATCAGAGGACCGAAACCAGTAAAGAAAAGCAGAAGAAGGAGCAGATAAGAGGAGTAGTGTCGGCTAGCCAGAGCTTCGCCATCGTCTCCATCGCCTCGCAGACCAGGTAAGCGTTTTATTAAGTAGCATTTACATTGTGCAAGTGAATTTTAATTCACTTGCACAGAGCACCAGCACGCGTGCGCTAGCGCACGCGTGCTGCTGAGCCCAGCCAGGCCACTGGCTTGGGCCAGTGCCGGGCAGGGCTAGCTGGGCTTAGCCCAGCCCATGTGGGCTAAGCTGGGCCCAGCCCAAAAAATACTATGTTGGGCCGGGCCGGGCCAAGCCCAAAAAATAAAAAAAAAAACAGAAAAATAAAAAAAAGAGGTAGAGAAAAAATATAAAATAAAAAATGTGTATGCATAAATAAAAATAATGTAAATTTAGTAGTTTATTCACTAATGCCAGAGTTAGGAATAAAAATACCGGTTTAAATTTATATTATTTTTATTCGTTGTATTTTATTTTATTTAGATGAAGAAAAATAATGTAAATTTATTGGTTTATTCACTGACGCCAGAGTTAGGAATAAAAATACCGGTTTAAATTTATATTATTTTTATTCGTTGTATTTTATTTTATTTAGCTAGAAAAATAAAAAATATGTGCATGCGTAAAAATAAATTTATTATAATTTATTTATTCACTGGTGCTAGAGTCGGGAATAAAAAAATATTGATCTAATTTATGGATATCCAAGGATCATGGGGGCTGAAAACGTGGGCGCTGACCAGGGGTTGCTCTCAACCCATTAAGATCATGGGGGACACTACCCACTATTTGAAAGATAATAGGGCCACTATGTTCATGGGTGAACATAGGTGAGATAGTGTCCCACTACTTTCTTAAAAGTAGGAATGAGAGTCGTGTCATGTAAATGCTTGTCTATAAATACTTTTTGCAGCTCTTAGTTGATAGGAGGCATGCGTGGGGCATATTCAGCATGTAGGGGCATGTAAGAACATGTAGAGTACGAGTTAGAGATAGCTTGGTGTAGCATGCAATCTTTGTGCATACCACACATACGAATTAGTGTATAGTTTTGTTTGTGTACGAGATTAATAAAGGTTGGGAAAGAGTTCCTGTCATAGTTTTAAAACCCGGCCCGGCCCGGCGGGTCGACCCGGGACCTGGCCGACCCGGGTATGGAACCGGTCCGGGTGAAGGCCAAAACCCGCTTGGGATTTGGCCCGGCCAAACCCGGTCGACCCGACCAAACCCGATCATTTTTTTTTCCCTGTCAATGAAAACGACGTCATTTTCAGCTTTCTAAAGTGACAAAAGTCACAAAACGCAGAACGGCTGAAGACTAAAGAAAGACTGATGAAGAACGCACCAAAATCATTAAATCAATAACCTAATTCCTCTTTGAAACCCAGCTGAGGAGCTGAGGGGGCAGGGGACATCGAGCCCAATCGCTGCCATCGATTCATTGTTCGTTGCTTCATTCATAGCCTAGTCACCTCAGGTATGTTTTTCTAGTTTGATTTTTGTCTTTTCTTCTGCTAATCAACTTAGTTTCTCTAGCCCGATTTCAACTTCTGCCAAAAAAATAACTTTGTTGTTTGCATGATGAATGTTGTTACTGATTTTGGGGACGTAGTCGATCACAATTACCTTCTCCAAGGTAGGAAACAAAGCAGTGCCAAATTTAACATGAGTAAGATGAGCTACATATGCTGATCGACCCAAAAACTTGAATTCATGAACACTTGATTAAAACGGTTTAGATGAAACTAGCTTATATAATACAAGGTTTAAAAAATTCAAGTTTTTTGCTATATGTTCAACAGGCTTGAACAATATTGATCAATGTTGATCCTTTGACCTGAGAGTTGACCGATGAAAATAAACATGCATGCTAGTTCACATCCGGATGGAAAGATTTTGGTGCACCTCTGATTGGGTTTGAATTTTACTTTGGCTTAGCCTACACAAACTATTTCATGTTTTTCATCGAAGTTCTGCAGGTCAGGTCTTCGATTTCAATTGTTTAGAACAAACGAAAGCCTTAGGATCTTTAGAGTGACAAAGTTGTTATGTTTTGAAGGAAACATGCTTACAAAACTGTCAAGACATTATCTGCAAGGTTGTCCGTGTTATGTTTTGAATATTGTGAATATGAAAACTTGATTAAAACGGTTTAGATAGCATAACAAGGAATTACTCAAGCTAAAAACTTTAATCGTTAGTGAAACTCTAAAGATTAATGAACTCGTTAACAGTGCCAAATCAGATTTAGTGATTTAGGATCACAGCCGGTTTAAGTGTTAATTTTTCTTGCCAAATCAGATTTAGTGATTTACAGTAGTGAATCACAGTAGTGAATTTTATTTCAGTGTATTGTGTTGAATCTGTATTGTGTGATTAACAATGAGGCTGTCATTGTTAATCCAATGAATGGATTGCAAAGTGAGTTGGCTTGAAATTATATTCCCTCTTATAAATTATGTCAGGTCTTAAAATGTCTTCATATGATGGTAGTACTCCAAGTAGTGATCTTTCAATGGCCCAATCATCTCAACCTTCAATTTCCATGTCAAGTGGTAGTAGAGGAAGAACAAATTTAACATGGGGTCATTGTAGAGAAGCTCCTGAACTTAGTGTTGGATGTAAAAAAACTAATGTGTTGTTGTTTTAAATATTTTAGAATTTATGTGGTTGGATGTTTTGTTTTAAATATTTTAGAATTTATGTTGTTGGAATTTATGTGGTTGGATGTTTTGTTTTAAATATTTTATAATTTATATTTGGTTTGTATTTTGGATATTGAATTAAATTTATGTTGTTGGTTTATAATTTAAATTTGGTTTAAGTAAGTGTTGTATTGTAATTAGTTATTGGGTTTTTTTTTATATAGGTTTTTTTGGGTTAACCCGGGTCAACCCACCTGACCCGTGACCTAGAGGGTCGATCGGGTCAATGACCGGGTCGGGTTTCAAAACTATGGTTCCTGTAAAGCTTGTTGTGCATTTTGATTATCTTATTCTACTTGTGTATTCCGCTTGCTTAGTTACTAGGCAAACACAAGTGGGATTGGTGAGGGAAGGTTGAGTTTAGTGAGGGATTAGGCTGCCGCACGAGTTTATTTGAGAGTGAAAAATTACCCCGTGACAAGTGGGTTCTCTTGTGTGTGTGTGTGTGTGTGTGTGTGTGTATTCGCATGCAACTAGCAATACTGCCCTCTCAGTCAACAAAACATTCAACAGAGTCTTGACAATCTTACCTCTAACTCACTTGCATGAGAGCATTCTTGCTGGCCAACGAAAAACAACAACATGGGATATTACTAGAGGGAGGTGCACATGGTGATAGGTTTTATATTTTGAAAATCTGCTACCTTGAAGATTTAACTCCTTAGTGATAACTAATTGAAAAAAATACGTCTAGCTGTCGAATTTCTTTCTTTGTTGTCTCCGTAGTGTGAGTAGGCAACAATGTATCAGTAGGTTTGCTGAAACTCTTTGCCTTGAGGATCAGCAACCACCAGCCCACGATTTTCATAATAATTTTCTTCAAAATGCTTTGTGTTCTTTCGAAAACAGGAGGGAAATGGCCCTCGATTTACAGTCAGGAAGTGGTAAAAATCGAGCATTAATCTTGAGGAAAACCATACTAATGATTGTAAATTCTAGTAATCTGTGATGATGCTCTTCTGAAAAAATAAGAAGTCATTTTTGTTGGGAATTCCAACCGGTGATGTACTAATAATTACTCAACGGAGGGCAAGCACTGAGACACAATATTTTACGTGGTTCGGCAAAATCGCCTACATCCACGAGAGAGAGTCCATTTATTAGAGATAGAAAAAGAATACAATAAATACATGGAGGAGGAGGCACATCCACTCAATTCAACTCACTGTTCTCGCAGCTGCTATGGCAGCAGCTCTTTCTCTCCTCTTTCTCTTCACTTCATTCTCACACACTCCTCACTCTTGCTCTCAAATATAAGCCTTTATATAGGAAAGAACATGGCATGAATTATGCCATAATTCATGCTTCCACTTGCTTGGTGGTGAGGTAGCCCCACTAATGGCAATACCTAACAATCACCCTCTTTGCCATTTATGTGGGCAATTGTCCTCTTGCTTCTTCAGCACAAGCTTGCATTCTGCATCTTTTCAAAGCTTACCATTCTGAGAGCGTCTTCAACACAACATTCCCCTTCGAGCGTATCAACCATGCTCGGTCCATAATGATTTTTCAAGCCTTACACCAAGGCTTACAACACCCTCTCAAACGAATATTCCCAAGTGTGACAGTCATTGAGTATTTCAATGTGATCACAAGCTCACCACTCTTCCAAGAGTCTACTCATCCAGGAGTTGCGCCTGCCCTCTGTTCCACCCTAGGAACCACACCTTACTTCTCCGTGAGTCTCTCGCTCTTAGTGGTAAGAGTCCAGGTAACTCTCCACCTTTAACCATGGGGGCAGCCCATTAAAGGTTGATCCATATCTATCTCCATACTCTAAGTATTACAATGCCATTACCGAGCTCACCACCTTGACAAGAGTCAACTCGTTCCCGGAACCTACGCATGCCCTCTGCTCCTTCATAGCAGCCGCGTCTTAATGCTCCACAAGTCACCCACTTATTGTCCAAGGCAAATGTCTTCTAGCTCATTGATGTTTAGCATGGGGGCAATATCCATGAAAGCCAATCTTGCATTTGTCTTCATACTCATCATAGCCACTTCATTTGGCTATACACCTGTCCACTTATATCTAGCCATCACATTAGCTCTGGGGTGTTTTGAACTGGGCTCATATCATGGCCCTCACACCTTCTCTTGAGGTGTCTCCGCTCGTCGTCATACGGCGGTCTGAACCTGGGACTCATATCATGGTCCTCACACCTTCTCTTTAAGGTGTCGTTGCCTTTCATAGGCAGTCGTATCCTCCTTCAGCTGGGATGCTGCAGTGGCTCCAAGATTCTCTACCATCATGTGGACTTGGGAGAGATTACTGCCACTAATTACATAGAAAGAGAAAATTACGGTATACTCCTCACAATCCTCCACCTCGATTTCTATGTTTGGAGCTTCTACGTCTTTCTGCTTAACAGCTCCACCTACACCAACTCTCTTTGGTGGCTTCGCCTTTCATCATAGGCGGTCGCCTTTTATCACAGGCGTTTGCACCCCCTCAATTAGGTGCCTCTGCAACAGCTCATCTTTCCATCCTTGCATGCATTGGAAAGGTCCTCGCCTGTTGTCTTCATCAAGAGCATAAGAGACTTCATGTTGTACACAGTCTCTGCTCTAAGCTTCATCTGGGAACTCTTCTTCTCCTTGCACCTGTTGTCTCATTACAGTACCTCATTGGATCCCTCGGGTACTCCTGCACAATCTCCATGTGCCCTCGTGCAATTTCTGTTCTCCAGATTTCTCCCTATTCCTTGCTTATGTTTGACAGCAGCTCATCCTGTCACAACACCTGGCCAAGTCAAAATAGGGTGCCAATCTTTTATCCCCTTACTGTATTTCTCTTCCATTATCAGGTCTTCATCAATTCTCCCCTCGAGAAATCACAGTCACCGAATCTAACTTCTTTGGAGAAATCACCACACCATCAGATCCTTGATCATACGGAACCCAACTGTTCCTTTGTGTCGTCATCTTGCTAGTCTTCAACAGTTTCATAACAAACTGTCACATATATGAAAATAGTACCGTATGGATAATCCTTCCACTAAGCAAGTTCCCAGGAAAGATTGGAGGGGTCACAACGGTCTCGCTTAAAACCCAATCTCCTAGACATAACTTCTTAGGCCATATCTATCCATCGTACTGTCTTTCCGTATATACAACCATTTGCTAGCTTTGTTGCGGCTTTCCTTTACAAGTGATCTGGAATATACAAGTTTAATACATGATTTCTCAACATCTAGCGAGATTACTAGTGCTTAGATTCGTCAAGATTGGTCTTCATCAATTTCCACTCTTCACCTCAAATCGTCCACATGACCGGTGTCCAGAGTGTCCCAATTTTGCCTTCCATCAAGGCATTACATTTCCTCATTTAACAGTTCAGCACATGTAATTGGGAAAACATGTGCACCTTCTTCTTCTTCATCATCATCGACCACCATCAAGACCCTCAGATGCCTCCTGATCGGGCAATCTATCTTTAATAATACACCACAACCATTTTTGGTCTCGAATCTCAACGATCGGACCGTACCATTGCCTCTGGAATGATCAAATTAGCTGAAAACATGTCTTGAATCATTCAAATCGCACATCAGACGGCTAAGATTTGATCAAAACAATTCTGGCCTAATTCAACGGCTCAGATTCAATCTTAGATCCGGTTGCACGTAGGATCAGCTACACTGGATCCTGTTCCTCGGCTTGCGGCTCGGCTTGGTTCTCCTTTGGCTCGGCGCGGCTCACGGCGATGACGTGGCAATGGGCCCCACTGTGATGACGGCACCATTACATCATGCTGATGTCATCATGGGCCATGCTGACGTCACAAATTACATCATGCTGATGTCATCCTTATCCGGGTCAGCCACGTGGGTCGGGTCGTCTGGTATTCAGGTCGGGTCAGCCCATCTGGGCGAAGAAGACGCGTGTGACGCGTGGTGCGCGCCTACGCACGTGGCCAGACTCCTCGTCGGCGCGTGTGGCCATGTCCGATTTCGATGCGGTTTTCACCAGTGGCTTCATCTCTTCCTCCTCTACACAGTGGTATGGTCAAAACACAATTTTGACAACTTTCATTTTTGAGCAAAAAATCAAACACCACTTAAACTATGAGCTCTGATACCAATTGTTGGGAATTCCGACCGGTGATGTACTGATAATTACTCAACGGAGGGCAAGCACTGAGACACAATATTTTACGTGGTTCGGCAAAACCACCTACATCCACGGGAGAGAGTCCATTTATTAGAGATAGAGAAAGAATACAATAAATACATGGAGGAGGAGGCACATCCACTCAACTCAACTCACTGTTCTCGCAGCTGCTATGGCTGCAGGGCTGCTACCATGGGCAGCAGCTCTTTCTCTCCTCTTTCTCTTCACTTCATTCTCACACACTCCTCACTCTTGCTCTCAAATATAAGCCTTTATATAGGCAAGAACATGGCTGAAAACATGGCATGAATTATGCCATAATTCATGCTTCCACTTGCTTGGTGGTGGGGTAGCCCCACTAATAGCAATACCTAACAATTTTAAACTTACAATCAGAGAGCAGTAAAATTTGAGAAATAATCTTGACGAAATCCATGTAACTGTAATAAACATTCAGCTGTGGACAAGATGAAAAGCTTCTTGAAGAAAACTATAATGTTTTGCAATTCTATCAAGAAGAATTGGTTGAGAAATGAATATACTGGCAACAGATGAATCATTAGATGAGTATGGATTCAACCACAGCCAGAAAAATCATAACTAGTTGAAATTAAGGCAGTTACTGTTGTGTTCAGGAGCTGCTAATTTCACTGAACGGGAACGGATTCGGGGGAGCGGGAACTTCAACAACTCCTTCAAGCATCTGTGTCACCTTCCTCATGGTGGGTCTAAGAGATGGCACCTCTTGAATGCACCAAATTGCAACCTTCATAGCCCTCTCTAGTGTTGATACGTCATTCATGGCCTCCATGTCATCTTCAATCAAAGCGTCAAGCGTTCCATGCCTATAGCAGTCATAAGCCCAGTCGGTCAATATAGCTCCAGTTCCACTGATCTCCAGATCTACACTTCTCCGACAGCAGATGATCTCTAGCAGCAAGACACCAAAGCTATAGACATCAACCTTCACAGTGACTGGTGTGTTCCTGAACCATTCAGGAGCAACATATCCTTTTGTTCCTCGGATGGCAGTTTTGGTTTGGCTCTGATTAATCGCCAAAAGTTTCGCCAATCCAAAATCTGATATCCGAGCATTGTAGTAGTCATCAATAAGAATGTTCTGCGGCTTTATGTCACAGTGAATGATTTGGGTGCTACATTCTTCGTGTAGGTACAAGAGTCCTCTTGCAATGCCGAAGGCAATCTGAGTTCTTTGCTTCCAACTAGGCCTTAAGCTTCCAAAAAGAAAATCGGCTAGAGTGCCATTACTCAAGAACTCATACACCAACAAACGATGCTGCCCCTCGTCACAAAATCCTAACAATCGGACCAAATTCTTGTGATGCGTCTGACTGATCACGTTCACTTCGGTTTTGAATTCCTTCTCACCATGTTCAACCACGCCATCTAACTTCTTCACAGCAATAAAATTAGTAAAACCTGTTTTTATCGCACCTTTGTAAACACCACCAAAAGCTCCTCTCCCCAGTTCATCCTGGAAGCCTTCTGTAGCTTCTGTGAGCTCTTTGTATGTAAATGAACGCAAGTTTGACTCCACATTGTTTTCTTCTCGAACATTTGCTACTTTGTTGCGGTAAATGAAGGAAGAACAGAAACATAATGTACTGATCAATATAAAGTTGACAAATACAGAGCTAACCAAGAGCACTATTCCTGTGATGACCTTAATGTCCCTTTCCGTCTTCGTTTCAGGAATCTGAAGACCAGGATTCCCGGGAGGGATATGACCTTTCTTAAATTTGATGAAAGTCTTCCCGTTAAAACCACTGTCAACTTTTCCATTCGAAAGTGGTAACTTCTTCTTCCAGCAGTTGTTGCCTAAAAAGATGACAGCCCCACACAGACAGTCATTCAAGCAAGCTTTTCTGCACTGGTCTTCATTTTGAGGTTGTAAATGTTCTGCATCACCTGATGGATAATCAACATATCTTAGCTCAACAAAATCATACAGATCTTCTGAGGAATTTTTTCCATCATCTTTGCAGCTTATTTCGAAATTTGGCACGCAGCTTCCATGCTTGTCATTCTGATCAAGCAAAGAAAATTCTTGTGGACAAGTACAATTGGGCCTTCGATCAACACTTAGGCTGCAGATGCTGTTGTATCCACACGCTCCACTACCCCAAACTGAATTAAACTTGCATATATTTTCTGGTTCAGACCTGACTGGTGACCAGCTTCTAATAGAAGAGGATGTTTTCGGGTATGAATATTGAGTGAAAACACCATCAAAATTGAGAGTTGCCCTACGGTAGAAGCCTGTAGTAGGAAGTGCTGTTTTTGTGAGATCCTCTCTCAGCCCATTTCTTCTCAATATGTACATGTAGCCTGACTCATTGAAGATCAATCGATAACCAGAATTTGATGAATTTGAAGCATCAGAAGTTCCACTTCTATAGTAGTCGTCGTAAGCTAATTTGGTTGGCGAGTTCATGGAATTCAGCACAAGATTTCCATTATCAAGCAAACGGAGCTGGAATCTCCCCAGCGAAAAGTTGGTCTCCGTCCTTCGAGAAGAAACCACCCCTCCAACCTCCATAATCTGAGTAGGCAACAATGTATCAGTGGGATTGTTGAAACTCTCCCACAACCTGTCAGAATTTCTTTTTTGAAGCACGAAGTTGCCAGTGTCATTCATAACACCTGACGAAACTGCACCTAGAAGGATACGAGATGTCCATATTAGATTTCCTTGAGGATCAGCAAGCAACAGCCCACGATCATCAGTCAGCTCCACCTTCGATCCCCTTGGTACAGCAGGATCATCTGTAGGATCCTCTCCAATTGCATACCAGACTACGGTCTTCTCAGGAATCTTTTCATACCAAATGGACAACAAGAAATAGTCCTTGTTCTCCAGCTGGCGAAACCCGAATGCAAATTCACCAGAAGCAGAAAGCCATGAAGGAGAATCATCAGTTGCAGTGATGGATGCTCCCACAGGTACTGTTCCGTTAGTTTGAGCAGCAGCCATGAATGGTAACAGTAACATTACTACTAGGAATATAAAATCAAAACTAGAAGAAGCCATTCCTGGAAATTTTTTTAACTCACTGGTACCAAAAAAAGTAACATATTTAAGCACACAAATGGTCCATGACAAGGGAAAAGTCCAGAGTTTTCAGTCAACATAAAAACTCATGCTAAATGAACCTAAATTTATTGGCTAATAAATCATTATCAGCAAGAAAAAAGCTCATTGAAACCTTCCAATACGAAGACTTCTCAATTGCCAACTGCATTTTTCAACCAGTCCTTGTCCTCTAGGTGGCAGATATATTTAAAATATGTACCGCGTCATGGAAGTTACCGCGTCATGGAAGTTCTAATCAAAGAAAAAAGGACCAAGAGGCACCATTGTCAACGAATTGCCTGTGTAACCTTTCTTCTGCAAAGACTTGGCCAGATGCCATTTTCAAGATGCATTCCCGTATCAAACAACTTTGCTACGCTTGTACTTCTTGCACTTTCCTTGCATTAGAAAAAATACCACGACCATGGCCAGCTAAATATAAATCCAAGCTTTTAGTCATATTTATCATACCGGCTCATACCAAATTATCGAATAAATTCAAATCAATTATTTTTATTAAAATAAATTGTTTTGTTTTTAAAAAAATCTTTAAAGTTGACTCAAACAGGTGAATACCTTTCTATAGTTTAATTTAAAATCCAATCCAAGTTGACTTCAAATTTTAAGTGTTCAAGTTAGACTACATTTAACAACTACGCTTTTAATAAGTTCACAACCTATATCAAAACAAGAATAAACAATCTTTTTTCTCCAGTTTTGCCTGAGAATTGTACTTGTTTTGTTTCCTCAATGCAATCAATAAAAACCCTACCATGACATTTTCGGGATCCGCAGCTTCTAATTCGTTATTTGAACTTTGAAAAAAGACCTCATGGGTAAGGCTAAACAGTGTTATGGCGAAAATCTAAACACCAAGTTGGCAAGTTGTGCAGTCAAGTCCTCCTCCAATTTGAAAATATGATTAATGTTTCAGCTCAACATGAAAATAAAAGGATGGTCTAGGTTTTTTACCATGAGAAAAGCAAATAGAAGCATTAACTATTACCCCAAGACTGAGTAAATTCTTCAAGTAAGCATGTTAATTAGACAGATTCTTTTTTTTTTTTTTTTTTTTTTTTTTTGATAACGTGGGTGTCCGGGCCAGTTTACGCGCACCACGACTAATCCCACGGCCCACTGAACATCCTGCAAGCCCTAGTGAGCAGGTAAGACACCGCGGGGGTGACAGGTATACCGCACGGAGAGGACCTAGAAACAGGAAAGGAGCAAACTTTCCAGCAGATTCTTGCTCCCATGAGTGGTGAAAGTGCTGTAACTAGTAGATGTACGGTAGAATCCCGCAGCAGTATATGCTGTATCTATGCTGAGTGCATGTGATCCAGACAGTAAATAGCAACTGTAACTTCAGACCACAACACAAACAGTAACCATTCTGCAAAGCAGAAAATATCCCAATGATTTGAACTAAGCATTCCAACTACAAAGTTATCGTTTCAGTTTCCAGCAATACATAACAGGAAATATACTGCACTGAGAGGGGGAAGAAGAATTAATTTGTGAGGTCTTAAATGCATTGAAGAGTAATTATTTCATGTGTGGCCTTGCACTCCTCTGCATTAGCTTGGTCCATGCCTACAAAAACAAGTTACAAATTGCTCCTTACTGAACACAGTCTCTATGGAGAGTGGTAAACATACACAAACGTGCATGTGAAAAAGCACATGTGAGGGAGAAGTACCTATAGTTGCCGTTGACTCATGCCCTAAATCCTTCTTCGGCCTTGCTCGTTTTCTCCTCGGCTTTTCGTCGTGCCTTCACAATCAAAGCTACTGTTCTCCACTGCTGGCTTAGAAGGGTAAAAACTAAAAAGCATGTGTCCGTTCAAACTCACGCATCCGCATACATAGGCACACAAACAGAACATTTTGGAGACTGGACAAATAATTATGCTAAGAAACAATTAGAAAGCCATGGAATTTGGTCATTCCAGAATTCAGCTTGTATTTACTTAGTGCCTTGACTAAGAAGGGAAACTGTTTCTCCAAATAATTGGAGAAATCAAATTATGCGAAGAAACATTTTGGAGACTGAACAAATAATGTTGCTGTTTTTCACATTCCCCTTGATTCCTTACAGAAATTTATTTCAATGTATTAACAATTGGATTGGAACTTGGAAATTATACGTCACTTGGAAACAAAGTGCAACAATATTTGGATAAACGTGGAAATGGAAGAAAATAATGACCTCAAATTTAACTATTAATGGAGTTAGGAAATTACTGATATATATAGGAATTATACCACAAATGAACGGGCAATAATTCATAGTTATCATTAATGATCCCATATCTAGAAACACAAACATATATATTTAATATGGATGGGAACAAAAAACAGTAAAATCAAACAGTCCACCCTCTTAGACACTAGCATATTTAAGATGCAAGATGACAACCGTGCTATGTTTGGTTCAGCTTCATTAAACAAGAATGTATCAAGAATTGGAGAGAGAATTCAGCATACCCTCACAAGGCTGTAAAGGTCCTCTTTAAGAGGAGGTGAGAACTCTAATAGCCTTATTATTATTTGAAAGGTTAACAAGTGCAAGGTCATAAATATATCAAGAATGTATCAAGAATTAGAGAGAGAGAGAGAGAGAGAGATTCAAAACATTATTATTTAAAATTAAATTATGTGGAAGAATAAATTATAAAACCTTTTAGCTTGATGCTAATAAATATATGTTTTTACTTGTTACTCTTTAATATGGAAAAAAAAAACAGGTGCATGAAACTTTAATGTGCAAGGTACAATTAACACACGAGTCAATCCAATTTGAAAGTCACATTGCCATCTGTCGCACGTATGCGGCATCGCGGCGAAAACATCCACCCTCGAATTTTATCTAATGCGGCAAATGTGGGGAAACAAGGAATTCTTGTCTTTTATTAGTGAAAAAATGGAATGGGAGTCGCCACCTACTATTTTGGTCACTAGGAACCCTAACTGGTCTCAGAGATTAGGTACGGGGACTGGTTGCGTAAAAGAAAGATATGAGCACCCCAAATACGCCCTATCTAAGGTAAGCTGCATTGTTTTATTGTCTGATAAAATCTAAGGTCTTGTTGTGTTTTCTAGTTGTTGGTCCGTCTATGGTTTAAGAAAAGTCCTCCTCAATAAGGAGATCCTTATCTTATCGGATAATTCTGACGTCAACAAAAGAATTTAATATCCAGAATACGTCTTATGTATAAGGTCGTAACCCCAGATATTAAAAGAAAACAATTTTTTTTTTTTGAAAATTTTAAAATATTGGCCTAGTTCTCGTGACTTTAATAAACTAGTTATTAAAGCCAAAATGCATGTTAATACATATTTTTGAAATTTTCTTTGTTATATGAAAATACAATATGATTTTTTATTTTTTGAGAGACTTGGCCGTATGCATGAAAACAAAATATTTTTTGTTTTTACTTTTTAAATTTATTTTTTTTACGTCTTGACGAAAACCGGGTATTTTAATACCGGATTTGTATCTTTACAGTATAAAAATAAAAACCGGTATTGATTAAAATGCAGTAAAAAATTTGCTGGAAATCACATATATTTTATTAAAGAATTTTTTTAAATTTTTTTATTGCTGGGCCCAACCCGGCCCATGTGGCTGGGCTGGACCCGGCCAACCTGCGTAGCTGGGCTGGATTTAGCCAGCCCAGCATGGTCACTGGCCCATGCCAGTGACCACCCTCAAAAAAGAATTCCGAGAATTGAAATCGGGTCTCTCGGATGAAAGCCGAATATGCTGACCATCTAGACTGCAAGGCATATTTCTATCTAAAGGCACCATAATATATTTACCCTTTCATGTACAGGGCGAAGGTAATTAAATTACCTTCGCTCTGTTAATCATCTTTGCTGCAGTGCGAGAAAAAAAGAAAACAAAACAGAGTATTGCAAACTGGCGATTTCTGGTGTCGGTTTCCTTATGTTTTCTTTATGTATTTTACATACTAACATGCATCATCTCATTTTTTGCAGGGAAACGGAGAAGAGCATCAAACATACCTGATTTTGAGAAGACGAAGACGATGGTGGTGCTGTGTTCTCTGCTTCACCGTAACCTCTATTTCCGTTCGGTTTGCTTCTTTCTCTCCTTCCTCTTCTCTCCCTTATGCTTGCTCACTTTTCTTACGTTCTCATAAGCTGTTTCACTCCCCCTTTTCTTTTTACTGTAGCCTCTCTTCTCTCTCCCTTTCCTCTCTGTCCCCCTTTCAGTGCAGTACATCCTCTGGCTTTTATAGCCGGAGGATGAGAGCGTTTTCCCTTTCATGTTGCAGGGATGGAGTAACGACCGGCGTGCATCATGGTAGCCGTGAAACATGCCCCCTTGATTGAAGCAAATCGCGCCTTCGCCGCTGCAAACTTTTCTCGGCCAGCTCACGTAACATAAAGAAGACAGTAAACAGTGTTTAATAAAACGGCACCGTTTTGCAACTTTAAATGATATTTCTGATTTGGTCCGTGAATGTTAATGCAATTTTGTAATCAAGCCCCCGGATGAATTGTAATTGGATCCCTTGATCTTAGCGCTTTTCTGGTTTGGTCCTTGGTTTCGGATTATTTTAATTAAGTCCCTAATTGGCCATCAAAATTCAATAATTATGCAATTAAGTCCCTGATTTGACCAAATCAACTCTTCAAAATTACAATTGAACCCCAGAACTTTAATTTCTTCCAATAAAAGCCTAAATTGACTTAAAAAATCAATTTTCTTGCAATCAAACTCTCCATAAATTCAATTAAACCTTAGATAAAATTTAATTGAGTCCATAAACATCTGATTTTGGACTTTGCTTTATCAAATTGAATTTTCCTTATCAACATGGCTCTCACTGTCAAATTTCAAGCTTTTACATTTTTGAATCTCCTCAATCAATTTTAGCATTTTTTTAGCATTCCAGCATCCTTTTCTCACTCCTATTGTTTTTGGATTTTTTTATTCATTCTGAATATATTTTTTTTTTATGTGTATATTTTTTTTTCATTTTTTGTGGGGAATCCAAATATGGGTAACAACACCATCAACTACATGTCGTACATAAACAAGATAACAAATGCAACGACTAGTCATTTATATTGGTCTAAATTGACTTTTACGACAAAATGAACCTTTTTTGCCCATCATTATTATAATGGACTGGTCAACTTTTGTATGCAATTACTAAATTTTTCAAGATGTCTACCATTCACATCAAATATATTAAAAACTTATTTTTTTATGAAGTTGCTTTTGTTTTTAAATAAATCATAGAAAATAATCATTTAATAATTAATAAAATATTATTTATTATTTATGGGACCCACTATAATTTATATTTGGAACACAGTGCTACTAAAAGCAACTCGAAGCTTCTTCTTTTCTTATTTTGCCGTGGAGAGTGAACATTGGAGAATATTTTCATTGTTCTTGTCGGACCAGGTCTAGTCCAAAGATAAATACTTTTAACCGGGTCCAATCAAGTAAAATATAAATAAATATAAATATTTTTTTAATTTTAATTGTATTTTATTCGAAAAATTAGTGTTTAACATTATTCAAAGATGGTTCCTCCTAAATGCACCAAATTGCAACCATCACAAACCTCTCTACCCTTTTCATGTCTTCCATTGCCTCTTCATCTTCTTCTACTAAAAGGTTCAACTTTCCTTCTTTAAGGCAATCACATGCCCAGTCTGCAAGAACTATCTGATGTTCTTGCATTGCATTAATCTCAAAGTTCTTTCTGCAGCAAACTAGCTCCAGCAAGAGAATGCCAAAGCTGTAGGTATCTACTTTGGTTGTGACAGGCAGGTTCTTGAACCATTCAGGAGCTACATACCCTTTCGTTCAGTGGCGGAGCCAGAATATTTTAAATGAGGGGACAAATATATTATATAAATATACATTAAAAATTAATTTAAAATAAATATACCAACTCATATAAAATAAAATTAATTTAAAAATACTTTTAACATAAATAAAAAATTTACATTATAATTATTCTTTTTAAGTTTTCATAATAACAAAATTAAGTTCAGTTACATAATAATTATAAATTTTTCATTTGAAATTCATGATAAAATACATATTAATTCATCAAAACTCATATAACATGATATATATAATGCATCGATATGAATCAACATTGATAGTTTAAATTTATCATGATAAATCATTTTTAAAAACAAAAAAATAGTTTTTTTTTCTTTTTTTTTTTTAAAAACAAACCTTTAATTTTGTAAATATTAATATTTATTCACGGATAGCAATTAAAATATTTGCTTATTTATTTTATGAAAAAATTTAATTATATACCTTTATTAATTCAATTAAAAATAATATAACTTTTAATTAATTTAAAACAATTAAATTAATATTTATAATTTAAAAATAATTAAGGGGGCAATTGCCCCCTTAATATACTATGTGGCTCCGCCACTGCTTTCGTCCCCCTGATTGCTGTCGTTGTTTTGGTTTGGTCCGTCTTCAACAGCTTGGCTAGTCCGAAATCTGAAATCCTGGCGTTAAGAGATTCGTCGAGGAGGATATTTTGAGGCTTGATATCACAATGGATTATCTGGGAGCTGCATTCTTCATGGAGGTAAAGGAGCCCTCTGGCTACACCGAAAGCAATTTGCATTCTTCGGTGCCAACTAGGCCTTGAATATCCAAATATGTAGTTTGACAAGGAGCCACTGCTCATGTACTCGTAGACCAGAAGGCGATTTTGCCCTTCGTTACAGAATCCAACAAGTTGAACCAGATTCTTGTGATTTGTTCTGCCAATAACTTTCACTTCTGTATTGAATTCTGTGTCGCCCTCCCCGGCCATCTTTTCTAATTTCTTTACTGCGATGAGCGGTTTGTCTTCGTTGGCTAGTGCCCCCCTGTAAACAATTCCAAAAGCACCCCTACCGAGTTCTTCCTTGAATCCTCCTGTAGCTGTTTCCAGCTCATTGTAAGTAAAATTCTGCAGATTCATTTCTGGCATGACATGGAGTTGCGGTACCATCTTTTGTTTTTGTTGGTTCCAACGAGTAAAGAACACGTAGATTCCTAGCAGAAAGAGAACAATTAGAAAGATGGAGCTACCTAAAAGCACCGATCCTGTTGTGATCAAAGTTGATCGATCACTCTTCTTTGCACTTGAACCAGCAGTCCAGTTGCCTTTCCTTACTTTCATCAGGGCTTTATCACCAATACTTGGATCTGTTACCCCATTCGAGAGAGGGCCTGTCTTCTTCCAACAGCTTCCACTGTTATAAGTGGCAACAGCACAATAGCAGTCACTCAAGCAAGCTTGTCTGCACCAATCCTCGTCCACTGAAGTAAAATCATCATAATCAGTATATGGAAAGTTTGTGTTAAGCATATCCCTGATCATAAAGTTATCTATTTCTTGCGATGGATGGTCACAATCCTGTGAAATAAAGTTTTTCTTTATAAGATGACTTTATGATCGGTAGCGGAGAGAGAGAGTCTTCCTCTTCCCCTCTCCTCTAGTTTTTTGTTTTTTTCTTGCTCTGTTTCATTTACCAATGATCGTCCCTCTTGTCCTCTCGGTTTTGTTTTGTTTTGTTTTTATAAAATTTCCCTCCCGGTCTCAAGCCTTAATCCTTCCTTTCTCTCTCTATTTCGTTCCTTTCTTTTCGGTTTGTTTTTTTTTTTCTCGTTTTTTTTCCTCCCTCTTCGGTTCGTTCTCCCCCCTCGTGTGCTGGCGTTAAGTCACTATTTATAGGGCAAAGAAGTGGGGGCTCTTTATTGTTGAGCATGGGGTAGGGCAGCACCGGGTTGGGTTGGTGGGTGTGGCTGGCAAGGCGCGGCGCCCCTGATTTCTCATCATCAAGGTGCGTGGGGCTTCAGGTCTTTCGCAGGACACGCGACTTGCAGAAAATAATGATGAAAGAAGCAAAAGATAAAAAATGGTTTCTCTTCCTCTGCTGCACGTCCAGGGGAAGAAGAAAGAAGAACAGTGTCATTCAAAACGACACCGTTCTGTCCCTTTTTTTTTTTCAACATGAAACGGCGTCGTTTTGGAAAAAATACGTTGTTTCATTTAAATATGGCGCCTACACGTCAACTTCCAAATCAGTCCTTAATTATCTTATGTTCATTTCAATTGCATCCCTTCCAATTTCCATCTCCGCCCCTATAGTTGGCCGCGTTTTTCACTTCAGTCCTTGGCCCTGATTATGCAATATGACCCTCAATTGATCAATAAACTTTCAATTTCTTTAATTTGGCCTCTGATTTTGTTAATTACAGCCCCTATATTTACGCGTCTTTTCCATTTGGTTTTTGGTTTCGGATTTTCTCAATTAAGTCCCTAAATTGGCCATTAAACTTCAATATTTATGCAATTAAGCCCCTGATTTGACCAAATCAACTCTTAAAAATTATAATTTGACCCTATAACTTTAATTTCTTTCAATTAAAGCCCAAATTGACTTTAAAATCCATTTTTCTTGCAATCAAACCCTCTATAAATTCAATTAAACCTTCAATAAAATTCAATTAAGTCCATAAACATCCAAATTTGGACTTTTTTCCTCAAAATTCAAATTTTTTCTTATTTCTTTCGGCTATTTATTTATTTATTTATTTATTATTATTAGTATTATTTATTATTTATTATTTATTTTATTATTATTATTTGTTATTATTATTTATTTTTATTTTAGTGTGAGGATCCAAAAACTTGAAAAATTTATAATATATTATGAAAGTAATCTCATCTAATCATTTAGCGGCCAGGAGTTGTAATCATTCTTAATACAACCTAATGATTTAAGTTTCTGACCTTAAATGATTTTTAAAATATAAAAAATGAGACAAGAAAAGTACAAGCTACTTGATGATTGTGATGAACTTGAAGAATCCATTATACCTTGTTTTTAAAAAAAAAAAAAAACACAGAGGAATCGAACTATGAATTAAATACAGTTATAACGGTAAATTTTTTATATAACTTGTTAGGATTTTAGAGATTTTTAATTAAAAAAAAAGTTGTAGCATAATCTTAGATCCAAGCAGTTAAAACTATGTAATTGGAGTGGTAAAGAGAAAAGGAAGCTTCTTATTAATCATTAGTAATATTTATTATACAATAATATAAATTATATCTTAAATTATTATCAATATCTTAATTTTTTTTTAAAACTAGTTATTTGATATAATACCAAAATTTTATTAGTTAAATTATTATTTTAAATTTTTGCTAATTTCCTTTAGCTTTTAAATTGAATTTATTCTTTAATATATGTTACTATAAAATAAGTTATTTTTCTCGAGTCCTTTTGTTTCTCCAAAATTTATAAGAATTTCGTGAAAAGGACCACAATATATAACTTTTTAGGAACCAGTTATTTAATGATATTAAGTATGAAAACACTTCATTTTTGCATTTCTTTCTCCAAGTTCTAGTTGGATTTTCTCAGAAAGACCAGGGTTTTAGAGATTTTCAATGAAGAAAATTTGTAGCACATGCAATCCTAAATTTGTAGACTTATTGCTAATAATTTCACTTTTTTGAACACCCCTTTCTTCACGTTAATATTGGAAAACTTGACTATTGATCAGACTCACAATTTTCTAATGCTTTACTTTTACTTCATTAATTTATTCATTTCATACGTACGCGGATAGTTGGAGACTCATATTTTATTCCAACGCCAATACCCAGCATAAATAGAGAAGAGGGCTTGTGCCCTAAATCATCCAATGTCTTAAAAAACAGTATCTTCACATCATGGATTTTCAACTACCATATTGTTTTTTCTTCCTTCTTCTTCTGCTGCTGCTGCCATTTTCTAGCAATGGTCAGGCTCACAGCAACATATCTTTGGGCTCATCTCTCACTGCTGCAACTGATAACCTTCCTTGGACTTCACCATCTGGGGAATTTGCTTTTGTTGGTGGGAAGAATCACTGGTGGTGGCTTTGAAACACTCAGAGGGGATAAAACACACTGGTTTTATTACAAAATCCGAAGCTTACAAATAACACAAAATAAAAGCTTAATACACGCCCTCTCTCTCTCTCTTTCTCTTTCAAGTGTTTCTCTCTATTCTCTCCACACAAATAAACACAAGCTGGGCACTCTATTTATAGACAAAAAACAGAATACGAAAATCTACTGTTCCAGGTGTGAAGGCAGCTGTTGACCGGCGGTGTGAAGGCGGCTGTTGACCGGCGGTGTGAAGGCGGCTGGCGGCTGCGGCTGGTGGGTGGTTGCCTTCCTTGACTATCTAGGTGCTTCTAGATTGAGTTTATTCAACAAATCTCCCCTTTAAACTCAATCGAGGGATGTCATGCCAAGCATGAACACTTCTCCTTTCAATGCCTTCTTTCTGCTTGTAGACCCTTTTGACACCTATTGCTTTTTTCTTTTCTGGTGGGTCCTTATCTGCATGGAAACAAAACAGAGTTGTATCTTCCATAACCTGAGTGGTATCGTACAACTCTTCAAGATTCCGCATCCTTCTTGGTCCTTCTGATGAGGATGCTGATGGTGGTGTTGATGATGATGCTCCTGGTGTGTTCCTCCTGTTGAATACAGGGAATCTGTGTACCGGACTTTGTGGTTCAGCTGCTGGTATAAACACTGGACTTTGTGGTTCAGCTGCTGGCACAATCGGTTCTTCTACAAGTACTGTTGGTACTTCTTCACCTTCAAGGATCAAATCAAGATTGATCCATTTGACTGCTTCTTGATCACCATTCCATTCCCAAGATTTATCTTCTTCAAAGATAACATCTCTACTCGTAATCACCTTCTTCGTGATAGGATTATACAGCCTGTATCCCATCCTTCTTTCACCATATCCGACAAAGATGCATTGCTCGCTCTTATCATCGAGCTTCCTCCTTCTTGCATCTGGGATCTTTGCATATGCCACACAACCAAAGACTCGTAGATGAGTAACACTTGGTTTGTGACCACTCCATGCTTCTTCTGGAGTAACACCTTGCAAACTTCTGGTCGGGCAGCGATTCAACAGATACACTGCACATGATACAGCTTCAGCCCAGTATTGCTTGGGCAACTTCTTTGCTTTGAGCAGACTTCTCGCCATGTCAAGAATCGTGCGATTCTTCCTTTCGGCTACACCATTCAGCTGTGGTGTATAAGCTGGAGTCGTCTGATGTCTGATGCCTTGTTGTGTACAATAGGCTTCAAAGTCGTTGGCTGTATATTCTCCTCATTGATCAGATCTCACTGTTCTGATCGTATAACCAGTTTGCTTCTCCACAATTGCTTTAAAATCTTTAAAACAATTGAATACTTCTGACTTCCTCTTCAAAAAGTATATCCACGTCTTTCTACTAAAATCATCAGTAAAAGTGAGGAAGTACCTATTTTGTCCAGTCGACATAGGCGTAATTGGGCCACACACATCTGTGTGTACTAACTCCAGTGGCCTCTTTGCTCTCCAGTTGACTTCTTTGGCAAAACTGGATCTGTGATGTTTGCTGAGGACACAACTCTCACAGACTTCATCTGGATGATCAATGTGAGGCAAACCTTTGACCATCTTCTTGCTTGCTAGCATCTTCAAACTTGTGAAATTCAGATGTCCAAGCCTCAGGTGCCAAAGCCATTCTTCACTGTTGGTGATGGCACTCAAACACCTTGTTGCATCATACTGGATGTTCAAAAGAAACATCCTATTCTTGGACATTTTCACGTAGGCCATTAATCTCCCATTGTTGTCTCTAATTGTCAGATGACAATTCTTCGAGTAAAAACTATATCCTCTCTCCAAAAGTTGGCCTAGGCTGATCAGGTTCTGCTTTATGGCTGGGACATAATACACATCGGCGATGTAGCTAGAATCGTCGTTCTTCATCTTGACTGGGATGCTGCCTTTACCTTTGAATGGAACCTTTGTGGTATCTCCAAAAGTAACTAGACCTTGCTTGGTCTCATCTAGATCACCAAATAACTCTCGGTAGCCGCACATGTGGTTGCTGGCTCCAGTATCTAGATACCATATGTTCTCCTGTTTCTCGCCAAGTTCTTGTTGGACAAGAAATGCAGATGCTTCTCTATCATCCTTCTCTGCATAGTTGGCATGCTCACGTATCTCCAACGGAGCTTTCCATCGGCATTCAGTGCTATAGTGCCCAAATTGATTGCAGCTATAACATTTGATATTCCTCTTGTCACGGTTATTGTAACCGCCTCCTCTTCCTCTAGGAGTGAATGCTTGTTGTCCTCGGCCTCCTCTGGTGGTGTTTCTACCACCTCTTCCTCTAAAGCTTGTATTTCAAGAACCTCTTCCTTGGAATTGCTGGAATCCTCCTCTGGATTGTTGACTTCCTCCTTGAGTGGTGTAGCCACTTGATGAAGTCTCCCCTTGCTCATATCTGTCTTTGAAAGACAGCTTTGCTTGTAAGGCATGCTCGATGGCCTTATCTTCATTTCGCATTACAATCTTCTGCTCATGAGCTTGCAAAGAACTCATAAGATCATCCACTGTCAACTTGTCCACTTCCTTGGACTCTTCAATTGCGACAACAACATGATCAAATTTTGGATCTATGGATCTCAAAATTTTCTCAATAATTCGAGTGTCAATGAGGGCTTCTCCATTTCTTCTCATCTGGTTGACTATCACCATAATCCTTGTATGATAATCAGAAATAGATTCTGAGGACTTCATTCGTAATAATTCGAATTCTCCTCTTAACGATTGAAGACGAATCTTCTTGATTCTGTCAGCACCTTTGTATTTCTGTTGGAGAGCCTCCCATATATCATGTGATGTTTCAGTGGAAGCTATTATCTCGAATGTATCTTCATCAAGACCTTGATAGATGATGGTCTTTGCTTTGTTGTCCTTCTTTCTGTTGACTTTGAGGGCTTGCTTCTGTGCCTCTTGTAAAGCATCTTCTCTTTCTTTGGACTCTGGTTCATCATAACCAATTTGTACAATATCAAAACACTCTTGTGACCCAAGAAATGCCTTCAATCTGATGCACCAACTATCATAGTTGTCTTTGGTCAGCTTCGGGATGAGTGTATGTGTACCTTCTGTAGTCATTTTGCTCTTTTAATGACTATATCGCCTTCTGGGAGCCGAATTTGACCAAACGGACACTGTAGATCGATCCGGAATGGTCCAAATAGTCGGGAACCGGTCTGACTTTGTTGAAATCGGGTCAGAAAATGGGTGAACCGGTCCAAAAACCAATTCTGTACGGCGGGCGGTTCGCTGGGTTGAACCGGGAATATTCTGTGGAATATTCGGGGAATATTCTGGGAATATCTCGCTCGGCTGCGGCTTGAACGCGGCTCGGCTCGGCGCGGAGGACGGCTCGGCTCGTGGCTCGGCTTGACTCGGCTATCGGCTCGGCTGACGATCGGCTTAGGCGGCTTACACGGCTCGAATATGGCGCGCGTGGACGACACTCGTCGTCTTCCTCTGGCGCGAGTGGCTGCGCGTGGGATACAGTCACCGGATATTCAGGAGGCGCGTGTGGCTCACCGCGGTCTCCGATCGGGATGATGTTTGCGACAGTGAACTCGTCTTGAGGAGCTCTACACTGTGGAATGATCAAAACTTGTTTTTGACAACTTTGAAAATTCGGATATACCCCAAAACTCTTCTGTTTTCCGACGAACGGGGCTCTGATACCAATTGTTGGTGGGAGGAACCACTGGTGGTGGCTTTGAAACACTCAGAGGGGATAAAACACACTGGTTTTATTACAAAATCCGAAGCTTACAAATAACACAAAATAAAAGCTTAATACACGCCCTCTCTCTCTCTCTTTCTCTTTCAAGTGTTTCTCTCTATTCTCTCCACACAAATAAACACAAGCTGGGCACTCTATTTATAGACAAAAAACAGAATACGAAAATCTACTGTTCCAGGTGTGAAGGCGGCTGTTGACCGGCGGTGTGAAGGCGGCTGGCGGCTGCGGCTGGTGGCTGGCGGCTGCGGCTGGTGGGTGGTTGCCTTCCTTGACTATCTAGGTGCTTCTAGATTGAGTTTATTCAACAGCTTTTGGATTCCAACAAGTTGGTGATGCTGGCTACCTACTTGCCATATGGTTCAACAAAATACCCGAAAGAACCATAGTCTGGTCAGCTAATAGAAATGATCTAGTTCAGGGGGGATCAAGAGTGCAACTTACCAGAGATGGTGAGTTGGTTCTAAATGATCAATCAGGCAGACAAATATGGAGTCCAGTTTTTGGTGGAAGTGGAGCCGCCCATGCAGCCATGCTTGACACGGGAAACTTCGTGGTAGCAAGCCAAGCTGGTGCCAATTTGTGGCAGAGTTTTGATGAACCAACAGACACACTGTTGCCCACACAAAATCTGAATTTAGGTGCTCAACTAATTGCTCCCTACCTGGAAAAGAATTATTCACATGGAAGATTCACGTTCATTCTACAAACTGACGGGAATCTCTTAATGTACACGACACGTTATCCAACAACTACAGTAAATTATCCTTATTGGTCTACCCAGGATTCTATTGGAAGCGGTTATAGGGTGGTCTTTAACCAGTCTGGCTATATGTACCTTGTAGCTAGATGGCGCCATGCTTAATTCGATATTCTCTAATTCAGTATCAATGCAAGATTTCTACTTGAGGGCAACCATAGACTATGATGGAGTTTTTGGGCAATATGCTTATCCAAAGACTGCTTCCAGTAGCACAGAAGGTGGGCTATGGCCAACTTTGCCGAACTTCATACCCTCAAATATCTGCGTCAAAATTAGGGGACCAGTAGGCAGTGGAGCTTGCGGCTTCAACAGCTATTGCATGTTAGGAGATGACCAAAGACCAAGATGCAAGTGTCCTCCTGGTTACACTTTCTTCGATCCAAATGATGAGAGGAAGGGATGCAAGAAAAACTTTATTTCACAGGATTGTGACCACCATCGCAAGAAATAGATAACTTTATGATCAGGGATATGCTTAACACAAACTTTCCATATACTGATTATGATATTTTTCTTTCAGTGGACGAGGATTGGTGCAGACAAGCTTGCTTGAGTGACTGTTATTGTGTTGTTGCCACTTATAACAGTGGAACCTGTTTGGAAGAAGACAGGCCTTCTCTTGAATGGGGTAACAGATCCAAGTATTGGTGAACCTGTCGCGCATTTCTACACGCGCCCACACGCGCCAAGGAGGTGGCTGTCCACGCGCACAGACACACCCCACGCATGCCACGCGTCTTCTTATAACCATAAACTCCCGCCCACTGTGCTAATTCAAATATATCACAGTGAGCTCAAGGAATGCAACCGGCCATGCAATACATGCAGCAACTGTAACAACCCAAGACCATGCAGCAAATATAAACCAAAACCATGCAGCATAGTGTGCTCATCAATATAAACGCTCATGCAATGCAGCAGGTGTAACAATCACGTAGTATAGTCTGCTAACAAATCTGTTAGCTCAAGATTAGGAATTATGTTATAATATTATTTCTAACGTGTATATATATACCAACATGATGAATACGAAATCAAGCTTTCATCAATATTACTGTGTGTTACTCTTCATGGTATCAGAGCATTAATTTTTCTTTTCTCTGCAGTAAACTTCTCTTCTTCTTCCTTCAAACTTTCAATGCCTATCAACACCACCATTCTTAACACAAATGACTATCACAGCACATTGATTACCATCAATGTCGCAGCCCAAACACCAGTAAAACTCACCTCCACAAACTATCTAGCACGGAAGCTTCAATTCCAGACTCTCTTCATAGGATATGATCTCAATGGCTTCATTGATGGATCACATCCCTGCCCAAACACTTTTCTTCAAGGAACAACTACACCAAATCCAGCACATCACCTGTGGATTAGACAAGATCAATTACTACTTAACGCCATCCTTGGCTCTCTGTCACCCACCATCATGTCATTCATTGCTCAAGCACACACATCACAGGAAGCTTGGACAATACTAGCTAATACATATGCTAAACCGTCTCGAGGCAGAATCAAACAAGTCAAGAGCCAATTCAAACACCTCACCAAAGGATCCCTGGGCATATCTGAATTTCTTCAAACCATCAAAACCAGAGCTGATGAGCTTGTCATTCTTGGAGCACCAGTTGATAGTGAAGACATCTCAGAAAAAATTCTTGAAGGACTTGGTCCTGAATACACAGAACTAGCCAGGGTTGTTCAAGCTAGAGACACTCCAGTCTCCTTTGATGAGCTACATGAAAAACTCCTCAATTTTGAAGCATCAATTCACAATACCAATCACATAGCTCAACCTTATTTTCCTGCCTCTGCACATCTAGCCAATCGTGCCTTCTCTGGTCCAAGAGCCTTCCCACCTGGCAAACACACTGGCTGGCGCCCAACCCACTCATATAACTCTCGATTCTCTACTCCTACCTCACCTGGCCCTCACAACTCTCACCCCTCACAGAAACCATACCTTGGTTTTTGTCAAATCTGCAAAATCCAAGGCCACACTGCCCAGTATTGTCCCTCTTACAAACTCATACCGGTTACAGCTCCTCACAACAACAATTCAGGACTGCTCAAACCACCCTAGCAACCAAAGGCGCATTATGCAACCCATGCTCCTCCCAGCAACACCTGGCTCCTAGACAGTGGTGCATCTCACCATGTCACCTCGGATCTCAACAACCTCTCCCTTCACACTCCATACAATGGACCAGATGATATAATGATTGGTGATGGCACGGGACTGCCAATCACACACACTGGTTCTACCTCTCTCTTGCACTCTAATAAGGAGTTTTCCTTAATTAATGTTCTTTGTGTGCCCGACATCACCAAAAACTTAATCTCTATTTCTAAATTCTGCATCTCTAACAACGCTTCCATTGAATTCTTACCTTTCTTCTTCCTTGTTAAGGATCTCCACACGGGAACAATACTCCTGAAGGGTAAAGCTACAGATGGTGTATATGAGTGGCCACCATCTACCCCGATGATTGCCTTTTCCAGCATCAAAACCACCTCGTTCAACTAGCATCATCGCCTCGGCCATCCTGCACTTCCAATTTTAAAACATATCATCTCTACCAATGCACTTGATACAGCATCTTCTCGTATGTTACAATTTTCCTGTAATGCTTGTCACTACAATAAAAGCCATAAACTCTCTTTTTCCATGTCCACTCTTATTTTTACCCGTCCCCTTCAGAATATTTTTTCAGATGTATGGACATCTCCCATTCTGTCCTCCGATGGTTACAAATATTATGTCATCTTTGTTGATCATTTTACAAAATATATCTGGTTGTATCCCTTAACCCATAAATCACAAGTAAAAGATGTCTTCCTTCGCTTCAAAGCTATCACAGAAAAACACTTCAATCAGAAAATTCATACCCTATATTCAGACAATGGAGGAGAATACGTTGCACTCACTAGTCTGTTAGTGCTTCATGGTATATCTCACCTCACTACTCCTCCTCACACACCAGAACACAATGGCTTCGCTGAACGAAGGCACCTTCACATAGTGGAAACTGGCCTCACTCTCCTTGCTTATGCTTCCATTCCTTTACGGTTCTGGCCTCATGCCTTTGCCACTACTGTTTACTTAATCAACAGAATGCCCACACCAACTTTACATCTCTGCTCTGCTCTCCCTATGAAAAAATCTTTGGTTCATCTCCTAATTACTCAAAACTGAAAGTGTTTGGCTACCTCTGTTACCCGTGGCTTCGCCCCTATACCTCTCATAAATTAGAACCTCGTTCTAAACCATGCATATTTTTTGGATACTCCCTAACTCAGAGTGTATATCTTTGCTATGATCCATCCACTACCAAAGTATTTGTTTCACGTCATGTCAAGTTTGTAGAATCCATTTATCCATTCACATCCACTCCTTCATAAGATGCACGTCCTGACTCCTCCACTATTAATACATGGTTTCCTCCACCTCTTCTAATCCGCAATGTCACTACACCACTCATATCATCATCTGCAGCTTGTCCTCATCAGCACCTCCAAGCTGAAGGTCCCTCAGCTTCCTCCTCTGCATCTGAAATGTCTCTGCTCCAAACATCTCATGACCTCATGTCACCACCTTCCCCTCCTCTTACAGATAGCCTAAATCCTGCTATCCAACCCACTCATCCCATGAAAACTCGAGCCAAGAACAACATTCACAGACCTCTTCAAAAATTAAATCTTCATACCACCTTATCCCATCACTCTGACCTTAAACCAACGACCTCATCACAAGCCCTTAAAGATCCCAAATGGCGCAAGGCCATGACAGAAGAATTTAATGCTCTTATTAGCAATGGCACTTGGCAACTCATTCCTACCAACTCTTGTCAGAATATCGTTGGTTGCAAATGGATTTTTTGCACTAAAAGACATTCTAACGGTTCTGTTGACAAGTACAAGGCCCGTTTAGTCGCCAAAGGATTTCATCAACGCCCCGGTGTTGACTACTATGATACTTTCAGTCCGGTCATCAAACCTACCACCATCCGGCTGGTACTCAGCATTGCCACCAGTTCTGGCTGGAAGCTACGACAACTTGATGTGAATAACGCATTCCTTCAAGGGACTCTCACTGAAGATGTTTACATGCAGCAGCCCCCAAGCTTCATTGATCACGACTTTCCTTCTCACATTTGCAAACTTCACAAAGCCATCTATGGTTTAAAGCAGGCTCCCCGTGCATGGTTTCATGAGCTCAGGACCTTTCTCCTTCAGTCGGGGTTCCAAAACTCATGCTGATACATCCTTGTTCGTCCTTCACCTTGGGTCACATCTTATCTACTTATTAGTCTATGTTGATGATCTCATTATCACTGGTGATGATGTCCACCTAGTCAATTGGTTCATCAATCTGTTAGCTCACCGATTCTCCCTTAAAGATCTTGGCCACCTGTCCTATTTCCTTGGGCTTGAAGTCCTCCCCACCAAGCAAGGCTTCCTCCTATCTTAGCATCGTTACCTACTTGATCTCCTCACTCGCACTCACATGACTGAAGCCAAATCTGTTGGCACTCCACTCCCATCTGGCCCCTCACTTTCCATACATTCTGGCGAACTCTTATCTGATCCCACAGAATTTCGTTCTGTTGTAGGCAGCCTTCAATACCTCCTCCTTACTAGACTTGACATTGCCTTTACAGTCAATAAACTCTCCCAGTTTATGCAT
Source organism: Populus tomentosa (assembly GCA_018804465.1). Classification (NCBI taxonomy): domain Eukaryota; kingdom Viridiplantae; phylum Streptophyta; class Magnoliopsida; order Malpighiales; family Salicaceae; genus Populus; species Populus tomentosa. The sequence continues at coordinate 20,044,869 of CM031973.1, forward strand.
CAACCAACCACTGATCATTGGGCACAGGTCAAACGACTTCTTCGTTACCTATGTGGTACTATTGATCTTGGCCTTCAACTCCACTGTGACTCTCCTTCCTCCCTGCATGCATTCTCAGATACCTTACATGCTTACTCTGATGTTGATTGGGCAGGCGACCCCGATCATTTTTCCTCCACCGGTGCATACATTATATATCTTGGTCGCAATCCTATCTCCTGGAGCTCCAAAAAGCAGAAAACAGTTGCACGTTCTTCGACTGAGGCAGAATACAGGTCTGTTGCCAACACAGCTGCTGAACTCAATTGGGTGTCCTCTCTGCTATGTGATCTTGGACTACCACTGCCCACCTGTCCAGTAATTTACTGTGACAATATCGGTGCCACTCAGCTGTGCTCCAATCCTGTTTTCCACTCCAAGATGAAACATGTTGCCATTGATTTTCATTTCATCCGCGATCAGGTGCAAAAAGGGACTCTACGTGTTGCTCACGTCTCCTCCTCTGACCAGCTAGCTGATCTGCTCACTAAATCACTTCCCAGAGTTCGGTTTTTGTTTCTTCGTGACAAGATTGGTCTCTCAAATCGAGCTCCATCTTGAGGGGGGATAATAACCATACACTCCCGCCCACTGTGCTAATTCAAATATATCACAGTGAGCTTAAGGAATGCAACCGGCCATGCAATACATGCAGCAGCTGTAACAACCCAAGACCATGCAGCATAGTGTGCTCATCAATATAAACCCTCAAGCAATGCAGCAGGTGTAACAATCACGTGGTGTAGTCTGCTAACAAATCTGTTAGCTCAAGATTAGGAATTCTATTATAATATTATTTCCAACGTGTATATATATACCAACATGATGAATACGAAATCAAGCTTTCATCAATATTACTGTGTGTTACTCTTCATCTTCTTCGCCCGGATGGGTAGACCCGACCCAAATACCAGACGACCCGATCCACATGCCTGACCTGAATGGAGGATGACGTCATCTTGATGTAACCATGGCATCGGCATGAACAGTTGGCGTGTCATGTCAGAGACCAGTCAGCAGATACGTCATCAATGTGGGACCCACCTATCACGTCATAGCTGCGAGCCGAGCTGAGTTGAGCCGAGCCGCGAGCATAGGGATAGGATTATGTGTAGCGGAGTCTACATGCAACCGGATCTGAGGTTGAATCTGGGTCGTTGATCAGTCCAAAATTGTTTTGATCAAATCTTAATTGTCTGAAATGTGATTTGGACGATTTCAGACTTGTTTTCAACTAATTTGATCGTTTTGAATGCAATGGTATGATCTGATCATTAAGATTTAGACTGAAAGTGGTGGTGGTGAATTATTAAAGAGAGATTGCCCAAACAAGAGGCGTCTGAAGGTCATCATGGTGGTCGATGGAGATGAAGAAGAAGTAAGTGCACATGTTTGCCCAATTACATGTGTTGAACTGTTAAGTGGGGAGAATTTTAATTGCCTTAAGGGAAGGTAAAATTGGGATACTCTAGACACCCGATCATGTGGACGATTTGAGGTGGAGAGTGAAAACTGATGAAAACCAATCTTGACGAATCTAAGCACTAGGAGTCTCACTAAATGTTGAAAAATCATGTATAAAAACAAAACAAAAAATTCCATATCACTTGTAATGGAAAGCCGCAATAAAGCTAGCAAATGGTTGTATATATGGAAAGGTAGTACGATGGATAGATATGGCCTAGGAAGTTCTGGCTAGGAGATTGGGTTTTAAGCCGGACCGTAATGACCCCTCCAATCTTTCCTGGGAACTTGCTTAGTTGAAGGATTATCCATACGGAACTATTTTTGTATATGTAACAGTTTGTAATGAAACTGGTGAAGACTAGCAGGATGACGACACAAGGGGAACAGTTGGGTTCCGTATGATCAAGGATCTGATGGAGTGGTGATTTCTCCAAAGAAGTAAGATTTGGTGACTGTGATTTCTCGAGGAGAGAATTGATGAAGACCCTGATAATGGAAGAGAAATATAGGAATGGGATAAAGATTGGCACCTTATTTTAACTTGGATAAGTGTTATGACAGGATGAGCTGCTGTTAAACATAAGCAAAGAATATGGAGAAATCTGGAGAACAGAAATTGCACAAGGGCACACAGAGATTATGCAAGAGTACCCGTAGGATCCAACAAGGTACTGTAATGAGACAATAAGTGCAATGAGAAGAAGAGTTCCCAAATGAAGCCCAGAGCAGAGACTGTGTGAAAAGTTGTACAACAGGAAGTCTCTTGTGCTCTTGATGAAGACAACACGCGAGGACCTTTATAATGCATGCAAAGATGGAAAGATGAGTTGTTGTGAAGGCACCTAATTGAGGGGGTGCAAACACCTGTGATAAAAGGTGACCGCCTATGATGAAAGGCGAAGACACCAAAGAGAGTTGGTGTAGATGGAGTTGTCTAGCAGAAAGGCGTAAAAGCTCCAAACATAGAAATCGAGGTGGAGGATTGGAAGGAGTGTGCCACAACTCTCTCTTTCTATGTGATCAGTGGCAGTAATCTCTCCCAAGTCCATATGGTGGTAGAGAATCTTGGAGTCACTGGAGTCATCCTAGCTAAAGGAAGATGAAACCGCCTATGAAAGGCGAAGACACCTTAGAGAGAAGGTGTGAGGACCATGATATGAGTCCAAGTTCAGACCACTGCATGACAACGAGCGAAGATACCTCAAGAGAAGGTGTGAGGGCTATGATATGAACCCAAGTACAACCCCAGAGCCGATGTGATGGCTAGATATGAGTGGACAGGTGTATGGATAGTCAATGAAATGGCTATGATGAGTATGAAGACATATGCATGATTGGCTTTCATGGATGTTGCCCCCATGCTAAAGATCAATGAGCTAGAAGATATTTGTCTTGGATAATAAGTGGGTGACTTATGGAGCATTAAGATGTGACTGCTAGGAATGAGCAGGAGGGCATGCACAAGTTCCTGGAACAAGTTGACTCTTGCCAAGGTGGTGAGCTCGGTAATGCATTGTAATACTCAGAGTATAAAAATATATATGGATCAACCTTTAATGGGTTGCCCCCATGGTTAAAGGTGAAGAGCTACCTGGACTCTTAGGACTAAGAGCGAGAGACTTACGAAGAAGTAAGGCGTGGTTCCTAGGGTGGAACAAAGGGCAGATGCAACTCCTGGATGAGTAAACTTTTGGAAGAGTGGTGAACTTGTGATCATATTGAAATACTCAGATAATAATTGTCACACTTGAAAATAGAAATTTCTGTTTGAGGGGGTGTTGTAAGCCTTGGTGTGAGGCTTGATAAATCATTCCGGACCGAGCATGGTTGATACGCTCGAAGAAGAATGTTATGTCCCAGAGACAAGCGTTAACACTCTTCAGATGTGATGTGGGAGACCATCTGGCTAAAGTGATCCTTTGGTGTGAGCAAGGGTATGCTTTGGTGACTTTGATGATTGAAAGGTTTGGCAAGTACCTGTAAACTTGGTCGAAGACGCTCTCAGAATGAAAACTTGGAAAAGTTGCAGGATGCAAGCTTGTGCTGAAGAAGTTATCGTTTCAGTTTCCAGCAATACATAACAGGAAATATACTGCACTGAGAGGGGGAATTATTTCATGTGTGGCCTTGCACTCCTCTGCATTAGCTTGGTCCATGCCTACAAATTGTTCCTTACTGAACAGTCTCTATGGAGAGTGGTAAACATAAACAAGCGTGCATGTGAAAAAGCACATGTGAGGGAGAAGTACCTATAGTTGCCGTTGACTCATGCACTGAATCCTTCTTCTGCCTTGCTCGTTTTCTCCTTGGCTTTTCGTCGTGCCTTCACAATCAAAGCTACTGTTCTCCACTGCTGGCTTAGAAGGGGAAAAACTAAAAAGCATGTGTCCGTTCAAACTCACGCATCCGCATACATAGGCACACAAACAGAACCATTTGGAGACCGGACAAATAATTATGCTAAGAAACAATTAGAAGTTATCGTTTCAGTTTCCAGTATTTACTTGGTGCCTTGACTTAGGAAGGGTAACTGTTTCTCCAAATAATTGGAGAAATCAAATTATCCGAAGAAACATTTTGGAGACTGAACAAATAATGTTGCTGTTTTTCACATGCCCCTTGATTCTTTACAGAAATTTCTTTCAATGTATTGACAATTGGATTGAAACTTGGAAATTATACGTCACTTGGAAACAAAGTACAACAATATTTGGATAAACGTGGAAATGGAAGAAAATAATGACCTCAAATTTAACTATTAATGGAGTTAGGAAATTACTGATATATATAGGAATTAATTATACCACAAATGAACGGGCAATAATTCATAGTTATCATTAATGATCCCATAACTAGAAACACAAACATATTTAATATGGATGGGACCAAAAAACAGTAAAATCGAACAGTCCACCGTCTTAGACACTAGCATATTTAAGATGCAAGATGACCACCGTGCTATGTTTGGTTCAGCTTCATTAAACAAGAATGTATCAAGAATTAGAGAGAGAGAGAGAGAGAGAGATCAGCATACCCTCACAAGGCTGTAAAGGTCCTCTTTAAGAGGAGGTGAGAACTCTAATAGCCTTACTATTATTTGAAAGGTTAACAAGTGCAGCTCCTTTTCATAAGCCTTGTTCCCATAGAATTTAAAGCACGCATCCCTACACTTCCCATCACACGGGGTGACGTTAGAAAACCAAATAAGAACGTGAGGGATGATAGCTGATGTGGATATTTCATCAAGTTGAATCAGCTGAAAAAATAAAATTAAATAGGACAAAAAAAGAAAATGCAGTAGTAACCAGAAAATGGAACGTAAATATAAATATAACTAGCATAGGAAAGATAATCAATCTTGGGAATAGAGTACATTATAACCAACTACAAATTGGCAATCTACCAGAAAAAAGCTGCTAATATAATCTTACAAAAAGTTCATGTAAATGAAGTTCACCTTGTGTCTTTCTAAATTTACTGAAAAGCAGATACTTAAAAAAAATGAAGGAATTACAGATCCATAAGCTTTAAAGAAAGGGAAACCCTGAAAGAAAGACTAAGAACTGTATAGAGATCCAATTGTGATTCCTATCCAACAGTAAAACTAAAAGGGGGAAAACTGCAAAAATGCAGAAAGAGAATGAAATTCTCTTCCTTTTAAAGATCTCTATACAAAGACTGTTAAGGCTACTTGTTCTGAGTAGGGTTTGAAAAACTTGGTGGAGCCTTCCTGAGACTTGTCTCCGCGGCTTTCCGAGGGTCTTTATTGGCTCCAGTTGACTTGTTAACATTTGCTGAAAGAGAAGCGAACGGAACTAGCAATCTCCTTCCTTGATTTCTGTCTAATAATTGGACCTTTCTCTCATGGTGAAGACACAGAAGAGAGGACATGAGAACATGAATAACAATCAAGGAAAATAGAATGAGAAAAGCTCTGTGAATATTTCCCATTATGTAGTGCTGTAGAGACAATGAGATTGCTGGTGTTTTGGGGGCTAAGGAAATGGCTGTGTCTATGATGTCTTCTCAAGGAGGCACTGCATACTGTTACAAATAGTTTGTGCTCAACTCTGGCTAGGTGTAAATATATATACAAAAAGAAAACCTAGGCCTGTTTGGTGGTTAAACCCCAATGTCTTAACCAGGTAGAAGATGTTCTCTTTCCCCTTGGAACTGCAGGTAAAAAAGAAGCTAATGGACAGACCATTCAGAATAACCAGACTATGTTTCAGCTTTCACGGTTAAAAGGGGTAGATCTAGACCATTTCCTAACAGGGTAGGCAATAATTGGACAAAAGATTTCCTAAAATCATATATAAATGAAATATCTGCATATGGGAAAAAAATTTCAGTTGGAGGACTATAAAGATGACAGAGCAGCTCATTGATCCACGTCAGCAGAAGGCAAGACAGGATCAATTATAATGCATGTTAGAATCTTGTAGAAGCATAATTTGACTGGCCACTATCAAAGTAACATTTCCATATGAACTCTATTTTTGGTGATCTGCTTCTTTATTTTTATCGGAAGTTTAATGATAGAACTTTTATTCTTGAATAGGTTGGAACTTGGAAGCAGCTGACCATGTGATTCTGAATTGAATATTATACTTCTGACTTCTGTGCAGTCCTTCAAATATTTAACTTAAAACCTCATGTGACTTTTCACATGAGACCAAATCAGCCCCTCTTCTTCTGTCCTTTTTTATTAAATCACTCAATAGTTTTGTACTTCTGTTAAGAGTAACAGATACAGCTAAACTTAGCTGGGAAAGACTAATTTCGACAGCAAAAAGCAATCATCTTCTTCCAAGAAAATGCAATGCTCCTCTTTTACCATTCAGAACATAGACTAATGTCAATTGGATTCCATCTTATTCTTCTCCAACCTGATCCTAATGCAGCATTCATATAAACCTCAAGTTGGTGTAGTTAGAGCTGAGCCTTCAGGATTGCTTTTGCATGTCTAATATTGTTAATATTTCTCCCCAACCAAATTTGGCCAGCTTGACAGCCTTGCCCAATTTTTTTGATATGTATATGAGTTTTTATTTCATAATTCACCTCATGGACAATGGTTTTTGGAGATTCAAAGGTGGATTGAATAATAGAGTCTAGATTTTAAAACCTGAGAACATGCTAAAAAGGTCTCCGCCTGCCCAAACCTGAGCAGCAATCTTTGAAGCATTATTATAAGGATAATCCTCTAAATTTAGTAAATTCTCTTCCATTTAGCCATGTGATGGTGTATCACTCCTCCGTCACTTCACATTATTCAACAGATGGTGGAAGTTTTTTTATGTTTATAAATTGCAATATCATCTCCTAGGGTAGAAGAAAAATGATCTGGAGGTTTAAGAACTTTACATGGAGAATTTGGGAGATCTAGTCAAGGAACTTTGAGAGAGGTATTTAGAATATAGTTTTTGGTGAAGTCACTTGGTGGTTTCCTGGGCTGGGGATCATGAGTACATGTGAACAGTAATTCTACAAGCAAGGGAAAATGCATTTATGCCAACAGGAACAAAATAGAGACATCACTCATTTCCAACTCCTTGAATGGAAGATATTGCTGCCATGATCATATGCATTCTGATCTCATATAATACTGGAAAATATGGCATCAGAATTACCTGGAACATGCATTGTTTTTGCATAAAATCAATGTACCAACAAGATCTCACTGGTTAAAGATGCTGATCATGGATCTAACAGCATCAAAGTTGCTTCTAGATAACTCTCTCAATATCATCACAACAGGACCTAAGGATTCTCAAATGCCTTGAACCTATATTGCCTACAATCACACTGACAATCTCAAACCATAATAAAAATTTTCTATCGATGATCCTAATTTCCCTATTCCCCAAATTCCTGAAAATAATTCACCTAGTCTACAGAATTTAACGCATTTTGAAAAGAAAAAAAACAATACAATATCCTCAGGTATTGCATGATCTAAACTACTCTGTCTCTTTTCTGATATAGACATAATACATAACTTTAGATAGCTAAATAAATGGATTCAACTTTCACATACACAAAATTCCATTGATTCATTTCAATGAATCATCAATCATACAGAAAAGGGTTTCCATAATTTATCTTTCAGGCATATAATAGCCACATGTCACTTAGTTTTCTCATTACATAACTATTGAAGCATTATCAGTCCACATGCCTTTCAGGTTTCCCATTATCTAGCAATATTGACTTATTTTCCTTCCAAATAAGATTTTTGAAACCAAACATTCTTGCAAAACAAGATATCAACTGCTCATGAATTACTTCATCAGAAGGAAGCACAGAACCTGTCTCCCTTCTCGAAGATGTAACCTCTTTATCAGCAATCCCACAAGGCACAATATGCTTAAAATAGTCTAAATCAGGATCAATGTTGAATGCCAATCCATGAGAAGTGATTCTGGATGATATGCAAACTCCAATTGCACCAATCCTTCTATCTCCAACCCAAACCCCAGACTCAAACTTTCTTCGTGCTCTAGCTTTCCCACCATGTAGTGATGCCATCTCAATCATTGTTAAATCAAGTCTCTCCACATAATTCCGAGCACCAAGTCCAACGTCACAAAGAGAAATGACAGGGTATAAGATGGCTTGATGAGGACCATGATATGTAATGTCACCTCCTCTTTGTGTATAGTGAGGTTCAGTTCAGTTCCTATCTTTTCAAGTTCATCACAGGGATCAATAAATTATGATCAGTTCACCGTTTTCCAAGAGTATATGTAGGAGGGTGTTGCAGGGACAGCAGCGTATCCGGAATCTTATGAGCTTTTCTATTAGAGAATAGCTTTTCCTGAAGCTTAAGTGCTTCCAAGTAGCTGACCGTTCCTAATTTCCAAACCTCAAGATTTAATGGAAATCACATTCTCTGCAAACCAAGAAATAATTAATCCTTATTCCTATCTTATTCTCACATGGCATCATTGTGTTATAATCACATGATACCATTGCACACCAAATAATAGAATCAGATCTAAACATTAAAAAACCAAAAATTTCCACGCACATGCAACTTCAGCTAACATTTGTAATTCTGAGTTGACAGATGCACTCTTTCATTATAATGTGAAGTAGTAAGAATTTTAACTGTCAATGACACACAAAAACTACAAGAAAGGAAAAGAAAGTCAAAGAAGACAGAACCAATCTTTTTTTTACTAACGAATGAGTGCCTGATTACCTTGCAAAATCTAGGAGATCAGAAGGAACAGATATGAATGCCAAAATAATGAATAGAAAAAAAAAATTAAAATAAATATCTTCATAAAAAAAACACTTTCTCCTCTCCATCTTATGCTGTAATTAAACAAAAAATAAAGAGATTATTTGGGAAAAAATGCACCAATTCCTCAAAGAAGGAAACCCAAAATTAAGAACAAAAACAAGGTCTCTAATAAAAACAACCCACTAGAAAAAGGGTTATCATATCTTTCTAAATTTCTAATAAAAAAAGTGACCTTTAGTCAATATATCTCATTAAAAAAAACTATGTACTGCATGGTCTTCAAGTAGTTCCAACCCTGTGACATTTCCCTTCTCTGCAACCCCCACCAGACATTATTGTGGTTGATTCTTTTCGCTGAAATAGCTAAAGAAACCAAATTTCTTCGTGAGATTTATTTAATTTAGCAAAATTTGAACTGTTTCATTGAGGCATTTCATCACATAGCGCCTAAAAAGTCTCATAAATTCTGCAAGCAAAATGCTTCCATCATTCATTTCATGTAAAGAATCATTTGACTCAATAATTTAAATTATTGGGTGAGGTTATAATCCTAAATTTACGTTATTAATCATTGAGGAGTTAAAAAAAAAAAAAAACAAGAAATAAACAGTAATTGTGAATAAAACAGATGAACCAAGATTCAATAAAAACTCCAATGTAAGAGAAAAGCAGCTTCTGCTTGAAGTCAAATGGAAGGAAAAAAAGATTTTTAGAGAGAGACAAAGCAAAATATACAAAACGCACCGTTTTGAGTTTATAAAGGAACGGCATAGTGTTCTGTAGTGACATGTCGTTGAAAAAACAGTTGGTCTTGAAGAAGTGTTTTTTAATTTTGTCATTGTTTATAATAATATTAGTAATTATTTTATAAATATTTATGTATTAATCTTATATGTATGATTTTTAAAATAATTTAATTATTAAAATTCAATAAAAATAGAATAAGTTCTTATATTTTTTTAGCGTGAATTTTTATATAATTTTCTTAAATTTATTCTTTTTACATTTTCATATAGATATCTCAAAAAGATCAATTTGTATTTTTTTTATTTTTAAATTGAAACTTATTTTTATGATTATAATAATTTTTTACTTAAAAAACAAGTTTTCACAAAAATAAAAAAGGAATACATTAATAAAAAAAATTCAATTAATTATTTTTTTATTTAAATCACTATAATTTATAAGTCTTTGTTTGATTATGCAAGTTTGACGTGGAGATGAAAGTGAGTTTGAAAGTAATTCATTTCTTGAAATTTATTATTTTAGATTATTTTAATCATTATTGTAAAACTAAACCTGAATTAAAAATAAATTTAATTTTTTTAATATATTAAAATGATATTATTTTTATAAAAAAAAAATTTAAGAATTTAGTTTTGATTGAAAGTCAAGTTGATTGAGCTATTTAATTAATTTGGGTTTTTGACAGGAAAGTTTTTTTCTTTTTGCTATTTTTCTTTTAATCTAGATTAATCTAAGATGTTTTGATGTGCTATTTTCGAGGTTGATTCAATAAGCATGATTTCAATTCAAACTTAACTTGAAATTATCTAACTCAAATTTTATATACAAACAAAAAATGAGAGTTAAACTGATATGACCCGATTGACTTAAGGGATTCAAAGATAATTTGGATGATTAATAAAAATATAGTTTGATTCGTAAAAAATTCAAGACATACTTTTTTAAAAAAAAATATTGAGATAACAACATTAGATTGATTTATGTTAACCTTTCGAATACTTGACCCAAGTTATGAAATCATAATAACCACAAATAAAACAAATCATAATAAATTATAAAACTTAATTCCCAATAAATCTATTGTTAAATGATGAAATTAAAAATATCTCAATCTAAAAAAAAAACATAATAAAATGACTTAAACTTACTATAGTTAACTCGCAAAACTCGTGACTTAAATCATGATAGTAGGATAATTTCATAAAAAATAAATCAAAATAAATAACAAAGCTTAATTTTTAAACAATCAAATGTTGAAGAAGTTGAATGATAAAACTGAAAAAAAAATTCAATTCAATAATAAATTATAAAATTTAATATCCAATAAATTAAATGTTATAATATGAAATTAGAGAAAAAAGTATAGGTATTTTTTTATAAAAAAAAAATTAATATTTGGACCAAATGAAATGGCTAGAACCAAGCTGGAATGTTTTGAATAAAATTTTCAAAATAAGTTGAGATTTCGAGTTAAATAAAATATATTATGATTTATTTTATTTTTTAAACTAGAAAAAAATATAATATTTTTTTCCGGACTAAACAAAATAGAATTAAGAACCTTCATCCAAACCCAATTTTACAACTATAATTATTAAAATATATATAAAAAAAAAACTAAACAACTAAAAAAATACATATACTAAATTATCAAACACATGTTAGATTGAAGATAGATATAGAAATACTCTTAAATCTTGCTAAAACTCTATTTTTTTATATAAAAAAAAGACACATTACCTCTTCTTATTCTTTCAATCAATCAAATTCCACAATATTCACACTCCCATACCCCTATTTTTCCCCTCCAAAACCACCCCACCAACAATTACCAATCAAAACTCACACAATTCTACGCGTTTCCCACAAAACGCTTTCGAATTTCCTTGTTTTGAAGCTCTCAACGTTGTTTTCTGGTTCAATTTCGAGGAATTGGACAGTGAATTATTACGGTTTTGTTGTTCGCCATAAGAGGAGGCTAAAGTTCGAGACTTTTTAAAGGGTTTTTATTTTAAAACCGCAAATTCGGTAACTTGATCGAATTTGAGTTTTTCTAGGGTTTAGTGGAATTTTGATGTACATTAGGGATTTGGATAGTAGTGATTAGCCTATGAAAGTTTTGATCTTTTTCTGTTTTGGTTTGGTTTTGTTGAATTTTTCTTTAATTTCTTGTTTATCAAGTTATAGGTGGCGTTTTTTTTGTGAAGTACCGTTTTTTTTTTTTTTTAATTTAGCTGTAGTTCCTTGTTTATGAAGTTATTTAGTTGGTGCTTGAAGCAAAAAGGTAATTAAGGAGATTGTGTGTGGAATTAAGTTTTATTTATAATGTTTTATAGGGTTGCAGGAGCTAAATCTGTGAATTAGGGCTTCATATGTGTGGATTTGGCTTAAATCTGTTGTTTTTTTGAAGCGGGAGTAAGCATTTATGATCTCTGAAATTGTTTATGAAGTTATTTAGATGGTGCTTGAAGCAAAAAAGTAACTAAGGAGATTGTGCGTGTGATTATTTTTTTTAATTGTTTTATATGTTTACAGGAGGTAATTATGTGAATTAGGCCTATTTTTTATTTTGGTGAATTTGGCTTAAATGTGTTGTATTCTGAAGCAGGAGTAAGCTTTTATGATCTTTGAAGTGTGCTCCATAATTTGTTGATTTAGAAATTTATTGTTTGAATTGTTTGTCAGGTCGTTTGTAACTTGCATTTGTGAAGAATTCGTTTGGTTTGTTAAGGTGGTTGAAATGGATTACGAGCTTTCCGATAGTAGTGGTGAGTTAGTTTAAAGTGTTTATTGTTATTCGTAGTGTATTTTTTTTCTCTATAGCTTAATTCATAATTTGTAAGCTTACTGTTGATATGATATTTGTTTGTGTTTGAGCTTCTAAAACAAGGTTTAAGGTTCAATATGGTTAGAAATGCATGAGGTTGTTCATGGTTGATGATAATCAGGTGTTTGCACTTTAAGGTTAAGAGGAAAATGTCTGGTTTTGAACTGATGTTTGAATTGAAAGTGTAAGAAATCACTAGGGATGGTTTACTCATTTGTTAGTATGTCAGTGTCTTGGGATATACAGGGAATGGAATTACTTCAGTAAGAGATGGCAGGCATATACTTGCTGAAAAACTTTTCTTGACCCAGGATGTCAAGGGTTTTTTCATGGAAACTTACTACTCCAGGCATGGATGGGTGAGGTTGAGGTGGGTTCGAGTCTAAAACAATGCCAACAACAGAAAGGGGCAGCTGTCTGTATTTCTTGGAAGGAATCTCTGTAAACCGAACCATTAACCAGGTAGAAATAACTTGAAAGAAGAGTATAAGAGGATGGTTGGTCGTATTAACATTTCCAGATAGAAGAAAAAAAACCTGAGAGGTGTCTGATATTTCTTGCTAGAAGCTTTCATGTGTGCAACTGTGATGAAAGATGTGCTGTTACATTTTACTGAAGCACATGCACTCATGCAGGCTGGATCTAGACAAATGGAATCACTCTTTTCTGGCTTTGAGTATATCAATGTTGAAGAGCTACTTTCAGTTTCGCATGGTTACTTGATTGGATCTTTGTAAATGTTTTTCTGTTTGGTCATTGCATCTTTTATATTTTGTTCTGTACATCGGTGTTTAGATGATAGAAATTGTTTCATTTTTCTTTACTGCAAAGAGTTAATGCATTGTGTTTTTTATCTCTAAAATTGCAGGAACTGATGATGACCTTCCACCAACACATCGAAATAGATTCCAAAGTGGGGTGCGAACTGCTGGAAATGGAAGATCTGCAGTTGGTGGTGGTGCTTCACAGCCAAGTTTGCATAGTGACATGGAAACTCAAATCCACAATATTGAACAAGAAGCGTATACTTCAGTCTTGCGAGCCTTTAAAGCCCAGTCAGATGCCATTACTTGGGTATTATCTTTGTCTATTTCATGTACATTAGATTTGTGTTCTATTTTAGACTCTTCCTCTGATTGTTCTTCTCCAGGAAAAGGAAAGCCTAATTACAGAACTCAGAAAAGAACTAAGAGTTTCAGATGAGGAGCACAGGGAGCTCCTAGCTAGGGTTAATGCTGATGATATCATCCGGAGGATAAGGTTTAGTTTTTTCATTACATATCTGTTGAGCAGATTCTTAAATGATATAATGTCTTCCAGTCAGTTTTTCTAATATCTATTGAGCTGGTTCTTAAAAGATACTATGATTTCAGGGAATGGAGAAAGGCAAATGGGATCCAACCTAGCATGCCAAGCACCACCCAGCCTTCTCACAACCCTATAGCTAGTCCTTCTGCTTCAGGATCACGCAAGAAACAGAAAACATCGCAGTCAGTCGCCTCATTGTCCATGGGTGCACCTTCTCCTGTATTGCATCCATCTATGCAACAATCTACATCAGCCCTGAGACATGGCCCTCCTCCTGGATCTGGGAACAAGAAGCCCAAATCAGTAAGTTGAATAAGTGAGCAAAAATGATGAGGATTTGTACTTCACAACTTTTTTTATCCTCTACTTTTGGTTAATGAGGCTGTCTGCTGCATCCTCAACAAGTCCATGCAGCAATGTTCTACAGGTTTGTCTGGCAGGGCACAAGTTGCTAACCATGGCTCTTCAGGTGCCTTTGCAGCCAATGATTTAATTGGAAAGAAAGTTTGGACTCAATGGCCAGAGGATAACCACTTCTATGAAGCTGTTATAACTGACTACAATGCAGTTGAGGTACATTCTACACTTGATAATCTGCCTATCATTGTCCTTTTAACGTTTTCATTTTCCACATTTGACAGGGGAGGCATGCTTTGGTTTATGATATTAATACAGGGGATGAAACGTGGGAATGGGTCAATCTCAAAGAGGTAAGGTTTTGCTGTGTTCCTGGGAGCTGATAACTTGATATGTTTTATTTACATTTAGTTATCTTAATGCTGACCAGCAAATTGTTTGTGGTTGTAAAATACCGATATAATTTATCTCCCTTTTTTTCCTGGTTGTGAGGGTGTGAGAATTCTCTGTTCTGTATTGCATAATAGTTTGGGTTAAAGTGAGATTGATGCTTTGTCTTCTGAAAGATTTGAACGTTGATCCTGCTTGCATGTTCTCTTTTTGTAGTATATCCAAAGATTTCTCATCCCCACTGGTTCAACCACTGGACTATGAAGAATTGATTTGAAACGGAATTTTTCCATTGGATATGATTTTATTCTGCAGTATTGATAAGATCAAGCTAACCTTCTTTCTTTTTTTTCCCTTTTGTGTGTGTTGCGTGGTCGTGGATAATGTAAAGCTAAACAAGCCCTTCACTCCTTTGACCTCATTCTAGGCTAGTAGTAGTGTCAAGCGGTCAATTGGTGATGCATTCAACGTGACATGGAATATTACTGATAGTGCTTGGGTTTTTTACCATTGTCTTCCCCTGTGTAGTTGCCATCAATTGTCTTCTTGCGTTCCCATCACGCTTTCTCTTGGAATCTGTCGTTTACAGAGTCAAATGAATTTCTAGTTTATTGTTGCTACTGATCTATATGTGTTCATGGCAGATACCTCCTGAAGATATTAGGTGGGAGGATGAGGAAACTGGGCTTTTCCGTAGAGGTGGCCGGCCTGGACCAGGCCGTGGGAATAAGAAATCAATTGCACGTGGTGGCGCTGTTGCTGCTGCAGGAAGAGGTAGAGGAACCATAAAGGGTCAATCCAAAAAAGATTTCTCTTTAACCAAGAATGGCGTTGCGAAGAAAGCTATGGGTGATATTGAGATACTTCACACAGATACTCTAATAAAGGAGGTAAGATGGATGTTGGAACTTGTTCACATACATTAAATGAAGGAACTTCTCTTCCCTAATTTAATGAATTTGAACAGGTAGAAAAAGTTTTTGGTGCTAGCCATCCTGATCCTTTGGAAATTGAGAAAGCAAAGAAAGTTCTAAGAGTAAGTACCACACACCTCGAATTGTTCTACTATCTTCAGTTGTTGCATTTATATCTTCCCTTTCATGCAGGAACAAGAACAAGCCCTGGTCAAAGCAATTGCGAGGCTTGAAGATGCATCAGATGGTGAAAGCGGTAATAACTAATTGCACATAACATGTTTCTATCATAATCAATAAAGATTCCCTGCTATCTGTTGTATGATCTAATTATAGTTTTGGGTGTTCATATCAGCATGTAATAGTTTTATACTGTTATTCCTACAATTACTAGTATTTTTTTCATCAATCTAGTGGGATGCAAGTAAACATTTTATTGCTTATTTTGAATTTTCAAGCATGATCAGCTATGACTTCATTTTCGTGTTAAGCATAGGTGAGGTTTTGATTGTTGAACAGCCAAATCATTTTGACACATGCAGCCGGTCCCATTCCTTAATTGTAGTGGATTATTGAAAACAATCCATCATTGATGATAAAAAGAATATAATGTTTCTTTTTCTTGGCATCAAAGCAGATGAGGGAGAACATCCGTTTCCCCATATTCAATCAAAGGACCAGAATCAGAATCGGGGATGGAGAAAACGGCCGTATAATGAGAATTGTTCCTAGTGATCATCATGATGAGAATTATGACATGTGACTATTAGGCTTATTAGCAACTAGTGGCCCTGACTTGTATTATAGCTTGCTCTAATTTTATGACCAGCAAAGAGCATGACAATTCCTTGGCTAATTGTCTATTGGCTAGTGGAAGCAGTAGCTTTGATTCCAGTGTATCTTTTGTTTCATTGAATTATGAAATATTGATGTAAATTATTTTGACAGTAACATCTGAATATGTAAAAATGGCAGGAAAAAAATCTATCTATCTCTCTCTCTCGTCAATATTGCAATAGCAATGAGGTTAGAGGCCACTCTCACTCATTAGTTGACTGTGTAATCCATCATTCAAAACCAGCAAATTAAACAAAGATAATCGACATGCACAAGAAATACAGTTCAGGCAATCTAACCCAGCACACCTCACAAGCCACCATGGCATCTTATATTCCTATAAAGATGAGATAAATGTAAGGATAAGGTTCACCATCTGGTTATCAAACTCAGCACCTTCCATTTGGAAGTGGCTTGCTCCTTCAATTAGATGTGTTTCAACACGTCCTGCAGCAGAACTTAGCTTGTTCTGCAGCTGTTTAACACTGGTAAACCCATCCCGAGTTCCCATAACGAAAAGTTTTGGCTTTGGAGACTTCAGGATTCCCTTGTGGTGTCTTCCAAAAAGGATAGAGGCGAAAATGCCAAAAGGGTACCCTATACTTACATAGCCGATGACTTCTTTAATCTCATCTACCGCAGAACCTGCAATCGGTGCGCCTGTACCAGGAGAAAACATAATCCGAAGATTAGTTAGTTCCACACAACGAAGTCAGTGGAATTTCATGTTGCAGTAGCAGTTAAGTGGAATTTCATGTTGCTATACCAGTTAAACGTCGAGAATTTAGAATTAATGGAATCATAGTAAAGCAGCAGCATGAATTCATCACCATCATGCTAAACAATGACTAGGGTGCAGCAACACCCTAACAAACAATATTTCAGAGAAGATTTGCTATAATTGACAGCGCAAGACAAGTTGTAAAGCTCTACCGGCAGGGCGATCAAAACAGAACTGCATGGAGTATATAATGGGTTGATCAAAATTCAATCAAAGGCAACAGAAAAGAAAGCAATGTTCAGAAGGATCAACTTCATCAGCAACACAGATTAGGAAGGAATTTTCCATTGTCTAAAGCTTTCCCATTATATGGACACACCAATATTTCTAGATATCCAGCTCTTTCTTTTTCCCCATCACATGGAAATTACATGTGATGGTGGCCTGTGGCAGCCTAAATTATGGCAAAAAGGGTAAATCTGAACATAGAGGCGAAACGTTTAAGCCAAAAGCTTCTGTAAGAAAAATAATCTGATA
Source organism: Populus tomentosa (assembly GCA_018804465.1). Lineage (NCBI taxonomy): Eukaryota > Viridiplantae > Streptophyta > Magnoliopsida > Malpighiales > Salicaceae > Populus > Populus tomentosa. The sequence goes on from CM031973.1 coordinate 20,062,265, forward strand.
TTCAGAAATGTGACACCTAGAGTGTCAGTGCTTTTCTTACAAAACTGTTCATCTTTACAATATTAACTCATCCTACCAACTAAAATCCGTCAAAACAAACAGAGTACAAGAACCAGAAAAGTAGTTGAGATAAAGTCACAGAAAGCAGATCTTTAAATCCCAATTTATGGACAAATTGAACAAAGCATATGCTAGAGCTAGACTAGTTCTATCAAGAAGCAAAATCATCACCAAAATAGAAACTGCTTACCATCAATAATCTCAAAATAAGTCCTCAATCCCATCAAATTAGCATATTCAACCATGCTGCAAATTACATGTAAAAATTGATTTGAAACATCAAACCTTGACCCTATATGTCCAAATCAGGCATTCCTTGGACATCAAGATCATGATGCACCTTCTCAGATATGCTGATGATAATAAACTGTTTTCTCTTTCGTTCATTTTTCTTTGTGATATGAAATTATGAATAACACCAAATCAGTAGAGTCTAACTAACAACTATCACAGATTCACATTGAGGAACCAGCACTCAGTTCACAGATCCAATGACTCACCATCCCCGTGAAGACCAATCAAATAAGCATTCTAAGTAGCACCCACGAAGCATAAAACTTTCCTCACCAAAAATCACAAATCACAGACAAAAAAAAAAAAAAAAGCAAAAATCACATACCCGCAGAAGAACCCACCAACAAAATCCTATCAGAAGACAGATTCTCACAAACCCATTTGCAAACAGCAATGACATCCTTGATTTCAGCAAAACCAGTAAGAGAAGGCCTCCCAGTAGACTTACCGGCACCTCTCATATCAAAGGTCACGGTTTTATAACCTTTTCCAGCCAGCCCAGCAGCAATTCCTTTTAAAAAAGCTTGACTACCCCCCAATATTGAAAATGGATGTACAAGAACAACCACCAAGTTGTCTGTTATCTCGCCTTCTTCCATTGGCTTGAACAGCCTTGTATGAAGCTTAGCTCCATCACTTGTCTCTACTTTGGTGGACTCAACTGTATAGTTTGACATCTGAGGCACAAAGAGAGAGGAAATCAGAAATGGGGTGGCTTTGACGAATGAGAAAGAGCGAAAGATTGAGGCTTTTTTGTAACTTGGTTGGACAAGACAAGAGTTAAGAAACAGGAGTGATGAGATCAGGGGGTTATGACTTGTGAAATGGAAGTTATTTGTTAGGCAGGTTTTTGGGAGTGGGAGAAGAAAAACTAGCTAGAATTTGAGTGAAGTGATTGCACGTGGGAAAAAAAATTTATAATTATTTTTTTTATCACAATTAGGGATAAAAAAATAATTAAAAAATCAATTAAATCAAGAAAAATAAAAAAAACAATAACTTAAGAAATCAATTAATCCGATTATAATATTTAAAAAAATATTTAATTTGATTCGGTTTCGATTTCGTAAACCTGAAACCAAAAAACATCAATCGAACCGAACCAATTTAATTAAAAAATATAAATAATTAAATTAAAAAAATTAAATCGAACTAAAACCAAGCTTATCATAAAATTTATTAGAAAGTCCCGAAAAAGGCTCAAAAAACAATATAGTTTCGATTTTAATATAAAATAATCGAACCGAACTGAAATCGATCGGTTGGAACCGGTTTCGGTTTTTATTTTTTTGTATTTTATAAATTTTTAATTTAGTTATTTTTATAAATAAAAACCGAATCGCATAAAAAATAATCACTCTAACCATAATAGAATCAATTTACATGAGTAAAACTTTTTGGAAATAGTTTTTATAATTATTTGTTTTACCACGGTAGATCATTTTAAATCAAATGAAATGAATAAAACTTTTTTGAAATGTTTTATATAATTATGTTTTTACCACAATAGGTCATTTTAAATCAATTGACATGAATAAAACTCTTTCCATAAGTTTCAAAATAAATAAAAATATAAAATTAAAAATTAAAAAACATATTTTTTTGTATTTCTTGTTTTAAAAAAAATAAAAACTTGTTTTAAAAAGAACATATCTATATTATTATCTTAAGACACTAATTAAACAAGTAAATTAAATTATTTTGAGTGTTTCCCATTATTAGACTAAACTTAAGGATTTAACTAAGCTGTCCAGAGAGTGAAATTTGTAGATTTTGAGAGACTGTCATGTGTGTTTATCAACATATTAATTGTTTTAGTTGAGAAAAAAAAACATTAGCACAACTGAAAGTAGTAGGTATTAGGATCATTAGGCTTTGGCTAATCCTATTGATAAAGATACAAGTATATCAGAATTTTGATATAAATTGGATAAATTTCATATCAAAATCCATAAAAATAATCTAAACATGAAATCATTTGCATTTAACTTTGTTAAAAAACTGAGAATATTTTATATAAGTTGTTAATCATTAAATCCAAAATATTTTAATATAATATCAAGATGAAGGTATCAAAGCTTTCAACATGCTTAAAATGAAAGAGGTACAAATTTGAAAACATAATTCACATGAAAATTATATGTACAATAAAAAAAGGTTTCCATGACTGAAAACATTTTACTAATTTGAAACAATCTAGAGGGTGAAATTGGGAGTGAGGGGTGTACTTAATTGAAGTCTTTGGTGCATAGATAAATGAAGAAAGTATCTAAATCATTGTCTCCCTCTCCACTAAAATTATTTTAATATTATCTAAATTAATTTTGATTAAAGGTATTTTAATATGTTCATATAGTTTATAAGTCATTATTGATTTGTTTGGAGGTATTTTTATCCATTTAATATTTAAAAATATTAAGTGGTGCCAGATAAGAGTATTTAAGTATTTTTCTTTTTTATACATGATAAAATTACACTTGTAACTTTTGATGCAAGATATTTAATTCATTGTTATTAGAGATATTTTAGTTTTTTAATAATAATAATAGTGATGATGGTTGTAGTGTTGATTATTAAAATAATAGTAGTATTAATAGAAATGTTGCTATTATTATGAATAATGATAATATTAGTAATAATTAGATAATGATAATAACAAAGTAATAATTATAATAGCAGATGTTAATAACCTCCCAAGCATTTTCAAGTTTATAGAGTGAGTGTCTCTCTTCTTGAAAGCATGCCATTTAGAAATTAGAATTTGAAGATCATGATTCATTTGCATACTTCAAAGACAAGCCAAAAAAAAAAAAAACAAAAAGAAAACCTATCATTCATGTTTTCCCTAGACATGCTGTGTATATTCACTGGCTGGCTATACTACAAACATTCTATAACTTCAAAATACAATCCCACTTCCTCCCTTCTGTCTGATCTTCTCCACACAACCTCACCCCATTTCTCTACTGACTATGCGAACGTCACTCTACATTGCCCAAACAAAAATCCAAAAATCTCCAAAATAATTTACATTATACAACCACCACCATCACCTCCTTGATCTCTTCTTCGCTCTTCCAGCGCCCCCAACTCCGACCTCAGAATCATCGTCCTCTCTCCCTCTCTTCCCCGTCCCACCACCCGAATCCATTTGCTTTTTCGGTGGCCTTCCTCTTTTTATGTTTCGACTATCTTCTCCCGAACCTCTTCCTTTCGAACTCCTAGCTACCCTCTTTGTTATCCTATCTGCTTCCCTTCTTCTCCTCTTTTTATCCACCGTTTTACTATCTTTACTCTCATCCTCCGATGAGGAGTCATCGTCGTCATTCTCCGTCACTTGACCTGGAGAATTTTGCTTCATTCTTTTCAAGAAGCTTGCTGCTCCTAGCTTCTTCCTGCCTGTGCTTTCTTTCCTATCTACCGTAATCTCCAACGCGTCATGTGAACTTAATTCATTACCACCATATTGATGCTTTATCTCTCCATTCTTATTGCTTGCTCTTGAGTTTCTACGCCCCGAGACTGACCTCTCTTTTGTTGTTTTCTTCTTTAAACCCTTCTCCTCGATCCTCACAATCGAGACTTCAAGCTTCTTTTCATTTGCCTTGGGTTTTTCTTCAATCTCTGCATCTTTTTTATCATCTTTTTTACCAGCACCTTCAGATATTGCTTTTATGGAACTGTGTTTGCTGCAGGCTACCATAGTAGAAGTAGATTTGTTCGGCTTTGAAAATGAAGCAGAATATTGTTCAGTTGCAGGATTGACAGCCACAGGTTTTGGTTTCGGTTTCGGTTTCTGAAGCTTCTCCTTCATTTCCTTCAAAACTACAGCTCGAAGTTCATTCGCAGCAAGATTTTCTGGTGAGTTTTTTCTGAAGAAAACGATTGCATTGTTCAATAAAATCAGGAGATCCTTGAAGAATTTTTTGAAGCATTTGGAGTAGACCCCTTTATCAAGCCTAGAATGAATCATTTGGAGATCCATGTGCTGCCGAATCAACTTTTTGTACCTTTCAGATTCCTACAAAACAATATTATTGTTGTAAATAACATCAGATACTGATCAGAACGAATAAAAAAAACTAATTTTTATTTCAAAATTTCCTCCTGAACACGCAAGGTCACTAGCAATCACTATTGAGCCATTTGACACCAAACAAAAGATGTTGGCTATTCCAAAGAAGACATGAAATCAATTTTGCAGGAATATTGTAACTTTTATATCAGAATTATAGGAATTCAATTAATAATTCAGATTATTCTCAACTTTATTTTTAATTCCTCGGCCACAATCACATTGAGTTTGACTAATGAGCTTATAGATTGTAAGCATAAGTTGTTTAATTCCTCGGCCACAATCAAATTGAGTTTGACTAATAAGCTCAGAATGTAAGCATAAGCTGTCTTCAACGAGGAAAGAAAATTCGCGTGGCATGTCAAAGGTGGCAATCCACATCCTACCCGACCTAAAATAAATAAATAAATAACCTTAAAATTTAAGCTAATTATGTTGAATTTGAGTTATGAATACCCAAAAAAACCCAATTATATTGGTTTGGGTATCAAAAATCTATAGCACATTCGGGCTTGGGTCAAGTTTAAATAACTATTTTGAGCTTGAGTGCGGGAATAAATAATACAAAATCCATTCCATTGATATCATTGTCATCCCTGTTTCCATCCTCTAAAAAACTAAAATACGTGGCTGGGGATTGCTTTGTTCGAAAAACAAGCCCAAATGCTATACAGAGCAGAGGGCCCAAAACCCATCCTGTCCCTTTTATTACCAAGCAACTGAGAACACGTGCGATGAGGTCATAAACCAAATAGCCGTCAAAAAGTCAAAATTCCAGACCGTACAAAGCAGGCTTTCATGTCCACCAACAGATCGACAGTGGTGGAATGACTAAAATTTTATGACATACTTTTGGACTTTGGACGACCTGAAACTATCCCCTGCACTTGAGAATATTTCTCATCTCAGAATATATTTTCTAGGTACTGACTATAGCATATTCTATCCCCACAACTAGTAGTTTCACTCCTCTTGAAAATGTTTAAGATTAAGATTACGTTCGATACAAGATTGATGGGGCTGGAAATTACTTTCGTACCATCGATGGTACAAGTTTCTGAGCGAGGTTAGGTATCAAGGAAGATAGTTGAGGTCTGGAGGGTAAATCTTGCCCTCAAATCCCAGCAATACCCCCCCGTCTCGAAATGCACAAAATATTGTTTAATTTATCTAATTATTTTATACCTATTTTCTCTAAAAATCCATCTTTGAATTTATTATCACACCAAATATACTGTTAAAAAACCTTTCTACATAAATAAAGATTATTTTTCAATAATTCACTTTCATTCTCTAACCTCACACCAAGAGTCGTCTAAATCTTTACTACGGGTCGGAATGAGAAGAAGAAGAAGAGAGAAATAAAATAAAAAAAATGATAAAAGTAGGTTGATTGAGAAATATCATGGCATCCATAAAGTTTGCGAAGGGAACGAGTTCCATACGTGAAAAGTTGTTTGTCCCAGCAACAAAGAAGGTGATTGGCTAGCTGGCTCCTAGTTAGTCAAAAGGCATAGAAAGACGACAACAAACAAAATTACAAAACCGAAGATAAGAGAAAAAAGGCATCAAAATATTTCAAACCATGTAATTGTTTAACGTAAAATCTTAACGTTGAAGCATCTTTAATTTCTTGTTGATAGATTAAATTAGGTGGTAGACCGATTTGATCGAACTAGATTCACACCAGTTTTGGACGAAAGAGAGACCAGACGAGCAAGAAATTAGAAAATGGCATTTCAAAACCTGTTATGATTTTCTAGAAAATTATCCTATTAAAAGAAAACGGAATATATGCAGTCTATTTCCCAATATCTAGCTCCTAAATCTTGCTTTGCAGGAAAAATTCCCAAAAAAAAAAAAACTCAAATTCTTCTGTACATAATACTTTTAATTGTGAATTAAAACATTAGCGTGTCTCAGCCACGAGAATCAATCATGTTTGAATAAAATATTTTGTTAGTGTAAAACAATAATATTAAACTCAATTTAAATTGACAGGAACATTAACTTGGCGGGTCAACTTCTAATTTTGACCAAGTTTCAAAATAAATTGGATAAAAGCTAACTCGGTATTATCTAATTACCTTGATTAAAATCTAATTTGATTTAAAAAAAAAATTCTAAAAATATTATTTAAATTTTTTTAAAAAATCTTAAAATAATATCATTTAATTTACTAAGATTAATATCAATCTATAATTCAAACCTTGAATATGATCATGATACAATTCAGTTCGGGCTTAATAAGTTAGGTATAAAGCTTAAAAAGCCAAATGGATCAGTGACGGTGAGTCAACACGCAAATGTTATACTACTATTATTTTCTTTCCATTTATTAACAAGGCAAAGGGCAAAACATTATAAAAAACATGGCTTTCAATTCACTTGAGCCAGCTGTTGACCGAGCCAGCTGTGTTTAAATAAAGATGTTTTGAGTTGCTGTTACAAAATGCTTTTCAAAAACTTAATCTATCTCTGAAAAGATATTTAGAAGTATAATAATAATTGTTTTTGAAAATATATAAAAAATATTTATTGTTTTTTAAATTTTATAAAATAATAATTGCACCTTGCTAAACACACCTTAAAACAACAAGCCAGCAACAACTGCAATTATCTTTAACTGTACTCCAAAAATCATTAACGTTATTTTCAAAACTTACTTTGGACCCCACCTAGACCAAGATGCATTGCATCCTCACCGTCCACCCAGATCTAAATATCTAAATATCTAATGTACGGCACCGCAAAAATGAATTTTTAGAAACAAGGATGCCCATGCATTGCAATATTAACCTCAACATCCTCCTCCATCATATTCTCCCCCACGATTTAAATTACCAAAACACCCTAACATGAACATGGTCTGCCTACTATATAACCTCAACAGTCCAGTGCCAAGCTGTGATTGCAAATTTTCATTAAAACGTAATTAATGTTTTACCAAGTAGTGTTAACGCGAACCGTCATACCAACTAAAATAACAAAATTAAGCTGGATTCCAATTAAATTAAACTTTTATCAACTTAAATTTAATTACATTTTAATTAAATTTTCACATCGTGTGAATTAAACTCTTGAATCACATCGATAAAATTATTTATCCAGTTATTATAATTATCGTCGTGGAACAAATTGATACAAGATATAACATAAGGAGCATGATTTTAATTTTAAATTTTTATATCATATGATCATGTAAACTCTCATTAACTTAAATTTAAATAAATTTTCATATTGCGTCAATCAAATTCTTATATCATATGTTAGTACAAGGTATGACATAAGTAGCATGATTTTAATTTTAAATGTTATATCATATGATTATGTGTTTTTTAATTTTACTTTTTATGTATTTTATATTTTAAAAAGGAGTAATTTATAAAGATTATAAGAATATTACCTGGCTTCGAAGCCGCTTTTCAAAGATTGAGCCGAGCTGATGAGAGCGAATAATCTCAAGAAGTTCAAGCCATGGTTCAGATTTGACGGCAGGCAACTTTTTCGTGGCGGGAGAAACCTCATCATCACCACCCTCTCTCTCCTCCTCTCCACTGCTACTCCCTTCTCCACTACCACGACGTCGTTTCTTCTTTTTCAGCGACAAACTCACTGAACTTTGCACGTCACTATTATTATTATTATTATTATTACTACTATTATTAATCTGTTTAATATCCTTCTCTTTCTCTTCCCGCTTGGACTCCCCTACTGACTCACCTAACTCGTTCGAGTCAGGACCGAGTACACCCACCCGACTCACACTCTCAATTTTCATTTCCTTTTTCGGTTTTTTATCGTCGTCATCTTCTAACTTACCGTTATATGACCATTCCCGCTCAGCTTCCGGGTCAGATCCTAACCGAGCCGGATCTGGATCATCCTTAATCGAATCCGGTTCAGGTTTTACCTCTGTATCCTCGTTTCGTTCTTTCTTCGCTTCCGCCTCGGCTTTCTGCGGCTGTTGACTCGTCGAATTGGATTCATTGAACGATCGTTCATCACCACACTCCTCACCGGTCGCTGATTTCCCGGCGACAGTCTCCGGAGAAGGCTTCGGCAGATCTGGTGGCTTCTCTTTCTCCTTCAAGCTCTTCTCTCTATCCTCTTCCAATCTCTTCACCTTCATTTCAAGCGACCTGTCAATCAACACCGAATACAAAACTCGTTAGATCTCAAAACAAGGCTGCAACCGCATCTTTCAAAGACCAAACCGGTGTTGTTTACTGTTATTTACACGATAGATACGTCGCGCTGATGGACTTCACGACGAAGCTCATCGACGCGAAGTTTACGGAGCTCATCAACTAACAAAGAAGCGGTGTCGTTTTGTAGCTCCGTAGGGAAACCGAAACGTCGTTTGAGATCATCGAACTTGTCAATACAGTTTTGTGACGTGAGGGAGGACATAGTGGAGGTTCTGTTAGATACTTCCATAGCTATGGAGTCCCAACTATCTGTCCCATGCCGGTTCACGGCGCACGCTAGCAGTAACTCCTCTAACGTGCCCCATGGCGTTGACGGTTGCTGAAGTGGCTGTTGTTTAGCCATGAAGGAAGAGAAATGTCGACGAACGAGATGAAGAAAAACGTTTCATTTCATGGTGTTTAAGATTTATTTGAAATTAGGGTTTTTGTGCTCTGATTGATTTGATCTGTTATATATATGCAGTCTGATTGTTAATGGACGACGACGATGAATTTTTCTTCTCTGTTTCGATTTTGCTCTTGTTTTCGCGGTTTTGGGTTTGGCTATTTTCCATGGGCTTTTTAAAAAAAAGTTTCGAGTGATTGATGACACAAAAGCTTGCAATGGAATTGGATTTTGGGGTTGGTGAAATGAGAGTTTAGTCCCTGTAGATGTAATAATGTTACACTTTGGATCCTATAGGTTATCCTTGTACGGTTGTAGTTTAAACTTTAAACTCATGTTATTAGCCTGATCTTGCCCGACAGGTCAATCATGCGACCCGTTAATCTAGGACTAGGCTTAGACTAGGTTTTATGTTCAACCCGGTAGTGGTCTAGTGGATAAATCTCTATTTGGAACCTTGATCAAAATTAGTTTAATTTTTTTAAAATATAAACATGTCATTTAAACTTTTTTTAATAATTTTTTAAAATAATATTATTTTATATTCATTTAATTCTTAATTTGAATTATGAGCTTAGTTAGTTTGATTTAATAAATATAATTTAAATAAATAATGTTATCAATTCAGTTAAATCCAGTAAAATTAATGGTTTATTAATCTAAGATTTAGATTAAATCAGGTATTAAATTAATCTAAATAAATATTAATTTTACAAGTTAATCTATACAAATCCAATTTGATTTTTAATTTTTTTAAAATAATTTAATTTTAAAAAAATAATAACATCATATCGTCCGGAAGTTCAGGTTTAATGACACTGGTTTTTTAAATTTCATGATGTTACCCCTTATGTGTTACCTCAACCAAAAAAGAAAAAAAAACAAGTATTTTTTCAAGTTTACCAAATTTCACTAGAGCGGGAAAGGAAACCTTCATCTCGAAAATTCCTCTCACAAATAAAACACAGCTATTACTTCTGCAACTAACAAAAACACTCTCAAGAATCTTGCTCTGAGATTTCTTTGTTTTGTTTTTTCCTTAAGACTCTTGAATCAGATTTCTTGGAAGCTGTTTTTTTTCTTTTTGAAGATTATGAGTAGAACTGTGAAGAGAGAGGCAGGGAGTACTAGCAATGGAAACCCAGGTGACTTGAACCAAGAACCCAGGGAAGTGAGGCGCGAACGAGTGACTCGGAGCCGAGGCAAGTCAGGAGTTCAAGAACCGAATCAGCAAATGGACCGGCGAGACCTCCGGTCCATGTATCGTACCTTACAGAATAGAATCAAGGGTATTGATTATTTCTTGGTTTCAAATTGTTCAATTTTTTTATTTATTTGTAATTAATTATTTATTTATTTATTGGTTGCAGATAAGAGAGATGATTTGACGAGACACGATTTGGATAGGTTTAATACTATGATTAAGGAAGTTGAAGACTTGCATAAATTTGGTAAATTTGAATTTTTCTTATTCCCTACAGAATTTATTTTTATTTTTGAAATTAATAATCAAGAGCAAATGTGATTTTGTTTAATTATTCTTGTAATTATGCTAAGAATGTTAAGATTTATGGATTTTCGTGTGAACCCACGTTGGGAATTCAGTGCAGAAGCCAAGAGAGCAAGTTGCAGATGCAGAGGCTTTATTAGGGTTGGCTAACACATTGGTTTCTTCTGTTAAGTCACAGTCAAATGAGGGTATTACACCTGCAGATTTTGTGTCCCATTTGATTAAAGAGTTTGGACAGCAAGCTAGGAGTCCAGACAATGATGAGGATGCTCCGGTTTCAATCAAGTGGAAAGATCTTGGCCTTCTTGTTTCTCCTATTTTTCGGAGGTGCACGGGGGTTAGTACGATGTGAGTCTTCGTTTCGTACCCTCTTATACCATTATTAGTCTGCGAAACGCTACTGAAATTCGATCACTACTGGTGCGTAGAAATGTAGTTAACGTGGTGTCTTGATCATGTGTGTATTGTATACATGTTGCACTGCATGTACATATGAGCATTGGCAGTTGTAATAATCTGAACTGTCATTAGTGATTATCTTTCGGTGCTTATGTTTTCTTGATGATGTTTTGTTCAGGTTGGGACCAATGAATACGGAGTTGAAACAAAGAAAGGCAGCGGTTCATCGAAAGCGTACAAGGCCAACTGAAAAGGCTCGGCCTGAAGAGGTGATACTCCTTTTTTTCTCATCTTTAATGTTGATTTTGATTGCAAGATTGAGTGATTGCAAGATTTTGATTACAAGGCCAACTGAAAGGGCTCGGCCTGGTTGGGGGGGTGTTGTTATGCTAGTTGCAGAGTGGGCACGGGGAAAGCAAATCCTGTTTCTATTTGCAGTGTCAATTGTGATTTATAAGTTTCTCGTATTTGAATAGATGCAAGGTGTGTATTAGTGTGTTCCAAAGTTCAATGATTCATAACTAGTTGTGATTTGTAGTGTGTTCCAAAGTTCAATGATCCTAAAAGTTTCTCGTATTTGCTAGACTATAACTATGACGTGCACAATTGATTTTCCCATGATTTTCTTGCAAGAATGAGCACTGATACAAATTACTGGTCATGTGAACTAGGTTGATGATGCTGGAGGAGAAAAGAAGACAGATACTGATAAGAATATGAAAATAATCTTTGATATCTTAAAGGAGAAGAAAAGTGTTAGACTTGAAAATTTGATCTTGAACAGAAGGTCTTTTGCAGAGACTGTGGAGAATTTATTTGCACTCTCATTCTTAGTGAAAGATGGCAGGGTTAAAATTGTTGTGGATGAAAGTGGATGCCATTTTGTTTGTAAGTGTGTTTCTTCAGAGTAAATTCAGATTTTATCTTCATTTGATTTGTACTTTTTTTTTATATATTTTTACTGTTGGCCTGACTCTTTTTGTCACTTATTTCGTCAGCACCTAGGAATGCTCCAGCTCCCAGTTCTGTTATGTCAGGGGAGGTTGCTTACAGACATTTCGTGTTCAGATTTGACTTTAGAGATTGGAAGGTAAGGAATACGAATTTGATTTTTTGTGCCAACAAAGATGTCTAACTTTAGTTTTGGCAATAATCGATTTGCAGCTGATGAAGGGTGTGGTGCCGGAAGGCGAGGAGCTTATGCCACATAGGGAAAGTTCTGGTGCTTCTCAGGTGGAGCCAGATGCTAACAACACTCAAGGAACACGATCTAGGACACCCATCAGGAAATTCTCTAGGAACCGTGGCCTGGTTGTCCAAGAAGATTCAGTAGTCGTGGAAGACTCTCCCGATATTGATGATGATGTAGATGCAAGAGCCACTGGCCTCATGAGGTGTAGGCGTAAGCTTGCTTGAATGAGAGGCTTGCTTAATGATTGCAAGTTATGGTAGCAGCTTCAATTTTGGGTTGCATAATGTGTGTGTGTGTGTGTGTGTGTGTGTGTGTATACAAGTAAACCTTGCGTATTTAGGCTACTAAGTAACAATTTGCAGTGCCGGCTGTAGTTTTAGGCTGATGCTGTCTTTTCGCTTTCCTTCTGGGAAACTAATCTTCAAGTTACAAGCAACTTCTTTAGGGTTCCATGCAAGGATGATATGTCAAACTAGCCCACTAACCTCAGTAGCACTATGGATATTCGTCATGAAAGACCAATCTAAGTTCTTAGGGACATTTTGTACTTGGTGCATTACTGTAATCTTTTCAAATCAGTTACTGGTTTTTGGTAGGTTATTATTATGCCTTGCCTCTTGAATTGGTAGATAATGTTAGCTAACACAACGGTGCCACACCATGGCTAAGTGTCAAGGGAAAGAGTCATACAGTAATACTAGCAAAGTGTTCTCGAACGTTCATAAGCAACTGATTCACATACCGTGAGTCAATTGGTAGATAATGTTAGCTTGCAGCATGAACTGAAAGGATTATTTACATGGTGATAGCGATGGAAAAACAAAACGAGAAGGGAATTGCAAACAAGAGAAGGGATCTAATTAGCCCATACACAGACAACCTTAAAGTTGTTACAATCTGTGCAAGCAGCAACCACTACAGGAAATAAAAGTTGAACATTGCAAACATTGACTGAAACTATCATTGTCCCTCTAAAAACAAATTCTCATGAAAAAATTGGGGCCGCTGGGGATGCCAATGAAGGGGTGGATGAGAATAAGAAGGCAGCACTATGTAATCAAAGTTTCACTTGGTGGATCAACCTGCCTGTAGTTTAACCCTGGTGACTGTCTTTTGGAATGTCAAGGTCTTTGAATACCGGACTGTCAACTCCGACACCCATTGTGTTGAGGCCATTGTCAACATACATAACAGTACCAGTGACTGCAGAAGCCAAAGGTGATGCTAAGAAGGCAGCAGCATTGCCCACCTCATCTGTTCGATCAGTTTTGTAAACTTAGTAATGACCATCGGTTGAAGAAAATGAAGTAATAAAATCTAGTGGTAGGGAACTACTCAAGATCACCTGCAGAGAGCTCTTTTTGCAAGGGTGCATTGGCTAATGAATATTCAATCATAGTATCAATAAATCCAATTGCTTTTGCAGCACGGCTTCCTAGTGGACCTGTGGGTCAAGAAAGTTGAGGCAAATAGCAACAAAGGAGATACTTGTAAAAGGTACTCAAATCTGTTGATATCAAATAAATCCAGATTCCAAGTGTGGTGTACTTTAGTACCAACTTAAAACTGCACTAATCCAGAAATGGGACAATGAAGTGCTAAAGCAATTGTGTTATGTATAGCAGAGACTCAACTTGCCACTGAGTAATATCTGAAGTGTTACATATAGCAGAGACTCGAAAGTTTTTAAAGCATCTAGTTATAGCTATTGTGTACTGATAAAGAGCAGCCTATCTAGTTATAGCTACTGTGCACAAACAAAGAGCTACCTATCTAGAGAACTAAGTTGAGAACGAAAATAAAAAATACATCAGAACTTGTATTCCAATCAACTAGGGTTAGTGAACAAGATGGCCCCAAATTATATTCTCTGGATATGTTTACATCTTGATTAAAACTAGTTGATGGAGGTAAGACCATGGGCAGCGGTACAACATCCAAAGTGATCAAAGATAAACAACAGGCATTGGGTTCAACAGGATTGTTAAATTCCGTTGAAAAAGATAAGAAATTGATAGAAAATTGAGGGGTGAGTTACCAGCAGATATTGTGTTGACCCTGATTCTGTTTTTCCTTCCTGCTTCAAATGCAAGCACCTGTATAAGAATAAATAAGTCAAGAAAATCCATGTTGCTTTGTATATTCATACATCAAGAGCAGAGGTAGAAAGGAAACGAATACTTACTCGTGTGTCACTTTCAAGTGCAGCTTTGGCAGAACTCATGCTTCCACCATATCTGCATACAAGAAAATTTGAAACTATCAGCTATGAAAACTGGTAATTGTGCGACTCCAGAAGATGAAAACATCAAGACAAACATACCCTGGTATGATCCTCTCTGAAGCAATGTATGTGAGAGAAATAGATGAACCACCTGCATCAACATAAATCTGTTTAGATCATGTTTGCATGTCTAAAGAAATTAGAGATGTAACTGAAAATGCTGCGAGATTGTACAAGAAAGAAGCCATACCCGGATTCATAATTGGAAGGAAATGCTTGAGTAAAGAAACATACGAGTAACTGGATGCAGATATAGCTGCAAGATATCCTTTTCTTGATGTTTCCAAAAGGGGTTTGCTGACCTATTAAGATGCTCATTGTTATGTAGAAAATATAAAAATTCATACAAGGTTCAATATGAGAATTTCTTTTACCTCTGGTCCATTGGCAAGCGATGCACAAGGATGTCAATACTGCCAAAATCCTGTTTGACAGATTCAGCAACTTCCTGCAAAAAAATGACCATATAGAAGGTCATTGGATACATAAATCTGTAGCCCATTATAAAAGTTGAAATTCTCTAAGATGATGGAGAAACCACATGCTAAACATGTCACGTGTGAAAATTTAAAAAACAAGTAAGGTTGTCAGGAATCCTTTATAAGACAACGAAACATCCAAACAACCTATATTCAAGGGTAGAAAACTAAACAACAAGATATCAAAATCTTTCAGTCTGAGAATAACTAAAATCTGATCTACATGTTTGAAATTTTGGGGTAAAGCAACACGAGGTATACAATTTAAATCATAGAAATGCAATACAAGGTTAATGGGGGAGGGGGGGGGGGGG
Organism: Populus tomentosa; assembly: GCA_018804465.1. Classification (NCBI taxonomy): domain Eukaryota; kingdom Viridiplantae; phylum Streptophyta; class Magnoliopsida; order Malpighiales; family Salicaceae; genus Populus; species Populus tomentosa. The sequence continues at coordinate 20,077,468 of CM031973.1, forward strand.
GGGCTCTTGAAAGATTTCAACATGATAAACAGGGGAACTACAAATTTATGGGCCCATACCTGAACAGTCCATTTACTGGATCCAGCATAACGTTTATTTGTCTTCACCTGCAACAAAATAACATAAAAGCTTGTTATGTCAAAAGATGTTAGACTGATTTCATGTATTGCACATAGACTATATTCTTCTTGTCCATTACATCTTCAGGTACATCCTCAGGGTTGTCAAATACTGCATCAAGGGGGTATACTTTGGTGATATCCATCAAAGAACCATCTGGCAACCTGAAGAAACGGATAATTGTTAGTAGATTCCCTTTATAAATCTCACAATAGAGCATAAATTAGATAACCTCTAGCATCTTACACGCGAGATTTATCAAATTTCCCCCGTCTCAGGCTTGTTTCAAAAATGTTCAAAGCCTGCAAAAGAAGCTTCCAAGTCACTAACAGAATACTTTTACATGGAATAGAAAATTTAAGCAAGCAAGAAAAAAGATATTGTAAAGAAGAACGGTAATTGATCTACTAACAGGCACCCATGTTCCGACAAGAATTTCAGCACCTGAAGCAGCAAGAGATTTTGCTATGGCCCAACCATACCCATTGTCATCAGCTACACCAGCAATAAATGCCCGCTTACCTAAACATTGCTTTTAGATTAGATGATCACGGATTTGCAGAGTACTAAGTGTATTCAAAAGATGGAAGAAAATGGCCTTTTTAGTAGCATGCAAACCTAAATATAGGCAATTCAAGGAGAATCTCAGATGGTCAACTTCATTGCCAAAAGAGGTTTGGCAAGAAGATGACTGATTTAAAATAGACGGTGTATAACGACCCAACCTTTTCAAGGCTTATACATAATTTCCATTCTTGTTCTAATCTCGTATCATCACGAGTTCATACATTATCATTCGTATTCCATTTCAATATTTACTGCATGATGGGCCGGGCTGTTACACGGTGATTCCATCATTTATAGAGGGGGAAAAAATGTTTTCTAGATTCTGCTTCCATAAATGCTAAGAGCATATGCAGGCAAAGAGTTGAGCATCCTAGCCAACAAATAGAGAAACAAGAGAAAAGCAAACGTACCTCTCAAATCAATTGGCAATCCAGACACTGGCTTACTGTCACTAGATTCAGACATTGCCTTTGTCACAGCCTTATTCAATTTAACTGAAGATGACATGAAAGTCCTTTGGAAAGGCTGGATAGACGATATATGAGAACCACTCGCAAGCTTAGCCCATGATGCCCCTTTAGAACTGGCTCCAAGAATAGCAGCACCTGCCTTGACCACTCTGTGGGAACAGGAAATGCAGGGCCTTGCGGTTGCCATTTGAAGGCCAGAAGCCGCAGTTGCCGCCATTCTTGATAAATTAAACTTAGAAGAAAATTGAGACCTGCAGAATATATAAAGATCATTCACCATGCTTCACCACATGAAATCCATCTCTATAATAACATCTCAAAATCCTGCCAAGACTAAGCACTCCAAAGGTAGAAATCCATTTTCAACATTCTATGTCACAAAAATTTGGCATTTGCATGCTATGCTTTCATGAAAATCACTATTTTCTTCATAAGCAATTAAAAAAAAAAAACCTTGCTACTCTCCATTCTTGTGACTTCTTGTCATCTTAAAAAATTCTCACTCCTATGATGAACAAAAAAACCACCTCTGTGAATCCAAGGAAAGAAAATAAAATTGAATAGCAAATCAAAATACTTGACTGGAACCAAGCTAATGGAGCCACAACATAAAGAACTGCACCAAGAAAACTAACATTATGAGCTAAACAGAAAAACTACAAGCTAAAATGTGTACTTAGTCAAGATCTAAAAAGAACATATCTTTATTTAACTTCAATCATTCAAAAACACCAACCAACATAAAAACAACCAATTCAACTTCAAAATCCACCAAACCATCAACCCCAACTAGCTCAAATATCATATTCTAATTACAAATCCAACCCAAATTAGAGAAAAACCAATAGATTAGGCATTAAAACACGCACAAACAGAGAGAAAGTAAGTGAGGGTCAATGTGTAAGCTACCTTTGGAAAATGTAGACAGCCAATGTGAAAAATGAGCTTAAAAAAGAAATGGGTTTTCTTCTAAAAAGCTAATAAAGAAGAAATTTTTGCTTTTGGTGAGAGTTGCGAAGGAAATGCAGAGCCTTTTTATAAAGAAGAGAAGGGTTTTTGTGGGTTTTTTCGACAAGATCGAGGCTACTAGATTGATTGAAAGCTGACTCTTCTGTTCTGTTCTGTTTGTTTAGTTGCTGTTTCTTTTCTGATTATTTAGCCTGGTGGCTAAAAATCAAGCTTGGTCCTTATATTTTGTTGCATTTGATCAGATCAAATTCTGTACTTTGGCTAAGATTAGGTTTTAATTTCCATTTGATCTGATTTTGAGTCTATTTATCTGATTTCGTTACTTGTTTACCATCCAGGTGAATTCCATGTGGTGTGATGTAATTGGAAAGAGGATTTGAGATTGCATTAATTGAAAGTCGAGGGGCTCATTTGAATTAATTTAAAATTTAGAATCTGGTTTGATCAAATACATGAAGTAGAGGGATTATATGTGATATTTAGCAGTGATTTAATTAGAAGATGGGAAGCTCAGTGTGACGTTTGGCCTTGTAACATATTGATTTAAAATTGGGTGGCTATATGCATGGTTACAAGAACGGTCGACCTTTTCAATGATTTAAAATTATATTATTATAATAAATAAATAAATAAATAAAAACCTTTTTTTTTTCACCCATTCGAATCCAGATTAAGCTAGGATTAATAAATAAATCATCCAGTTAATTTATCAGACCAAATCTTATAACTAGAGTTATAGTTCCTTGTTAAGAGTTTTTCAATTACTATAAATTATAAAACCAATTACCTAAAAATTGCAATTATTGTTTTAGTGTAATTTAAACCAATAGTATTAATCTCTTACAATAAATTTACCTGACAAATGAAAAGGTTCAATGTTAAAATTAGTCATTGATACATACATGAAACCTGGATAACTAATTGGCCTTGACAAATTTGTCCAAAAAAAGAAGTTGGGATGAGTTCTTTACATAGTTTTGAAATCTGAATCGGTTAGGTCCGACGGGTCTACCTAAAATATGACTGATCCAGGACTAAAATCAGATTGAGTTTAAAAAAAAATAGAGAAAGGCAAAAACTAGGATGACCCGATGTGTTATCTCAACAAGACTCAGTTGCAACCCGTTAACTTTTATTTGTTTTTTTTTTTTTACTAAAATGAAATTATTTTGATTTGTTTTAAAATAAAAAAATAACTCGGTCAAAACCTGGAATTTAGACCTTGAACTAAACCGGGTTTAAAAACTATGAATCTTGGTTAATGAACAATTCAATATTGAGTTAAGCCCAAAACCAATAAAATAGCCCAAAAGATAATACCCCATCCATCTATCCATGGACTTGGATGTTTCTATTTTTTTTTCTTTTTTTTTAATCTGGCATTAGGATAGTTTACGGTTAACAGGAAACGAATTATAAAGCATTGCGAGCATAGATATTGCTCTCACATCTTAATTTGATAACTCGTTGATTTCGTTCATTCAGAACATGATTTATATTGAGTTTTAAAATAAATTAGATAAAAATTAACCGAACAATCAACTCATTATTTGATCAAAACTTAATCTAACTTCTTATTTTTTAAAAAAAAATAACATTATTTAAAACTGATCAAACTAATTTATGTTAATTTGTCTAGCTTATAACTTGAATTCTGATTTGGGCTGGATTTCATAACTCTAATGGTGAGTATGATGTGGAGCAAAAGGCTGCTTTTTTTAAGAAGATGGGAGAAGGGTGTCCCTTGCCTGATTGATCCACGAGGAATAGACAACTTGAGTAGTGCATTCTTATCCATCCGATACCTATATATATTTATTATTATTATTATTAACTTGAGTGTCCGGTCAGTTTGTACATACCTCAATTAATCATAAAAGTCTTAAAGTTAACGACAATGTAAGCCTTTAATTCCCATAAAATTTATGGAACTCGAACTAATAACCTTTAAGGAGCAAACCAAGAACCTAACTAGTTGAGCTACACCCCTCAAGGTTCTGATACCTCCATTTTAATTAGGTTAGTCGGTGTTTGAGAACCCTAAAAATTTGAATTTTATTTTTTAAAATTAATTTTTTAATAATTTTGATGTGTTGATATTAAAAATAACTTTTTTTAAAAAATAATAATATTTATAAATATTATTTTAATATATTTTTAAATAAAGAACACATTGAATGACCAGCCATCTCACATTTCCAAACTCTGTTTGGTAGTCTGCCTTACAGATTTTGAGGGTATTATATGCCCATACCTTTTAGAGGATTACAATGATCATTTTTCTTATTTTATTGTACATAATTGTGTTTCAAAAAGGCAAATGAAACCTATAGACATATATACAGTGAACTCATTGGGATGCCACATGCAATATGATCAGTGTATTATCTATTGGTGGGCAATAGTTTTGTAAAATGAATTAAATTGTGCTCTAGCTTCAAAAATAATTAATAGAAAAAAAAGTAATTGACATGGAAGATTGACAGAAAAAGAAGATGTTTATTGGAATAAATCAACACTTTCAATAATTCATGAATTAATTTTGAAACTAGAGGAATTATCTTTAATTTATTTTGAAAAGTTAAAGGAAATAATTTGTAATTCACTATAGAATATTCTAACCAAGATTCAATTATTTGTAATGTTTATTTACTTACCTTATGTTATTATTATTATAATAGTGGACTCTTGTTAGGTTTAAAAAAACATGGTTGGAGTTGATTTGGATAGGTCTAGTCGATCCAATAAGTTAATTTGTATTTTAATTAAAATTTAAATTGATTTATTTTAAAATAATATTATTTTAGTTTAAAAAACATAAATCAATATTATTTTTTATTGATCCAAATCAAGCTGTGTAACCCAAGACAACACCCACATGAGCCAAAAACAAAATTAATAATTTGAAAATGAGTCACAACAAGTGGAAGATGTACAGATTCATACTGCAGCAAACGGTGGGTGAATTAAGAGACTGAGGGTGTATTTGTTTAGTTTTAATTTTTGTGCTTGTGATGTAAAAAATACAATTAAATATTTAATAATATATTAAAATGCGTTTTATATTATAAGGCCTATCAAAAAATTAAGTTTGAAATATAATTTTTATAAATAAATTTTTACATACTCTTTTAACTGAGTTTCGTAAAACTTTATTTGTTTTTACATTTTAAAAGCATTTTTTTTAATTTAATTTTTTTTTACTTTAATTTTTGTTTTTGTATTTTCAGATTATTTTGATACGTTGATATTAAAAATTATTTTGATGCATTTATAAGTAAAAAATACTTTGAAAAATAACCAAAATCAAACATTTTTTATATATTTTTTATTATACATAAACCTCAACCATAATTTTTACCAAACACATATCTAAATTTAATTAATCATATTTTTTTAAAACTTATTAATTTTAAATTACAATCATAAAAGTTATCTCAAAAATAAAAAAAAACTCTCGATTCACAAATGGTGGGAGACAGCTTATATAGCTAATGATAAGATGAATTGAAATGGACAGTCTCCGGTACTGAATATATGATTTGATAAATGAGGGTTGCACAGTATAATATATATGGTCCCGTCCTTATCACTTTTTCATCTTTGTTTTTTTTGGCCCTGAAATCAAGGTTCCTCTCCTAATTCTTTCATAAAGTTTTCCTCATGTGTGAGTTAATATATTCTTTTTTATTGGAAATCCTTTTTGAATGCTACTCTTGAGAAAATATAAGTTTTTATCGGTGGATTAAAAGTTGTGGCTTCATGGTTAGACGTTCGTTCAATTATCATTTGAAAGATTTGGATTTGAGCCCTCTTATGTTAGAAAACTATAAGTCCTCTTATGTTATAAATTAAACTCTAGTTAAATAGACACTTAATCTATTAATCACACTGATGAATAAATAACTAAAGAACTCGGTTTTGAAAATAAAATTATTACATAGTATCTTATATTATTTAAGTTAGGTATGTGGTTGATATATAATATTTTTTTTAAATACATGACATAAGATTATTTAACAATTAATAAATACATAATTAACTATTATACATATAATTTCTAAATATAAAATATATCTTGAACAGTATATATATTGAACAAATAATAGAAGAGATTTCGAGAGTGTTTGGCAGTGTGATAGCGGTTGCTTTTCAAATAGCTTTTCGTGCCGAAATACATGCCAATGATGTTTTTTTATTTTTTAAAAATTATTTTTAACATCAGCACATCAAAACGATCCAAAAAGTACAAACCAAACTCAATTTTAACAAAAAATTTTTTTTTGATGAAACACCATTTAGAACGCAATGCCAAATGGTGTCTTCATATGTGAGATGTTGCCGTGTTGGTTATGGCATGGGTCCTAACTTTTTCAACTCGTGATAGCGATATTGATAGTGATAGAAAAGCTTATATTGGTGTTGCCGTGTTGGTTATGGCATGGATACTGATTTTTTCAACTTGTAATAATGATAATGATAGTGATAAAAAAAACTTATATTAGTATTGACTAAAGAAAAATGAAGAAAATAATAGTGATAATAGATGAGTGATAAGAAAAATTAGAATTAATTAACTCGTGCATAGAAAACATAAAGGAAAGGAATAGAAGACGGTAACTCGGATTGAGAAAGTTATGTTAATTAATTCGTTGTGTCGGTGAGAAAGAGGAGAGCACGAATAATTGCTTTTCAAAAATTGAGGTAAGACCTCAGTTTCTGAATGAGAACTACATAAAATAAAAATAATTGAATTTAACCAAATACTTCATTCCTGTATTTATTTTTAGTTGTAGCCACAATGCTAAATGGACACTAAAGTCTTTCTCCAATCCCAGATGGACAAAGTCTCATAATTAGAAGAAAAACTACTCATTTTATTATGTATGGGATTGACACTTGTATGCTCTCCTTACATTGACAACTTTGCCAAAATATGTTTAGGAAAATATTATCATGTATACATAATAGTATTTTTATCATCTAAATCAATTAAAAATACAACTTATTTTAAAATGTTTCATTCCTTTCATTCATGAATATCACGAGGTACATTAATTATAGTAATAAACAAAATATTTATAACGTTTTAGGATGATTTTTTTTAGCATGATTAGTTAAAATTTATTATAATAATAATAAAACTAAGTGATGACTTATTTTTCTTACTCCTATCACACACAACCATATCGGAGCGCGATGTTGTGCAATATGTAAAAAGATTTTATTAAACTCAAGTGAAGCTTTACTCTCACTAGACTATCGTACAATAAAATCTTTTTTTTTTCAACTCGACGAAAGATTCAAATAATTTTAGGTTAAATCCTGTACATGAACGAAAATCCTACATTGTAATCGCTGAAAAGGTCTTCTTAAGAATCAATTATCAAAATAGATTCATCTTTGTAATTCAATCTTGATCTAAGCCAGATGACCTGCAGGTAATCTCAAAGGCATTTACATGCAGCCAATGGCACCTAACCATTTACATTCAGAAGACTTCATGGTTAAGACATTCAACTGAAGCCATGAGGGAATTAGAAATGGGAAAGATCGAGGATCCTAGTTAAGCCATTTTTGGTGATCACTCAGTACCTGTTTGGGAACAAGGTTGCAACTGCAATTCAACCTCGTTAATCTGCACCCCGAAAAGCCTAAACCCTTTTTGTTTAGCCTTGTTTTTCAATATTTCCTTCTCTTCCTTCAATTCTTTCCCATCCTTTTGCAACTTCTTCCTCATATTTTGCCTTAAAACGACAGCCAATTCTCTTTGCACATCCTCCGTTTGGTTAAACCCGTCAACCTTGCCGCTTTGGCCGTTGCAATAAACTACGTCAATCATGGAAAAGTATTGGCCTTGACCATGTTGCTCTTGTACCTTGTTTGGGCAGGCACATGTATAAAATATAATGGTGTCTTTTTCCTTCAATTTTTTCTCCTTAACAAACCTATTCCAACCCTTTGTGAAAACAAAGCTTTGGCTACTCCTCCAATAGCAATATCTGAATTTCCAAGACTTCATGAACCTGTCGTAAAATATGAGTTCTGTGTCATCTACCCCAGCGGCATTTAGTACCCTATCGTCTTCAACATCTTTAAAAATGTAGGGGAAGTACTTAACAGCAAATTTTTTGGGTATCACAAGTCTATTAAGCTTCCCTACATCACTTGGTGTTAGATCCTTTTGAAAAAGTTGTATGCATGAGAATTGTTCATCATCTGCATGCACCCTCCTTCCATGGGGATCATCACTTCCACCAATTTCTTCTCTTTGTGATTGTTTCATTATAAAATCCACAAAAATCTGTTGATAAGATCCATCTCTAATCATGTTCAGAATCTCTTCTGTACTATATTGGTTTTGGAAGCTAGGCTCTTGAACATTGCGGTCGTTCCATGGAAAATTTCGATGTGAATCCGTGCTTCTGAGCTTTATGGCAGCACTATCATAGGCCATAGCTGCTTCTTTCTCGGTCTTGAATGTTCCTAGCCAGATCCTTTGATGATTTGAATATATTTGTGCACCCCAATGTCCATTTTTTTGTGGCACAATGCCTTTGAATTTTGCTACATTACCGATATTGCTATGAAGCCTTCCAAGTTTGTTGCTTCTGCTAAATGCCAAAGTTTCCACATTGATGGTGGGACTTTTGGCACTTGAAATCATGTTTGATGATGCATCTTGATCTTCCATTGCGACTCCAATTTGAAACATGAAGGCAAATAGAATATATAATTGTTTGAGCAAACTAACAAACGAGGCAACAAACTTATCTAGATTGGAGGAGTAAATGTTGCATGAAACATAAGGGAGTTTTTATGTGGGAAACAAAAACAAGTTAGGTATCATTTGACAGCCAAATCAAACAAGTCACATTTTTCAAAACAAAAAAAATACTGTTAGGATGAAAACAACTAATTCCATTGGAAAATTTAGAACATAAATGCAATATCTTGCGAGTAAAAACAAGTTTGAAAAGGCCTTGTACCTTAATATAGTCAATTGTTGTTTAGTTTGTTACTTAGGCTAGTTGCAAGCTTGCATACATATCTTCAGGTTTCATGTATTTTGTTAGGTTTGAGACCCCTGAAAGGTTGACAAAAGACAACTTGGCTGCTTATATATGTAGAATGATAGAATCCTTGCCTAAATCCATATTGTGAAGTGGTTAAGAGTGTAAAAACTTTGAGAAAAAGGGAAAGGTTTCTATTTATATATCTAAATTTCAAAACCCAAATAGGCTAATCTCCTTTGTTTGCTTAATTTAGCATTAATGGCTAAGTTTTGTTGCCATAATCCAGTTGCCTTAATTACCTAGCATATGGGTAATAATGCCATTTGGTTCCCACAATTACTGGAGATCACTTGCTGTAAGAAAGAGGGCACCAGCAACTTCATGAATCTGTTCTTAAAATTAGCATTTAGCACATTGTAATCCTACCTGCATTCATTGGTCAATAAAAAAAGAATGCTCCGACTCATTAATTATTTGTAACTCTCTGTTTTTATGCGCATATATATATATATATATATATATAATTGCTTAATTAGAAAGTTATATCAAAGATCATGTCATAGCATTAATCTAGAATTCTAGAATGCAATAGAGTCTACTACCTCCATGCTATATGAACCCACAAATTTGTTTTTTGATGTGACAATATCCAAATTCATATCCACTTGGAGATCTGCATATCTATATTTCTCCCCTTAATTAAGACTTTTTTTATTTTATAGGTTAATTTAATGAATGTGTGGCAATCAATCAATCAACATACGTATTTAATTAGGCGTTGATTTAATTAATTAATTAATGCTCTTATATATCTTCAAAAAAAAATCTCAATATATTATATGATCTAATTAAATCAAGAAATTGATGTGAAAACGAACTTTCACTTAAGTAGAAAATCTTAAAATCACAAGAAAGGTGATAAATCATACATTCTCTAGTACGTAGTAGTATATATGGGTATGCAAATGATTTACGCATCAATTTTTCCTAGAATTGTATTTTCTAATTTTGACGTTATTTTTTTTTTTACTAAAATTGGCTATTTGTTTTAGTTTTTTTTTAATAATCTAATTAATGCAAGTAGAATGCTATATATAATTATTGATTAGCATGTAATTAAGGATTTCTCTTATGCTGTTTCCTGTTTGGATTATTGATAAGAACACTTAACAACAAGACTAAAATAGGGTTGCTTATAAAGCTTATTTATTCTAGTTCTTATACGCTATATATACTTTTGATGGATGCTATCAATTCTAATTTTGTTTTGCAGTCCATTTTCTCAAAATGTGGCTGAAAATATATTTTTTTTACCTACTTTTCTGTAAGTACTTGCTTGAAAGTTGACCTATGAATAATAAGTTGTTTGTCTTTAAGTTAAAGAGATAGATATTGAAGTTCAAGAGAACTTATTCTCAACCTCTTTTGCCAAAAAAAAAAAACAATTTTTCTTCATAAATAAATTCATAAATGTGATTTTTCTTCATATATGACAACCAAGTTGCGACATTATTTGCACTATTTGGCTTCACTATAGCAGAAATTAAGTATAGTACTGTTTATCACTGTTGCTCATGCATGGTGATGGGTTATTTAGAATTTATGATTTGATAACACTGAGAAGAAGTGAAATTGAGGAGAGACTATCAAAGTTCAAATTAAGAAAACTAAAGACTTGGGTGAGGAGGGAGATGCCATCTTTTTCACATGAAAGTTTTCTCCCACTGGCTATGATCTGATCATGGAAGACAAGACCAAGGTTGTGGCACACACTCTTCCAAGGAGACCTCTCTCTTCCCTGTTCCATTTTCCACCCATATTTTGTTCTTTAATGGCAACAATAAAGTGCGCTGAAAATGACTTGCACCGTCCACCCTTCTTCTCTCGATTGTTTTCCTATAAATTAAACTCTCTCGCACCATGCTCTTAGCCATCTTCATCTTTTGCATTAATTAAACCTCCACCTCTCTTTTTGTTAGCGAGTTTTCTTCTGGGGACTCCGCTCTTGCTATTATTCTGGACTGGTACTGCATTTTCTTCGTCTCGAGTTCGAATCTTACATGCTGCAAGATGGAAAAGAATTTTGATTTTTTTTTTTGTTTATTTCTTACTTTCTTCTTGTTAAACATGGCCATGCATGAAGTCTTGACGCCCTATGTCACGTGCCATTACATTATATAAGTGCTCTTTCCTGTTTCCTTCAAATTCTGTTCATGAGTCCATATCTTCCTTCCATCCCTAACCAGTTTCTGATCTTATTTTGCAGAGAAAATATTCTATTGCTGCTATGGATTCAGACCCTTCCACCGATTATGTAAAAACAAATTCAAGAATTAGTAAATACTCAAGATAGACGTGAATTTATGTTCTTGAATTCATGAAAACATTAACATTGTTGTTTTTATTTTTTTAAAATGTAAGCAGGTGACAGGAGAAAGTGTCATCTCTAGAGAAAATGTAGCTGTCAACAGATCAATCAGAACGGAGGAAGAACATAAGATTGGGAGCAATAAGCGCTCCATTATTTGGAAGAGCTCTGGAGGGTGGAAAGCTGCAAGCATCTTGCTAGGTATTGATAACGTAAAAGAAATGCAACTTCTTATATGGCTTGTAAGAAATGTAAGTGATTAATTTATTTTCTGTTTTCTACTTCGTTCTGCTGCAGCAAATCAATGCCTGGCTACACTAGCTTTCTTTGGAGTTGGTGTGAATTTGGTTCTGTTCTTAACAAGAGTTCTTGGTCAAAGTAATGCTGATGCTGCCAATAGTGTCAGCAAGTGGACGGGCACAGTTTATCTGTGCTCACTCATTGGAGCTTTCCTCAGTGATTCATACTGGGGCAGATACTTGACCTGTGCAGTCTTTCAGTTAATATTCGTTTCGGTACGTAGAATTTGAAATCTAAATCTATTTTTATAATTTTGATGTGATCTGCTAACCATTTTGTATGTTAATTAGGGGTTGGCGCTCGTATCGGTATCATCTTGTTATTTCTTGATCAAACCAGATGGATGTGGTGATGGAGAATTAGCCTGTGAGCCAACATCGTCGGTGGGAGTGGCTATTTTTTACCTGGCTATATATTTAGTTGCCTTTGGATATGGTGGACATCAACCTTCTTTAGCCACATTTGGAGCAGACCAATTTGACGAGTCGAAACCGAAAGAAAAAAATTACAAGGCAGCTTACTTTTGCTATTTCTATTTTGCACTCAACTTTGGATCTCTATTCTCAAACACTATTTTGGTGTATTTTGAGGATCATGGAAAATGGACACTAGGTTTCCTGGTGTCATTAGGCTCTGCAGTTTTAGCCTTGGTATCATTCTTGTTTGGGACACCTGGTTACCAGTATGTGAAACCTTGCGGCAACCCTTTGCCGCGAGTTGCTCAGGTGTTTGTGGCTGCAGTTAAGAAATGGGATGTTACCCCGGCGAAAGCTGATGAACTTTATGAAGTGGAAGGACCAGAATCTGCTATCAAAGGGAGCAGAAAGATTCTTCATAGTGATGATTTTGAGTAAGTACCGAATTCCTCCTTTAAGCTAATGATTCTTATAGTGTTTTTGAAGCTTAATAAAAGCCTTAAATCTTCATCCAATTCTTTAGTCATCCATACTTTTCCTCTGGATCAGACTACGAAGTGGTCATTTTGTCAAGGCAAAGCCACATCGGAATAAGGTTTGTGTAAGGTTTGGTAGCCATAGTTTTTAGCTTTGATCAGCATGCCCGTGAAAGGGAATGGTAATTGATTTGTGATTACTGATTACGTTTCTCTTACAATAATTTTCAGGTTTTTGGACAAGGCAGCAACAGTAACAGAGGAGGATCTAAGTCACCAAAAGAATCCATGGAGGCTTTGCACAATAAGTCAAGTAGAGGAAGCTAAATGTGTTCTTAAAATGTTACCTATTTGGCTATGCACTATAATTTACTCTGTTGTTTTCACACAAATGGCCTCCCTCTTTGTTGAGCAAGGAGATGTCATGAACTCCGATGCTGGAAAGTTTCACCTGCCAGCAGCTAGCATGTCTGCCTTTGATATCTGCAGTGTCCTTGTTTGCACTGGGATTTATCGCCAAATCCTCGTGCCATTAGCTGGAAGGTTAAGTGGTAATCCCAAGGGGTTAACTGAGCTTCAGAGAATGGGAATCGGACTCATCATCGGAATGCTAGCAATGTTCGCAGCAGGGGCTACTGAGATTGAAAGGCTCCGGCATGTTACTGAAGGGAAAAAAGTTAGCTCCCTAAGCATATTCTGGCAAATTCCACAATACGTTCTTGTCGGTGCATCTGAGGTTTTCATGTATATAGGCCAGTTGGAGTTCTTTAACGGGCAAGCACCGGACGGGATTAAAAGTTTTGGAAGCTCACTTTGCATGGCTTCAATCTCCCTTGGCAACTATGTCAGCAGCATGCTCGTCAGCATGGTGATGAAGATTACAGCTAGAGGTGACAAGCCTGGATGGATCCCAGATGACTTGAACACAGGCCACATGGACAGGTTCTACTTCCTGATTGCAGTCTTAACAGGCTTTGATTTTGTGATTTACTTGTTCTGTGCCAACTGGTACACGCCTATCAACATCGATGACAGTCACGAAGGAATTGGGATGGAAAAGCAAGAAGATGATGCGCTTGCAAGAGTATAATTAGCTGGACCTAGTTTGAACCAAAACAGGAGGCTAAGATCCCTCTCTCAATGGCCCCAGCACCATCAGCTTGTTGGCTATTGCTAGCTTTCACCTTCCTTTCTAAAGTACTTTAGGATGACTCGTTTCCACAAGAAGAAAACATGACCTTTGCTTGTTGAGGAATGATTGCTTTCTTCTTCTGGTGCTAGGATTTCTTAATATTTATTATAAATAAGTTTGGCAGATCTTGATTAGGCTGTGTCAAGTTTGGTTATGTTTGCTCTTGAAGCTTTTAAGTTTGATGCAGACTCGCGATAATGAAATGTAATGGAAAAGCTCTTAAGTCTGGTAATATTTATTATAAATAAGTCTGCTCTTGAAACTCTGTGTTTTATTTTTAGAATAACTTTAATGACTTATTAAATCTCATAATATTTCAGAGTTTTAGCTGTAAACTTATTAGAACTTGATAAATCATAATTCTATCCTTTTACCACATGCGGCGTCGGTGGAGAATTCTAGGGGAAGCAGATCAGCATCAAGAAACATGGTAAGTATCTTTCGTCCTTTTTTTTTTCATGGCCAGAGAGGAGCCCGATTCAGCAGCTTGAACAGGAAAGCCGAGGAAAGAAAGTTGGTGCTAGACGCCTAGACCCAAGAATTTGAAAAAATTATTACTATTGTTTGGCATCATTATTTCTACTACTTTTATAACTAACATTATTAGTATCATCATTATTATTATTGAAAAAATAAAAATTATGAATTTAATTTGAAAAATATAATTAAAAAATATAAAATTTTAATAAAAAAACAAGAATAATAATAATAAAATCAAATTAAAATCATTATTATCATTGAAAAAAAATATAAAGATAAAATTGAAATTCTTTGATAAAAAAAACATGCAAAATCAGTAAATTGATAATATAAAAAAGACATCATTCTCTTTCTCAACCTTGAATATATTTGAAAGTGTAATTACGATTGCTTTTTAAAATATTTTTCATGTTAAAATATATTAAAATGATATATTTTTTATTTTTTAAAAATTATTTTTGAGATCAGTGCATTAAAACGATTCAAAACATAAAAAAAGTTAATTTTTTTTTAAAAATACAAGTACAATCATGTTTCCAAACACTCAAATAAAAAATATTTATTGTTGTTAAAGATGGTACGTAGATTAATTAATTTTTAATATTTTTATCTTGGGTTGAATATGTAAATGCGTTTAGAAGATCCCTTTCACCGTCTAAATCTTTTTTCTTTAATCCTTTTATTGTGCATCATATTTATGGTTTTTATTGGTATTAATTTAATCAACTAAATTTCAATTGAAAATATAAAAGAATTCTCCACCGATATAGTAAATGATTATATGTTAAACAATGCATATCTTATTTAAATTAAAAAGTAAAAAAAAATTATGCCTTTAAAAGCAGACTAACAAATTCAACTAATCAGCTAATTCATATAATCAAATAATATTACTATATAAATAGATCTCGTTGTAGAAAACTCATTGGTGCTAAAAAAAAATGTGAACTATACAAATTAGCAATAACATTTGTTAAATCAAGTAAAGGTTACTGTGTATATAAAAGACGCAACTCATCATTTCTTTATTTATTTTTACTTACTACATGTTAATTATTTTTATTTATTATGTTTTTATTTATACCTAGTACCAATAAAAATTATTATTTTAAAAAAATTATTTTAATTTTTTTTGGAAAGGTTGGATTAGAAAAATAAAAAAATCTATTTGTTATTTATCAAAATTAATATCTAAGCAATATTCGAAAATACCCTCACCATAAAAAAACTTGGACCGCAAAGTAAGAGTTTACTAGGCCTAACGCCCAACAACAAATATTCATCTATTGAATTTGGGCTTAGCCCTAACAAAATAACCCAATACAAAAGACCATCTTCGGGGCCCTTTTCTGTGCTCCTTCACTCCAGCTGACATTCCCGCTTCCTCCATTCTCAAGTTTCAAGCTCTCCCCTTTTCTGCTCAACAAGGAAAGTAACACACACAAAAAAAAAGATGTCACCACCACCACCAGAAGTGGTGGCGAAGAACAGATTCTCATGGTTTCTAATTTGGCAAACTTCCACTTCCACCACCATTTACTTCTTCACAATACTCTTTCTTCTCTCCTTTTCTGCCACTCCTAAATTTTCACCTTCTCAGCTTATTTTTTCACTTCTCAAATTTTTAACGTTTGCATTCTCTAACCTCCTCTTCTCCTCCTCTCTTTCCTTCCTCTCCTCTCCAAAACCACTCCCCTCCGCCTCCCCTCTCCAGCTCGCCGCCGGTCTCGTCCGCTTTGCTTTTGTGTCTTCGCCGGTTGACCCTGAGTTCCGCCGCGTTGCGCTGGTTTCGGCGAGATTTGTAGTGTTTGTGGTGGTTGCTGGAGTATCAGGGGTTTTGTCAGTGGTGTGTTTTTGTGGTTTTGATGGGGTTGAGGTGATTGAGAGATTAAGGTTTAGGGGTTTTGTGTTTGGGGTTTTGTACGGGTTGTATTTTGTTTATAAAAAAAGTTGGGTTTTGGAGTTCCCAATTATTCAGGTTCGTGACTGTGGCTAATTTTTTGCTGGTTTTTTCTTTTTATGTTGATTTTTCTGATAAAGTTGTGATCTTGACGTTGAAATTGCATTGTTATTGAAAATGAAAAATGGGTTCTTGGTAATGTGGAAGATCAATGCAAGTGTGGCATTTGTTACTTTCTGTTTTTTTTTTTTTTTTTTTTCAGATTCTTATGTTGGGTTGGTTGTTGATGTGAGTGATTGCTGATAAATTTGTGTTCTTGATGTTTGAATTGGATTGTTGTTGAAAATGAATTACGGGCTTTTGAAATGGGATAGATGTATATAAGATCAGTGAGTATAAGGTTTTAGGTTTTGTTGATAGAAGTTGTGTTTCCTGATGATAAGTTCCAATTGTGGTCCAAGTATGTTATTGAGACTGGAATCTGGTTTTCTGATTATTTGATTGAGGACTCATATAGGATTAGTGAATGCAGAGGATAAGATTTTGTTTGGTGTTTGCTCTCAGTTGTGGGATTTGTGATTGCTGATTTTCTGTTGCTTTGTGGACAGCGTCCTCTTTTCTATAGCTTCAAGATGGGACTTCCATTGGCAATTAAACGAGCTTTAAAGCTTTCTATTGTGGCTTACTTATGCTCAGCTGCGTTGCTAGTGTTTCTTCCAGATCAATTTAAAAGTGTAGGGACAATGGGGCAGTTCATCACTGCGCAGATCATTCTGTATATTGGGAGCTTTTCTGTGTTTCTCTGTTGGGAATTGAGTCACCATTTACACCAGGTTAGCGTAAATGTCCTTATCGTTTTTTATGCCTTCTGCTGTAGCTTGTGTTTATCAAAGACCATTACATAGAACGCGACTTCATTAAGTCTACGAATCAAAAAGCTTCATAACTTTGCCTTTCACACTTTACACACACACACACACTATCTGATGTCTGTTGGTATTTCTTTTCTATGCTGGACAAGTAAAGAGTAGAAAAGAAGTAAGAAACAGTTTTTTTTTTTGTTTTTTTGTTTTTTTTTTTTTTTTTTGTGACAGGAGAATGTCCAATACTTATTGCTTGGAGACAAGTTAACTGAATGTCCAACCACATTTTTCTTCCCTGGAAAGTTAAAACAGTAGAAAAGGCATATACAAAATTTTCTCTCAATGAGGACTAGCCAATGCTTTCATGGATAAAATTTACCAAATGCCTGTCTTTTAGTTGTCGTGCATGAATTAAATTATAGGAATAATGTTCTTAATAAAAGATCTTCACTTGATTCAGTTTTTTAATAATATATAATGTTTTCTTGAGGAAGTTAAAAGAGCATAGTAGTGCTAAAAGTCCTGGGTTTCCAATGACGCCAGTACAGGTTTGAGTTTTGAGAGCAGGCTTTGAAGCGTCTGTCTGTCTGTCTTCAAATGCATCCTCTGGATATTCTACTTCAATGAGAGAACAACACTTTAATGGTCTTATAAATCTAAAAAGAACATAAAATAGCAAACATTTAGTTCGGGAGTGATTGCCACTCTTTCATCCTCTCCAAGCTTCATGAATTTTTATCCTTTTGTTTTTAAATCTTTATGGATCAGTTTCAAAATATTGTTGCAATAGGGTACCATATGGAACGACTTTGTCATCTTATTATTTGTTTCACTGCTGCATTACTTGCAAGGAAAATTACTTTGCAAATGGCTATATGCTTGTGTTATGTTGTGTTGCTTGGTTTATAACTTTGCAATAGGTTATGTGCAGGCATTACCTCTTACTTTTGAAGATAATTAGACATAGTTGTCTATCTTCTCCCAATCCCTACTTCTTTTGACATCTTTCTGTTACCATGAAGGTGCTACACACAAAAAGGTACTTATTTGCACCGCCGAAAGGTTCTGCAGCAGCAGAGACAAATCCCACTGAGCCTCTCCTTGCAGCCCTTGAGGAGAGCATTCCGGATTCTCTTCCGCAGTATCTTGCATATCTTGATCTTTGTATGGTTTGTGAGAATAATGTAGATGCTTGGCACCGAGCTGCATTTTTTGAAGAAACTGGTGAGACTTACAAAAAAGTTGTTGCTGCGTGCTTGAGGCCTCTGGAACAGCTTACATCTAACTTGAGTGAAGTCTTGGAAGGTTGTTATGTTGGTAAGGCACATCAATTATCCAATCAATTGCAGTCGCCAACTGACTCTCAACTGGATTCAAAACATTATGAATCGCTAAACAACTTTCAGGTATGGAAAGTTGGCACTGATTACACTGATTTTTTTTTTATTTAAATATTCTGTTTTTAAAATGTTTGTTGTAGTTATTTTATGTTGCTTTCTCGTAAACAAACCATATTACAGATACAATTGTCAATTTTCTAATATTTCAATATGCTGTTTGGCAGATGATATGTCTGATTTTTAACATTCATTTATATCTAGGTTAGCAAGCTTGTCTGATGCAGCAGAACCTGTTGCAATGCATCTGTTATTAGCAAGCTTGTCTGATGCAGCAGAACCTGTTGCAATGCATCTGTTACTTTCAAATAGTGTTCAAAATTGATTTCTAGAAATCTGTTCGAATATTGATAGAAGAAATCTCTTGTACTGCAAGCATCCTATGATTGAGGGTTTTTGCCACCTTATGTGAATTATTTTACCAAATGAATCCATAGACAATTTAATAATGTTTTTCAATTCCCACAGAAGTATGCATGGTGTGCCAAGGCAGTTGCTTTCTTGACTGAACGGTCACATGAGGAGGATAGATTTGGGGTTGCACAACTCACCGGTAGCAATGCTGCTGTTCTCTCAACACTTATCTCTAGCCTGCTTGCTATTGAAGTTTTCATGGGGAAGAAGACAAGCTTGCAACCCCAACATTTGATGGGGCCAGTTACTATTAAATGGAATACTCCAAGTACAGGAAGAAGAGATGTTGCGACAGCAAAAAAAAGAGATGGTCCTCTACATGCAAAAACTTGTGCCATGGCTGATGTGCTAAGGAACTCAATCTACAGCATTGTGTCTGCTTTCCATGATGAGATGCTCACGAGCACCAAAGCAGGTCTTCTTGAGAAGGATTGGGTTACTAAAAGTAAACCCCTTTTCGGAACCTATGAGTTGCTTGGTCAGAAACTGCGTCATTTCCTGGATTTCCGAGCTAGCTAGCGAGTTACTTGGTTGCTTGTCATTTCCTGAATTTCCGAGCTACCTAGCGAGCTGCTTGTGCTTGGCATCGTCCACGTATTCTTGTGTCATTTAGGGGAAACAGCATCAAGGAGATGAGCTTGTTTGTTGACCTGGAGCTACTCACAAAGCTTTAACAGGTAACTTCAGTTTTGTTCTGGAGGATGGCTGAAAGTGCAACTATAAAATCATGTTGTATGATTGGAAACCTCTCAAGGGTTGAGTTGAGATGCAAAATGATTTGAATCAAATGGTAGGAGATATAAGGGCGACTGAGTGTTTGATACAAATAGTTGCACAGGATAAATGTGACCTCTGAAAGACAACTGTTTGAACATATTTTCAGAAAAAAAAAAAAACTATTAAACCTCTGCGGGAAACATCTTTTTAACCCCATCCAAATCTCTCGTTTGGTGCATCTGGCTTTGGTCCCATTTTAACATAGCTGTGAAACCTCTATGGTTTTGGAGGTTCGGTTCAAGTTCAAAAAAAAAAATAAAAAAAATTGACTGATTTAATAAAAAATCTGGGATGACCTGGGCAAAAGCTAGCCCTCAACCCACCGATTTTATTTTTTTTTTTCTTTTTGAAAGATGTATTTTGAGAGGAGGGTTGAAATCTAATTTTTTTTATATATAAATAAAATTGCATTGTTTTAACAAAAAAAATTCAAGAAAAATTAACGGTCTAAAGATAAGATTTTGATCAAGTTAGCAGGTTTTTTATGGGTCAGTCAAGTATTTGTTTTTTTTTTAATCTAGATTGGTTCAAGTTTTGGGTCGGTTATGTACTCAATAACTATTTTTCAATATAGTAAGGATGAATTATTAAATTTTAATAACTATAAGGACTAAATTTATCTTATCTACCTTTCTATCTCCATGACGGTAGAAAAGAAGAGGACGCCTCATTCACAAAATTTCTAACATCACCCCCTCCTCACGCACGCCCACATCACGTGCGCGCCTCTCTCATAATTTTCTAAATATAAATAAACCCCATTTAAACCTAATTTTCGATTCCGCTTCTTATTTTTCATTTATTTCCCTTTGAAGTCCCTCTCTCCCCCGCTCGCTCGCTCTCTCCTCCTCCTCCACTTCAAACCCTAACTTTCCTCTTATCCCACCCTCTCTCTCTCTTTAGGGTTTTTTTTCCCTTCACTCTTCTCCTCTCAAGTTTCTCTCTTCGTCGTAGCTAGTTAGCTAGCGGAGGAGGAGCCGAAGCAGCAGTAGAGGTTACTGAGTTTTGGATCTGAAAGTACTTATAAAGAGAATGGAATTCGGAGGTGGTCACCGCAAGAGAGGCAGACTCGACGCTGCTTTTAATGGCAATGGCGGCCACAAAAAGACCAGACAAGGTACGATTCTTTCTCTTTCTTTTTCCATCTCTCTCTCTCTTCTATATATATATATATTAAATTTAAATTTAAATTTTTTTATATAATTTGTGCTTCTTAGTTAGTTCGTCACTGTGGAAATACTCGGAATTTATTTGATAGTTAATTAAATATATATTTTTTAACTAATTAGGCTAAGTTTGTTTTAGGATTAATTAAGAGTTCAATTGTTAAATATATTATCTGTTTAATTATTGAGGCATGTGTTTTAGTCTGTTTTGAAGGTAATTGTTTATAATTTTTTATTTTTCTAGTTGAGTTTTTAGTGTGGTTAATGGATGTTGTTGTTTTTGTTTTTTTTTTTTTTTTGGAATACGGTAGGCGGGTGCATAAATTTATTTTATTTTTCTTGATTTTTGGTTGAATTACTTGCTCATGTTTTTTTTCCTGATGTGAATGAATCTGCTTGGTGTCCGGAATTGCTCAAATGAAGAAAAGGCTGAAAAGAAAATGTTGGAGTTGAATTTTTTTTTTTGAAAGAGGATATGATTTATTTATTTTGGTTTTTTGGTGGGTAATCAAAAGCTTTAAAAAGATAGGGTTTTAGACTGTCTTCTAGCTTTATTGTTTTTGTTGTGCGGGATTTTTTTTTTAAAAAAAAGAGTGATGGAACTGTTTTGGGCAGGCACTTTATTGTTTAGAAAACTACTATTGGGTTGTTATCTATACTTGAATGTTTAATGGGGTCACGTAGTTTATCTATTTCTATAAAATTTACTATTTGCATTGTTTGTATCATATAAAATCATCATGTTATCGATGGTAATGAGAATGAGTAACATGATGAGAGAGTTTCTTAAAGCTCGGAGGTTAATAAATCACTGAAATCTTAACTGAGAAAATTAATTAATTTTGATGCAACAGAAATGGAGTCCTTTTCAACTGGTATAGGAAGCAAATCGAAGCCATG
The DNA here is from genome assembly GCA_018804465.1 of Populus tomentosa. Lineage (NCBI taxonomy): Eukaryota > Viridiplantae > Streptophyta > Magnoliopsida > Malpighiales > Salicaceae > Populus > Populus tomentosa. Next base: position 20,099,259 of record CM031973.1, read on the forward strand.
CACAAAGTTTTTCAGGTTCAAATCTTAACCTATCTAAAATAAATAGTCAAAATGCTGTACATCTATTTGTAATCTGTATAAATTGTAAAATAAGGTTTCTTACAAACTTTTTTTAATTGCAATTTGAAATCACTGTGATTTGGACTGATGGATTGGGAAGTTAAAGTTGTGGTACAGGTTTTCCTCTAATCATGATAACCAAGACAATTGAACAGAAACGGTTGATTTCAGAGAGTACTTTTGGATAACTACTTGCTCGGACATAGTAAACTGAAAGAAGTTTTACAGGATGCAAAACTTGCCCACCTCAATGGCTATTCATAATTTGCTATAATCTTTGCAAGTAAAAGCCATGATACATTGATGGGTAGCTAAGAACTGCCTTATAAAGCCGGGAACAGGCTCCATGTGACAGTTGAATAAAAGCTTAGTTCAGTGTGTGATGCATTTTGTTTCTGTAGATGCAATGTTTGTTTTGTTCTGTATCCTATAACATCACTGATGAATGCAACAATCATTGGACTAGGGTTTTTTTTTGGCCTTTTATATGATGCTCTGTCAAAATAAAGACTATCTTTGCTCTGTTTTGCATTCTTAAAAATCTTTTCATTGCTTTTCAATTATCAGCCAGTAGAAAATGTCTCTCCTGTAATCTGTTTTCTGAGACAAATGCCTGAAATTCAATAGCAACCTTTTTTTTTTCATTTGTTAAATATTTGAAGGAATTTGTTTTTCTCAAAAGTGTTTGCTGACAGTAGCTGATCTATTGATTTCAATGTGTTAATTCTGAAAAACCATGATCAAATTAAACTGGGAAAGATGAAAAATTGAAAAGATTGATGGGGTGAAAATTGTTCGACATTTTTTATTATTCATGGTATTTTAATTGAGGGGGGGGGGGGTTGAGGGTATTGCTGGGAATGAAAGTGGACTTGTGTATTTGGATTGATGAAAGGTTTTTAAGTATTGCAGAGGGGGGTGGGGTGAGGGTATTCCAAGAGGTTGATGCAGGATCAGCAACTTATAAACACATTCGTAATATTAGTTTCATTAAAAGGAGGATGTCTTGATAAGTAATGGAAACTCATTCAATCGTGCTTATCCACTGTGAAAATGAAAGAGAAGGATTAGCAGATAATTTTACCATTTGATGTGATCTTATGCTTGGGATGATGGAGAGGAAGATGGTGGATTGATATGGGATTGAGATAATTGGGGTCATACATAAAAATAAATGTGACATGCTTCTAGATTAGCAATGAGTAGGAAATTCTAGATATCTAGGATTCAAAGGGTGCTTTTAGTTGTAGGAGTTCATGCAATATATTCAGTTACTGTAAATGCATTTGATAGAGCCACATTTGTAAAATTTTAGTTTTGATGCTGCTAGGCACAATAATCTGTTCTTTTAAATTGAGATTTTTGTTCATTTTGTGAAAGGACTTTGGTTCTTGAACTCTTAAATTTAGTAACTGTCCCATGTTCTCAAAACTAAAATGGTTTGAAAACTTAAAATAAGTTATGCGTTCTTTGAGTTTGTGATATGTTGTGCATCAGTTTTGATTTTGAGTCTGATATTTACTTTTATTCTCTTGCAGCATTTAGTTTGAGAAATGTGAGCTTGTAATTTAATGGATTTGGCACTGCAGAAAAGTTCTCATTGTCCGATCTTTTTTCTTTGCTTTTGTTTTGCAGTACTTCTGGTTGCCCATTTGGTGAGGGATGCCACTTCTTGCATTATGTTCCTGGTGGCTATAAAGCTGTGTCTCAAATGCTTCCAGCTCTTCCACCAGCCTCTAGAAATCAAGGTGCCCCACCCCCTTCTTTTCCAGATCGCTCTTCTCCTCCATCCGTGAAGTCCCGTTTGTGCAATAAATACAACACAGCTGAGGGTTGCAAGTTCGGTGATAAATGCCATTTTGCTCATGGTGAGTGGGAGCTTGGGAAGGCTTCTGCTGCTTCATATGATGATCCTCGTGCCATGGGGCCAATGCAGGGCAGGGCTGCTGCTCCATACGACGATCCTCGTGCCATGGGGCCAATGCAGGGCAGGATGAGTCGGCACATGGAGCATCCACACCAAGGTCATGGTGCTGCAGCAAGCTTTGGGTCATCCGCTACTACTAAGATCAGTATTGATGCTTCACTTGCTGGAGCCATCATTGGGAAAAATGGTGTTAACTCTAAGCATATCTGTCGTGCTACTGGAGCCAAGCTTTCCATAAGGGAGCATGAAACAGACCCTAAAAAGAGGAACATAGAGCTTGAGGGTTCATTTGATCAGATCAGTCAAGCAAGTGACATGGTTCGCCAGCTTATTTCAAATGTTGGCCAAGCCTCTGGACCTCCCATGAAAAACTCATCTATGCATTCTTCTGGCGGATCAAATAACTTCAAGACCAAGATCTGTGAGAACTTCAACAAAGGATCTTGCACTTTTGGGGATAGGTGCCACTTTGCACATGGCGCCGAGGAATTGCGCAAGTCTGGAATGTGACCTCACTTTCACTACCTCGTCTCTCCTCTTCCTGTGTTAGGACATACTCTTGTTATAGCCTTTGGTGTTTGGCGTGGTTACCAAGTATTTTGGGATTCAAAGATAGACAGATGCCATCTCTAAGAGTTCTAGGTTTTTCTTTTCGCAATTTTTATGATCTCTTTGTTGTTTATTTGTTTGTTGGTCTGCGATCCTTACTGAAGTCTCGGGATAAATCTTGCCAGGTTGAACTTAGGGCTTCTTTGTGGGAAACAGTTTACCTACCGCTTACTGGTTCAGTCTCTTAAATTTGGTTTTGGCACTTTAATAATTTAAACTTGTTCTAATGAAATAGGTTTCTGAATGAAATCAAGTATAAGAGGAAGCTGGAGGCTGGGAACATCCGTCCTCTATTTTCCGGCAAGCTGTGAAATGAATGCCATCATTCGGCACATGGTTTACACTTCTTCCAGCATGAATGTCGGTCATGGGATTCTGATGATATTCTCGAAGTAAATTTCGGATTATAAAACATGAGAGGGCAAATCATCCCTGAATAGTATAACTTTTAACAAGATGAAGCCGCAATTGCTCTCTTCAAACATTCTAAATGCCGTTAGTCCGTCGGGCAGCTTCTCTAGCCCATCTTTTCTCCTCTTCCTTTCTGTACTTGATCCCACAAGCATTACAGAGTGTCTACAAGCATGAAGCAAAGAGTATCATCAATCCTGTGGCACAGCATACAAATGTTACTGAATAGCAGGAGAATATTTTTTCCTTGAAAGTTACCTTGGGACCAAGGGGGGCCACATCGGTGTGTCATCGGTGTTGCAACTCCGGTTACTGCACCTCTTATTATGGTCTATAAAGGTCCCTTTGCATTGGTGGCTAGAGCCTCTCCTACATGAACCAGAGGAACTTCCAATCTCACCATGATCACCACCCCTAGCTACTGTGTTGAGGAGTGTGCGACCGCTCATCGTTGGTGTTTGAAAGTTCCCAGGATTGCTGTTGATGCTACTGTAGGATTTGGGGTAAGCAGCAAATCCCACTGCAGAATCAGCAGCATATTGAGGATTCATGTAATGGACATGGTTCCCCATCATCTCCTGTGGCCAAGATCCATGAAGATTGTCTCCATTAAGCCTCCCATGGTGATTTAAACCAGCATTAGCCATATCTTGATGATTTGTGCCCTGTATAAGCCAAGTTTGAGATTACTTTTTTATCGATTAATTAATGATCTTACTGTTTAACAACAACAACAACTAAAGAAAAAGCACTTCCATCAAGATATGAAATGGTAATTAATTAAGCATACTGATAGCAAATTTCATACAATCAATAGCTATTTGCCCTGCAGGGAGCATTTGATTAGTAACCCATGGATTCCTAATTACATTATGTGATTGTATTTAATTAGCATTAGATCATAATTAAAAACAAAATTGGTTCTGATCATGATTTTTTTTTTCATTTTCTGGTTTAGATCTACAAGTTCTTAAGCAGGATTCTCAATGCTATGCTTTCATTATCCTTAGCATATGAATCTACTTCTTTATTTAATAATTTAAGTTTAAATTATAATTAACGTAGTTTATATTTAATTATTATTTATTAAAAAAAAGATATCCCCATCATGTAGCTGAAGATTTAACACACACGTATATATTAACTCCTAGCAACTATAGTATACAGAGATAAACATACCTTTGGTTGCTTTTGTACATGGAAATTAAACTTCTTTTTTTTTCTTAACTCTGCAACCATATCTAAAAGCTAATAATAAATATCATAGTTTAAATATTTGCTGAGAATGAAATTACTTATATTTGAAACATATATGGAAATGCATAATAAATTTTCCATTCATTTTCTAAAATTAATGTTTCAAGTTATGAAAAAAGAAAAAAGATCCACTCAAATTACCTATCTACCCTTCCATTTCTCATTTCTATAAAATTTTGAATTTGATTTTTTTATATATATAATAAAGAAGCGTCCATCAAATTGAAAAGGATATAAAACGAGCAACTATATCACGGTATTGTTGTTTATTATCATGGATTATTTGAAGCTTATGCCCCCCTTTTTTTTCCTATCAAAATCAAATGAATAAACTATTTATAATTGGAATAAAATTATCATGGATATATCAAATCAATAATGAACAAATTCAGACCATCTTATTAGAGCATTGTATCATTTCTTAAGTAACAAAATTATGTAAGATAATTCCTCAAGTGACTTTCATGATGAGTCCTCTATGATACTTGACACAATGGATAATGAATTCGAGCAGAAATTCATAAGAACTGGGCAGAATATTTTGTTTACAAACTTCACAGAAGTTGATCAAATCAGTGTAAGAGTTATACCTGTGAGTAAGGAGCATTGAAGCTGAGGATGGCTGGTTGATGTGTCTTGAGGGCCCTATTAGACCTAAAGTATTGCTCAAATTGTGGTTGATCATCATGATCATCTGGCAATCCCAATTTCAGAGTCAAATCCACATTGTTTTCTGTGTTATTCTGATGATCACAACCCCCATTCCAATGATCAGTAGCCTGATCAAACCACTGGGATTCCATGAATATTCTTCGCCCAGATCAAAAACCTTTGCAGACAAGAACAGCCAACAGATTGACCATGCAATAATATTATGAGATAAAATTCATAGAATCATGAAAGATAAGAGGGAGAGGTGGGCATGCAAAAAAGTTAAAAGTAAAGCACTCGATGGATAATTGGATACCGACAAAATGGCCTGGAAGACTGCCAAAGATACTAGATACAGACACACTTTTAATGTGAAGTCATAACAAAAATCATCATTAAGACAGACAAGCACACTTGCTATAAATTCTTGAACGTATAGTACAGTACTTACTGCTGTATAAATTTGTACTTGATTTAAGGTTGAATGTCCCTACTTGAGGTTTAGAATCTTATCATCCGAAGCCTCTGATGACTTGTCTCAGATCCAGTGCTGGCGTGCGTTTGTTAATGATAATACGGTGCACCGTGGCCTTGTTCACGCAAGAATAAGCAGATCATCCAAGGACCATGCAAATAAATAATTTGTTTTATATCTCTGAAAGATGATGATGGATAGCATTGTTGTAATCCATTTTCGGATCCCCATAAAAATAAATAAAATAAATAGCCAAAGGAGGTTAGAAAAATAACGGAAGGCAGAAGCACTCAGAAAATGGTCAGAAAAAGCGGTCAAGGAGGTTAAAAATACAAAGATGGATTTTTGACAATATATTCTTGAATGATAAGAGCCCTGGTGGATAAGAAACTTTGATTTTTGAGGAGAAAGTCCAAATTTGGAGGTTTATGGACTTAATTGGATTTTTATTTGAATTTATAGAGGATTTGATTGCAAGAAAAATTGATTTTTAAGTCAATTTAGGCTTTAATTAGAAGAAATTAAAGTTCTGGGGCCAAAATATATTTTTTAGGATTTTATTGGGTCAAATCAGGGGCTTAATTGCATAAATATTGAAGTTTAATGGCCAATTAGGGGTTTAATTGTGAAAATCCGAAACCAGGGACCAATTTGGAAAAGGCGCGAAGATAGAGGGGGCTGTATTGGATTGATCCGGGGTCAAATTGAAGAAATTGAAAACTGGAGGACTAATGTCGCCTGTTACTGTTCACTTTCTTCCTCAAAAAGCTGCCTGAGTGGCTGCTTTCCAGGCGCATTTTCCGGCTCGTGTGGCCTCCAAATCCGACCAAACTTGCACCAAAATGTCCACATGAAACCCCTTTATCCCGTAGAATGTTCAGGTCGGGTCAAAAAAGTTAGAAACGGCTCCATTGAGTGGCCCAAAGTGGCCACCTCGGGCAGTTCACAGCCTTGAGCTGCCAAATTTGGCAGCTCAAGGTGCACACTTTGAGCCAACGGTTGAGATGCTTCCCAACTGAATCAAGGGCTGCAATTTTTTCTCAACGTAGACAAGATTGCCCTCTTCCACAGCCTATAAATAGAGTCGGATTTGATGATCTGAGAGATGAGAAATTCGGGTCCAAAGTCAGCCAAAAACCAGCATTTTCACCCAATTTCTGCAGATTTTTCTTCTTCTTCTTTCTTCCTCTGCAACAGGAAACCGACGCCGTCTTCCTCCAACTCCACCGCTGCAACCACCGGCTGAACCACCTCATCACAGCAGCCACAACCCCTTCGGCCGAGGGAGCCCCTCTTCCTTTCCTCCTCCTTCCTCTTCCTTTCCTCCTTTCCTTCTTCTTCTTCCTCCTTACCTACTGTTCACTGCATGAACAGTAGGCGTGAAATATAATTCACGTCCTACTGTTCACGCAGGACGTGAATTATATATATATATATATATATATATATATATGTGTGTGTGTGTTTGTGTGGGTGTGTGTGTGTTATAATTTTATATATAAAAAAAAAATCTTTGCATATTATATGTATAAAAATAAGAAAAAAATATTTTGAAAAATCTTTGAAAAATATTGTTGATTTTCTTGCATTTTTTTTTCAAATGGCTTAATAATGGTTTGTATTTCTATACCGTAGAGATATAAATTCATTATTAAAATACGCGGTTTTTGTCAAAACATCAAAGATTTTCAAAATAAAAAATGTTTTTACTTTCAAATTTTTTTTTTCCAAAAGTCTTTAAAAATATTGTTGATTTTTCCTGCATATTTTTAGTAAGGTAGATTAATGTTGGTTAGTATTTTTATACCGTAAGGATACAAACCCGGTATTAAAATACCCGATTTTCGTCAAAACATAAAAATAATATTTTTTCAAAAAATTGTTTTTTTGTTTTAAAATACGGCCTAGTCTCTCCAATATATATATATAAATATTATAACATCCTATTTTCACACAACAAAGAAAATTTTCAAAACAATATATGTATTAGCATGCATTTTGGCTTTAATAACCAGTTTATTCAAGCCATGAGAACTAGGCCAATATTTCAAAAATTCTAAAAAATCTTTTTGTTTTCTTTTAGTATTTGGGATTACGAATTTATACGTAAAACGTATTCCTAGATATTATTAATAAAGTTTTGGTATAGACGTTAGAACGGTTAGGATTTTACCCGATAAGATAAAAGACCTTCTTACCGAGAAGGATTTTTCTTCAACCATAGACAGACCAACGACTAGAAGTACAATAACACCTTAGTTTTTATCAGACAATAAAACAATGCAGCTTACCTTAGGTAGGGCGTATTTGGGGTGCTAATACCTTCCCTTTACGCAACCAGTCCCCGTACCCGATCTCTGAGACCAGTTAGGGTTCCTAGTGACCAAAATACTAGGTGACGACTCCAAAGAACCAAATCAATAATAATAAAAAAAAAATCGCCAGTCGAACCCGCAATTGGAATTTTTTTTAGGGTGCGACAGAATGGCGACTCCACTGGGGACCTTGTAGACTAAGCTTTGTTTTGTCTGATTTGTTTGTGTTTTTGTGTGTTTATTGTTAATATGCCTTTCCGTTTATTTGCGTATTTGTTTTTATTTTACGCGTATTATTTATGCATTGTATAAAATTGTCTCATGCATCACTTGCTTTTATTTTGAGAAGCACACACAAGTTTTAAGTTAAGTGGGGAATTAGCGATTTACCCTAAGACTATTGGTCAGGGTTTAAATGCGTGAAACACCCAACTCATATCTGAGTGCCTGTTTGGTAATGGTAGGCATACGTGTCTTAACTGTTCCTTGCAACGCCCCCATACTGTCTTTACGAAGAACGTCACTGGGCAGATATGAGGCCCTTCAAGACTAGATAGAAAACCTACCCACTCTCACTTAATAAATAGAGCTTGTTCTTAGGTTATGTATCTTATTTGCATCAAGATCAATAAGGTTAAACTCATCGCGCATCACTTATGCATCACATCTTCATCACATATTTTTTGTATACATACCAGATCGTGAAACATAGGTCCCACACCTAGAGTCCACCAAACCCAATCCAGATCAAGAATGAAAAACGAAGAAAGAGCCCATTTAGAGTAGCACTACCAGACCGAGTTGGAATCCGTGAAAAATGAAGTTTCTCGACTGACCAATCTGCTTGAGCAACTTTTAAGAGCCAAGAACGGGGAGGGAACGTCTACCCAACCACCTATAAGAGCACCGTCAGTTCATGTCCCGGGGGTATCTCAGAACTTGGGGGCAGATTCAGTGACGGGGCAGCACTTTGTGCCTGCCATTCCCATTCAGCCCCCTCAAGCTCACATTACCGTAGATGGGCCTTTCGATAATAGGTCCACTGGATTTATGAACGATGACAAGATATCAGCCTTGGAAGAAAGGTTAAGAGCAGTCGAGGGAAATGACTGGTTTGACCCCATGCGAGCGTCTGAAATATGCTTGGTACCAAACATCACGGTACCAAAAGATTTCAGGATACCGGAGTTTATAAGGTACACTGGGTTGGAATGCCCAAACACTCACCTTCGATCTTATTGCAATGGCTGAGGTGATTCATGACGATAAGTTACTGATCTACTTTCTCCAAGACAGTCTATCGGGGTCGGCGCTAAGTTGGTACATGAGGCTGGATAATGCCAAGATCAAGAAATGGAAGGATTTAGTTGAGGCTTTCCTTAAGCAATACAAGTTCAATTTGGAAATTGCTCCAGATCGAACGAGCCTTATATCAATGGAAAAGAGAAGCCAAGAATCAGTAAGGGCTTATGTGCAAAGATGGAGGGACGAGGCCATGCATGTGCAACCCCCTTTGATAGAAACGGAGATGGTGACTTTGTTCGCCAATACATTCAAGGCACCCTACTATGAGCATTTAATGGGTAGCTCATCTCTATATTTCTATGATGTTGTACGCATAGCAGAAAGAATAGAGCAAGGGATTAAAGCTGGACGCATAATTGAGCCATTGGAGACAAAGGGTTTTATCGGAAGAAAAATGAAAGGTCCCATTAACAACTTCGAAGGTGGGTCCAATGACAAGATAACGGATTCATATAACCCATAAATACCTACCTCTCATGTGGCCCACATAAACTTTAACAAACCTTTTTCCTTTAATCGAGCAAATGACCAGTCAAACACCCACCAAAGACCAAACACAAGATACATTTCAGAACAACAACCGCCATTACCCATGCCTCTGAAGGACATATATGCCAAACTATTGAGCATTGGACAAATAGCTCTTATCCCTACATTACCACTACAACCACCATTCCCCATCTGGTATAAGCCCGAGTTGACTTGCGAGTACCATGCTGGTATTCCCGGGCATTGTCTTGAAACGTGCTATGGTTTCAAGAACAAGTTGTTGAAGCTCATCAAGATAGGATGGGTGTCATTTGAAGACACACCCAATATCAGTTCAAATCCATTGCCTGGTCATGACAAAAGTGATAGGGGATAAAGGGTTGGAAAACCTTGGTCAAGAATCGTCAATAATGAAGAAGGCGAGATCGAAGGAGAAGACAAGGAAACGCAAGTGGGGAAGGAAGATGAAGCATTGCCTCGGTTGACTTTCCACACACTAGAAGAAGTTTCAGAACGGGTTGACCCAAGAACTTCTCGTAGTTTTCAAAATACTAGGATCACACCCCTACACTGGGGGCAAGCCGAGATGTTTTATGAAAATTTTTACGTGTTTAAAATTGGATGGAAGCCTATAGATTTGAAAACCAAGCTTAAGCATTTGACAAAAGCATGACAAAGAGGCAAATACAAGTCATATATTTTGAGAAAAGGACTACTTGAAGAAAGTCAAAGACTTCTTCTCCAAGAATATGATAGGCAACACGAGAGATGAATCCAGCATACGACTTCAAAAGCAAAGTTCATGTTAAGAGGGAGTCTCATGAACTAGAAGAAGAGGATGGGGCCTATGTTTCAAAACCAGGTACGAACACATGCATTGCATCTAATCATAAATCATTGCATGTATGTTTTTTTGGATCGTTACAGGAGGAGATCTTAGCATATTCCAACAAGATTATGGACGAAGAAAGAATCATTGAGTTGATTCTAGAACAACAAGAAGAGAATGTCACCACCCAATTTTTGGACAAATAATAAAAATAAAAATATATTTGAGAATGGGGTTAAAACAACACAAATTCAAAGTTCATGGATGGAATTATCAAATTTGAGAATAATTTGGTTAGAAATTGAAGAATTAATAAGTTGGGAAATTTATTTAAATTTTGGATTAGTTTAATTAATGAAATTAGATGAATTAATAAGTTTGAGGACTTAATTAAAATTTGATTTAATTAATTAAATAAATTCAGGGACTTAATTGAAATTTATCCAAAAAGGGCAAAATTGAAAGAATTAATTAAGGACCAAATTGAATAATCCAGGAATTAAGGACTGTTTTGTAAATAATGTACCAATTTAGGGATTTAATTGAAATTTATCCAAAAAGGGCAAAATTAAAAGAAATTTTTATTCAGGGGTCCAATTGCGAAATTGCCAAAGTTAAGGGGTCAAATTGAAAATTGTTAAACGATGCCGTTTGCAATAATACTGTTCGTCATCCCTTCCATTTCGCCAGGGCAGCCGATTCAACAGGAAAATCCCAGTGCATCCGATCCAAATCGTGACCATGTCTTCTGCCACGATTGCCACAATCCCGTAGGTGGAGGTGATGGTTTTTTGAAGGTCTCTCGCCTTATAAAAGGCAGGACGAAGAAGACAAAGAAAAAAAAAAAACGAGAGAAAAAACCCCAGAAAAACAGAGCAATTAAACCCAAAAACAAAAACAGAGCAAACAAAACACAACCCAAAAAAAAAAAAATACAGATTGAAGGGGACGAAAAAAAGAAACCCAGAAAACAGGGGGAAAACAGAGAGGCGCAGAAACAAATACACAGAGACATAGAGAACAGCAAAACATAGAGACGAGTATTGGCCCTCATTGCCTTCGTCCCTGCAAACAACGAAAACCCTGAATCAAAAACAAGTTCCCATCAGGCCGGCCTCTTCATCATCCTCCCGACTGGAAAACCCAGGAGACACTCAGACCAAACACACAAGCAGAGGAAAGTCACGAGATCGCTGCCACTGCCTTCAGCGTTTCCAGAACCTGAAGAGAAAGTAAAGTAAAGCAGAAGAAGGAGCAGAGGAGAGCAGGCAGTGCCGGTCAGCCAGAGCTTCGTCATCGTATCCATCAATTCCAGCAGACCAGGGAAGCAAAAAAAAGAAAAGAAAAAGGAAGACAGTGAGCACAACGGGGAGAGAAGAGAAAGCAGTCGAACGAAGACAGTGGGCACAACGGGGAGAGAAGAGAAAGCAGTCGAACGAGAGCAGCAGCCACCAGCATCGCAGCCTTCCTCATCGTCTCCAGAAGCAGGTATGACTTCGTCCCTTTGCATCTTCATTTAAAAAAGCAATTTAAGGTTACAAGAACACTGTGTGAAGGTAATTTAATTACCTTCACCAGTGTTCGGGCACGCTTGAACAAGTCACGCGTGCCTTTACTTTTGTTTTGTTTTGCCCAGCCAGGCCACTGGCTTGGGCCAGTGACCTGGCTGGGTCCAGCCCAAAATCATATGCTGGGCTGGGTCTAGCCCGGCCCAGCCAAAAAAAAAACAGAAAAATAAAAAAGAGGCAGAGAAAAATAAAAAATAAAAATGTGTATGAATAAATAAAAATAATATAAATTTATTGGTTTATTCACTAACGCCAGAGTTAGGAATAAAAATACCGGTTTAAATTTATATTATTTTTATTTGTTTATTCAATTTTATTTAGCTAAAAAAAAATAAGAAATATTTGCATAAAAAAAATGTATTATTATTTATTTATTCACTGGCGCCAGAGTCGGGAATAAAAAATAATAATACTGATTTAAATTTATTTTTATAGCTACGTAATATTTATCAACGCCAGAGTTGGAAATATCTGTAGTTAAATATTCACTGGCGCCAGAGTCAGGAATATTATAAGAAAATTTTCATAACATAAATCAATAAAACATTTAGCAATTTAAGACGAAATCAACAATGCAGCCTGTCTCAGGCAGGACGTTTAAGGGGTGATAATATCTTTCCTTTTACGTAACCAGTCCCGAACCATAGAATCTCTGTTGACCAGTTAGGGTTCCTAGTGACCGTAATACTAGGTGGCGACTCCTTAAACAAGACCATTCACCATTAAAGAACAGGATGCCAGAAATCCGTTCTTTACAAAGATTTAATAATTTTTAAGGCCGCCGCGATGTCGGGTGCGACAGAATGGCGACTCCGCTGGGGACTAATGGACTAAGCTTTGCCTTTTGTTTATCAATTGCTATAATGTTTGTTATGTTATGTTTATTTGTTTATTTTTCTTGCATTTACTGCTTTAGCATGCATCATTGTTTATATTGTCATGCATCACGTTGAGAGCACACACATGAAAATCTAGGATAAGTGGAAAAGTAACGGTACCCCAATGGCTTTGGCCTGGGTAAGACTCGTGAAACCATCCAACTCTCGCTTGATTGTTTACTTGGAAGTGGTTGATATGCCAAACTGATATTACTCAGGGCCTCTATTTTCACACTACTTGTAAGCCTCATATCGACCTTCCATGGACGATCACTGAGCATGCGAGAGACCCTTTAAAACTAGATAATGACCAACCCTTTGATGCACTCAACAATTAGGATCTTCCTATTAGGTTGTCATCCCGTGGAGGACGTGTCTGCATTTCATACGCCTTTTTAATTGAATCAACATTTTTGCATAATTGTATGATTTACAAAAGCAGGTTGAAATATAGGTTCCCCATTGAAACCCATTCGAGAAAAAGACAAATGGAAGATGAAGAAAGAGTCCAGTTGGAAACCCAACATAAAAAAGAGGTGGACAATCTTAAAGAAGAAGTCGCAAGGCTTACTAGTCTACTCGAGCAGGCCTTAAGAGATAAATCCGGAAAAGCAACACTTATAGCTCAGCCTGAAGATATGCATGTATCTCATTTCGATCCACAGAATCTGGGGGCAAATAGGGTGTCATCCGAATTTCAACAAGCTATGAATTTCCAGCCAGCATACCCCATGAGAATGTCGTTTACCATTGAGAATGAATATCAAAAGGGCAAGATGGTAAAAGAAGATGAACTGAACAAATTCATTGCCTTAGAACAAAGGATGAGGGCATTTGAGGGAATTCACTTATATGATACTATAAAGGCTGCTGAGATGTGTTTGGTGCCAAATGTAGTCATTCCCAGAAAGTTTAGAGTGCCAGAATTTATCAAATATACGGGAACTCAATGCCCTATAACTCATCTCAAAGCATACTGCAACAAAATGGCTGAGGTGGTTGATGATGAGAAACTGCTGATTCATTTCTTTCAAGACAGTCTGAGTAATGGTGCCCTCACTTGGTATATGCGGTTGGACAATACCAAGGTTAAAAAATGGAAGGATTTAGTTGATGCTTTCATGGGGCAATATAAGTTCAATATAGATGTGGGCCCTGATCGGTTAAGCTTGCAAGCTATGGAGAAGGATAACAAAGAGTCCATAAGAGAATACGCCCGAAGATGGAGTGAGGTAGCTGCACAAGTTAACCCTCCCATGTTGGAAAAAGAGATGATCACTTTATTTTCCGACACCTTTAAAGCTCCGTACTTTGAATACTTGGTTAGAAGCTCTGCACAACATTTCACTGACCTGGTTGTTATAGCTGAGAGGATTGAACAAGCCATTGGGTTAGGTAAGATTGCTAACCCGGCTGAGAAGAACGGTTTCACTGAAGGTGGTTGCCAAGACACTTATCATTTCTATAGCTAATTGCTTCGCATCGACTCTTAGAAATCAACTATCTTGAAGATAAAGCTATGGTGATATTAGGTCGAGAATGATCTACATTTGATTTCAATTGACTGTTGAAAAGATGCCGTTGTCGAGGAGAATGAATGATTGAAATATTCCAGAAATTCCAATCAATGATCGTTAAATGTTTAGCCTCTTTATATGTTATCATATCAGTATTCATAGCCCAAGATGTTGTCATAAGTTCTTTCTTGTTGAACTTATTTTCTAAAGTTTCAATGAAAATAATGAGTTTGTCATTCAATCGTGTTTACGATTAGCATTATTCATTTTTTCTGAGAGAGTTTTCTTATAAAGATTCACAAACACATCTTTGAAGCCTTATGCGATCTCATAGACGCAATTCATCTATTTTACCAAAAATCAGTTTCCCTATTGGAGTTTTGAAAAAAAATTGATCTGGCATTTTGATTTCAAAAAAAATAATTTGATGTTTATTCAAAAACGACATTTTTGACATTCTACTTGTAGAATGACAAGTGAATCAAGCAACTCCATCATTGAGGTGATTAAATTAGAAAAACAATTATGAAAAAAAAAAAGAATAAACACCCTTACCCCATTACTCTTGAATCATGTGTTTTTAAATGTATGAATAATGGTATGTAGTGAACTTGTTACTCATAACTCATGAAATGCATCTTTGCAAAGAATAAACCATCACACTATACGAGGTCAAAGTTTATTGATCATAGCTGCTTGCGCTTGAAATGAGGAAAGGCCATCTTTGTTATTCCTTTCACGTTCTAAAATAAGTACATCCCTTGCAAACCCTTTTTGAGCCTGAATAATTTTTCTTTCATAAAAAAATCCCAACTAAGATCACACCCTACACTGGGGGCAAGTGAAATTTCAATGATCAAGAAGGATGATAAAGCCAAAAGCCAAAAGAGTCCAAGAAACTCAAATGCTAGGGATCATGCCCACATCACAAAAAAAGGGGCAAGTGAAATTTCAATGATCAAGAAAGAGGATAAAGTCATGAGAAAGCCAAAAGGCAAAAGAGCCCAAGAAACTCAAATGCTAGGGGGCATGCCCAAATCACAAGAAAAAGTGATAACCAAGATAAAGTGAGTATGCTCTAGCGAAGCAATGAAAAAGAAGAAAAAGGGGGCAAATCAAAGAAGAGCGGCAAAGGAAAATATGAATGACGTCAAAAGTCAAACTATTGATCGTGATCTTCAGTCTTTGAAACCCTGAAACACTCTTTGAGCCTTATGAATCATTTCTTTCATAGCCAAAAACCACAGCCTATGTTACGTGCCTGTAGAAGTCCTTTCTAATCAAGCAAGCAAGCAATCTAGAACAATAAACAATGCTCTCAAAATGCAAAGAATACTTTTTCATAAGATTCATGACATCAAGAATAAACTACTCATTATTATTCATACTGATAAAAATAAATATTAAAAAAAAAGACAAGCTTTTCTCATACAAAACCTCGAGCTTTTTCTCGAGCCCTTCACTTCGAAACAAAAGGTCATCTCATGATATATTTTCACCAAAGACCTCGTTACCAAACACAAGAACAAATAATCTCTTTTCCAAGAAAGAAAATAACCAAGGAGTTGCAAGATTTCAAAAGCAAATTGTTATTTGACTCACATCGAAATAATTTTTGTTTTCAAAATGCAAGATCAAGATTTCAAGATTCATTCTAGACCCATATTCCTCCACCAAGCTGAATAGGAGAGAAATGAGAGAATTGTCTTTTAAAACATTTATTTATCTGAGTCGCTGACAGAAGCACACTTAGGGGCAATAACCAATACAAGGGGGCAACATTGTGTTTAGAAGGAAAGATTCTAGAAAAGGAGATGGTAATTTCCTTCAACCAGACAAGGGGGCATTTTGGTTTACAAAAGACAGCTCGATTCCTTTCAACAAGTGATACCGAATGTTTTTAGCAGTAAGACGAGGGGTAATGAATAATCCTCTCAAATTATTTGACGAGATTAGAAAATCTCTAGCAAGCAAGTGGGTCACGATGGGCACCGCAAAAGCTGAGTCTAGAAATAAACTTACATGGGCCAACTCAAGTGGGCTAAGAGTCAAGCTACAAAGATGACTCAAATCAGTTAGCAAGATCTCACCAATCAA
Source organism: Populus tomentosa (assembly GCA_018804465.1). Lineage (NCBI taxonomy): Eukaryota > Viridiplantae > Streptophyta > Magnoliopsida > Malpighiales > Salicaceae > Populus > Populus tomentosa. The sequence continues at coordinate 20,115,647 of CM031973.1, forward strand.
TCAACAAGAAGACTATGAAGAAATGGGGGCCTATATTTCAAATCAGGTAAAGATGCATGCATATCATTTAAACTTTGAGACATTGGACAATGAGTATTGCAAATTTCATATGAGAAAATTCCAACGAAATCCATCAAGTGGAAGGCCAACTTGAAATGGCCAAAGATCAAAATTGTTGTTGAAAATTTTTCAACCTGGGCAGGCAGCCCATGAGAATTAGGCCACCAGAAAAATCTCTGTGTTTTTTCTACCACCTTTCAATTTCCACACCTGAGGTAGTGCATTTTCTATCCTACCTCCATTCGAGCGCGCCTTCGAACCCTCGTCTTATTTACATTCGAGCGCGCCTTCGAGCCCTCGTCTTATTTACATTCGAGCACGCCTTCGAGCTCTCGACCATCAAAGGTAGTGCATTTTCTATCCTACCTCCATTCGAGCGCGCCTTCGAGCCCTCGTCTTATTTACATTCGAGCGCGCCTTCGAGCCCTCGACCATCAAAGGTAGTGCATTTTCTATCCTACCTCCATTCGAGCGCGCCTTCGAGCCCTCGTCTTATTTTCGAGCGCGCCTTCGAGCCCTCGTCTTATTTACTTTCGAGCGCGCCTTCGAGCCCTCGACCATCAAAGGTAGTGCATTTTCTATCCTACCTCCATTCGAGCGCGCCTTCGAGCCCTCGTCTTATCCATTCGAGCGCGCCTTCGAGCCCTCGTCTTATTTACATTCGAGCGCGCCTTCGAGCCCTCGTCTTACATTCGAGCGCGCCTTCGAGCCCTCGTCTTATTTACTTTCGAGCGCGCCTTCGAGCCCTCGACCATCAAAGGTAGTGCATTTTCTATCCTACCTCCATTCGAGCGCGCCTTCGAGCCCTCGTCTTATCCATTCGAGCGCGCCTTCGAGCCCTCGTCTTATCCATTCGAGCGCGCCTTCGAGCCCTCGTCTTATTTACATTCGAGCGCGCCTTCGAGCCCTCGTCTTACATTCGAGCGCGCCTTCGAGCCCTCGTCTTATTTACTTTCGAGCGCGCCTTCGAGCCCTCGACCATCAAAGGTAGTGCATTTTCTATCCTACCTCCATTCGAGCGCGCCTTCGAGCCCTCGTCTTACATTCGAGCGCGCCTTCGAGCCCTCGTCTTATTTATTTTCGAGTGCGCCTTCGAGCCCTCGACCATTTAAAAAAAAAAAACAAAAACAAAAAATAGGTTGTCTCCCAAATGACTTGTTTCTTGATTACTACATCTCTCTGTAAAGGTCATGTGTCAATCTACTGTTAAAAAAAAAAAAAAAAAAAGCAAAAGTTCTTTCTATATCTACTTTTCTTTATAAATTTACTACACAAAGCTAAAAGAAAATAAAATTTTCTAATATCTTTGCATAGTAAATATTATAAAGAGGGGGCAACTGTCACCACCCAATTTTTGGACAAATAATAAAAATAAAAATATATTTGAGAATGGGGTTAAAACAACACAAATTCAAAGTTCATGGATGGAATTATCAAATTTGAGAATAATTTGGTTAGAAATTGAAGAATTAATAAGTTGGGAAATTTATTTAAATTTTGGATTAGTTTAATTAATGAAATTAGAAGAATTAATAAGTTTGAGGACTTAATTAAACTTTGATTTAATTAATTAAATAAATTCAGGGACTTAATTGAAATTTATCCAAAAAGGGCAAAATTGAAAGAATTAATTAAGGACCAAATTGAATAATCCAGGAATTAAGGACTGTTTTGTAAATAATGTACCAATTTAGGGATTTAATTGAAATTTATCCAAAAAGGGCAAAATTAAAAGAAATTTTTATTCAGGGGTCCAATTGCGAAATTGCCAAAGTTAAGGGGTCAAATTGAAAATTGTTAAACGATGCCGTTTGCAATAATACTGTTCGTCATCCCTTCCATTTCGCCAGGGCAGCCGATTCAACAGGAAAATCCCAGTGCATCCGATCCAAATCGTGACCATGTCTTCTGCCACGATTGCCACAATCCCGTAGGTGGAGGTGATGGTTTTTTGAAGGTCTCTCGCCTTATAAAAGGCAGGACGAAGAAGACAAAGAAAAAAAAAAAACGAGAGAAAAAACCCCAGAAAAACAGAGCAATTAAACCCAAAAACAAAAACAGAGCAAACAAAACACAACCCAAAAAAAAAAAAATACAGATTGAAGGGGACGAAAAAAAGAAACCCAGAAAACAGGGGGAAAACAGAGAGGCGCAGAAACAAATACACAGAGACATAGAGAACAGCAAAACATAGAGACGAGTATTGGCCCTCATTGCCTTCGTCCCTGCAAACAACGAAAACCCTGAATCAAAAACAAGTTCCCATCAGGCCGGCCTCTTCATCATCCTCCCGACTGGAAAACCCAGGAGACACTCAGACCAAACACACAAGCAGAGGAAAGTCACGAGATCGCTGCCACTGCCTTCAGCGTTTCCAGAACCTGAAGAGAAAGTAAAGTAAAGCAGAAGAAGGAGCAGAGGAGAGCAGGCAGTGCCGGTCAGCCAGAGCTTCGTCATCGTATCCATCAATTCCAGCAGACCAGGGAAGCAAAAAAAAGAAAAGAAAAAGGAAGACAGTGAGCACAACGGGGAGAGAAGAGAAAGCAGTCGAACGAAGACAGTGGGCACAACGGGGAGAGAAGAGAAAGCAGTCGAACGAGAGCAGCAGCCACCAGCATCGCAGCCTTCCTCATCGTCTCCAGAAGCAGGTATGACTTCGTCCCTTTGCATCTTCATTTAAAAAAGCAATTTAAGGTTACAAGAACACTGTGTGAAGGTAATTTAATTACCTTCACCAGTGTTCGGGCACGCTTGAACAAGTCACGCGTGCCTTTACTTTTGTTTTGTTTTGCCCAGCCAGGCCACTGGCTTGGGCCAGTGACCTGGCTGGGTCCAGCCCAAAATCATATGCTGGGCTGGGTCTAGCCCGGCCCAGCCAAAAAAAAAACAGAAAAATAAAAAAGAGGCAGAGAAAAATAAAAAATAAAAAATGTGTATGAATAAATAAAAATAATATAAATTTATTGGTTTATTCACTAACGCCAGAGTTAGGAATAAAAATACCGGTTTAAATTTATATTATTTTTATTTGTTTATTCAATTTTATTTAGCTAAAAAAAAATAAGAAATATTTGCATAAAAAAAATGTATTATTATTTATTTATTCACTGGCGCCAGAGTCGGGAATAAAAAATAATAATACTGATTTAAATTTATTTTTATAGCTACGTAATATTTATCAACGCCAGAGTTGGAAATATCTGTAGTTAAATATTCACTGGCGCCAGAGTCAGGAATATTATAAGAAAATTTTCATAACATAAATCAATAAAACATTTAGCAATTTAAGACGAAATCAACAATGCAGCCTGTCTCAGGCAGGACGTTTAAGGGGTGATAATATCTTTCCTTTTACGTAACCAGTCCCGAACCATAGAATCTCTGTTGACCAGTTAGGGTTCCTAGTGACCGTAATACTAGGTGGCGACTCCTTAAACAAGAACATTCACCATTAAAGAACAGGATGCCAGAAATCCGTTCTTTACAAAGATTTAATAATTTTTAAGGCCGCCGCGATGTCAGGTGCGACAGAGAAGATAATGGTTTTCAAACCATGCCAGCAGGAAGAACGACATCGATAGCATTCGGTGAAGGAATCGCCAGATGGGATTCCAAGTTGTTTGGCTAAAGGAGATCGCCAGAAGGGATCTTGTATTTCGATGAAGGTCGCCAGAAGGAACTTCATGTTTTAGCTTTGGTAAAAGGAATTGCCCGATGGGATTCCAAGTTATTTGAGATCGCCAGAAGGGATCTCGTACTTCGACATTCATCAAGGAAGGTCGCTAGAAGGGACCTCATATTGAAACTATTTCTTAGAAAAGCATAGAGTTTACTAAGAATTCTTCCCCTTGGGTAGGTCACCCATACAATGAGACCATTATTTTTCTTGGGTAGGTCACCCATACAATGAGACCATTTTTTTTTTTTTGGGTAGGTCACCCATACAATGAGACCATTATTTTTCTTGGGTAGGTCACCCATACAATGAGACCATTTTTTTTTTTTTTGGGTAGGTCACCCATACAATGAGACCATTATTTTTCTTGGGTAGGTCACCCATACAATGAGACCATTATCTTGGGTAGGTCACCCATACAATGAGACCATTATTTTTCTTGGGTAGGTCACCCATACAATGAGACCATTATTTTTCTGGGTAGGTCACCCATAACAATAAGACCATTCTCCATTTCTTTTTTACCTGGGTAGGTCACCCATAAGAATGAGGCCATTCCTCCCCCTGGGTAGGTCACCCAAAGAATGAGACCACTCTTCCTTTTTCCATTTGGGTAGGTCACCCATCACAATGAGACCATTATTTTTGCTGGGTAGGTCACCCATAAGAATGAGACCATTCTCCATCTTTTTTTACCTGGGTAGGTCACCCATAAGAATGATGCCATTCCTCCCCTTGGGTAGGTCACCCAAAGAATGAGACCACTCTTTCTTTTTCCACTTGGGTAGGTCACCCATCACAATGAGACCATTATTTTTGCTGGGTAGGTCACCCATAAGAATGAGACCATTCTTCATCTTTTTTTACCTGGGTAGGTCACCCATAAGAATGAGGCCATTCCTCCCCTTGGGTAGGTCACCCAAAGAATGAGACCACTCTTCCTTTTTCCACTTGGGTAGGTCACCCATCACAATGAGACCATTATTTTTTCTGGGTAGGTCACCCATAAGAATGAGACCATTCTCCATCTTTTTTTACCTGGGTAGGTCACCCATAAGAATGAGGCCATTCCTCCCCTTGGGTAGGTCACCCAAAGAATGAGACCACTCTTTCTTTTTCCACTTGGGTAGGTCACCCATCACAATGAGACCATTATTTTTTCTGGGTAGGTCACCCATAAGAATGAGACCATTCTCCATCTTTTTTTACCTGGGTAGGTCACCCATAATAATGAGGCCATTCTTCCCCCTGGGTAGGTCACCCAAAGAATGAGACCACTCTTTCCCTTTTCCACTCGGGCAGGTCACCCATCATAATGAGACCATATACGTATTTTTGTTTTGGTTGTGGAATCGCCAAATGAGATTCCAAGTTTTGAGATCACCAGAAGGGATTTCGTATTTTGATATTGGTCAAAGGAGGTCGCTAGAAGGGACCTCATATTTCAGCCTTGGTTAAAAGGAGTCGCCAGATGGGATTCCAAGTTTTTGGTTAAAGGAGATCGCCAGAAGGGATCTCGAGATGACTAAATTTTGATCATAGTTTTTTGGGCCGAAGAGGATTGTTGTAAAGAAAGAGTTTCAGATCGATCAAGCTTCGACCAGATCAGTTTCGGGAGTTCAGTTTTGGTTTATCTTTATAAATCTTACTACGCAAAAGCCTCTGCTTCGTAAGCTTTATAAAGAGGGGGCATCTGTTGTAACCCATTTTCGGGTCCCCACAAAAATAAATAAAATAAATAGCCAAAGGAGGTTAGAAAAATAACGAAAGGCAGAAGCACTCAGAAAATGGTCAGAAAAAGCGGTCAAGGAGGTTAAAAATACAAAGATGGATTTTTGACAATATATTCTTGAATGATAAGAGCCCTGGTGGATAAGAAACTTTGATTTTTGAGGAGAAAGTCCAAATTTGGAGGTTTATGGACTTAATTGGATTTTTATTTGAATTTATAGAGGATTTGATTGCAAGAAAAATTGATTTTTAAGTCAATTTAGGCTTTAATTAGAAGAAATTAAAGTTCTGGGGCCAAAATATATTTTTTAGGATTTTATTGGGTCAAATCAGGGGCTTAATTGCATAAATATTGAAGTTTAATGGCCAATTAGGGGTTTAATTGTGAAAATCCGAAACCAGGGACCAATTTGGAAAATGCGCGAAGATAGAGGGGGCTGTATTGGATTGATCCGGGGTCAAATTGAAGAAATTGAAAACTGGAGGACTAATGTCGCCTGTTACTGTTCACTTTCTTTCTCAAAAAGCTGCCTGAGTGGCTGCTTTCCAGGCGCATTTTCCGGCTCGTGTGGCCTCCAAATCCGACCAAACTTGCACCAAAATGTCCACATGAAACCCCTTTATCCCGTAGAATGTTCAGGTCAGGTCGAAAAAGTTAGAAACGGCTCCATTGAGTGGCCCAAAGTGGCCACCTCGGGCAGTTCACAGCCTTGAGCTGCCAAATTTGGCAGCTCAAGGTGCACACTTTGAGCCAACGGTTGAGATGCTTCCCAACTGAATCAAGGGCTGCAATTTTTTCTCAACGTAGACAAGATTGCCCTCTTCCACAGCCTATAAATAGAGTCGGATTTGATGATCTGAGAGATGAGAAATTCGGGTCCAAAGTCAGCCAAAAACCAGCATTTTCACCTAATTTCTGCAGATTTTTCTTCTTCTTCTTTCTTCCTTTGCAACAGGAAACCGACGCCGTCTTCCTCCAACTCCACCGCTGCAACCACCGGCTGAACCACCTCATCACAGCAGCCACAACCCCTTCGGCCGAGTGAGCCCCTCTTCCTTTCCTCCTCCTTCCTCTTCCTTTCCTCCTTTCCTTCTTCTTCCTCCTCCTTTTCTTCTTCTTCCTCCTTACCTACTGTTCACTGCATTAACAGTAGGCGTGAAATATAATTCACGTCCTACTGTTCACGCAGGACGTGAATTATATATATATGTGTGTGTGTGTGTGTGTGTGTGTGTGTTATAATTTTATATATAAAAAAAATCTTTGCATATTATATGTATAAAAATAAGAAAAAAATATTTTGAAAAATATTGTTGATTTTCTTGCATTTTTTTTTCAAATGGCTTAATAATGGTTTGTATTTCTATACCGTAGAGATATAAATTCATTATTAAAATACGCGGTTTTTGTCAAAACATCAAAGATTTTCAAAATAAAAAATGTTTTTACTTTCAAAATTTTTTTTTCCAAAAGTCTTTAAAAATATTGTTGATTTTTCCTGCATATTTTTAGTAAGGTAGATTAATGTTGGTTAGTATTTTTATACCGTAAGGATACAAACCCGGTATTAAAATACCCGATTTTCGTCAAAACATAAAAATAATATTTTTTCAAAAAATTGTTTTTTTGTTTTAAAATACGGCCTAGTCTCTCCAATATATATATATAAATATTATAACATCCTATTTTCACACAACAAAGAAAATTTTCAAAACAATATATGTATTAGCATGCATTTTGGCTTTAATAACCAGTTTATTCAAGCCATGAGAACTAGGCCAATATTTCAAAAATTCTAAAAAATCTTTTTGTTTTCTTTTAGTATTTGGGATTACGAATTTATACGTAAAACGTATTCCTAGATATTATTAATAAAGTTTTGGTATAGACGTTAGAACGGTTAGGATTTTACCCGATAAGATAAAAGACCTTCTTACCGAGAAGGATTTTTCTTGAACCATAGACAGACCAACGACTAGAAGTACAATAACACCTTAGTTTTTATCAGACAATAAAACAATGCAGCTTACCTTAGGTAGGGCGTATTTGGGGTGCTAATACCTTCCCTTTACGCAACCAGTCCCCGTACCCGATCTCTGAGACCAGTTAGGGTTCCTAGTGACCAAAATACTAGGTGGCGACTCCAAAGAACCAAATCAATAAAAAAAAAAATCGCCAGTCGAACCCGCAATTGGATTTTTTTTTAGGGTGCGACAAGCATATTAATCGTTTTAGCAATTTTTTTTTTATTACACGGTGAGAGTTATTCTCGAGTTAGCTTACATGTCAACCAATAAGAATATATTTTGCTAAATTAATATATATAAAAGGTTGATGAGAATATTGCTAAATTAATCTAGGATAACGAAACGCCGATCACATTAATATATAGATTTTAGTTCAGCTCTACAAGACAATCATAAAAAAAAAATATATATATATATACAATGTCTTTAGCACAAGAAGGCTTATTTTAAAGAAAAATAAATATTATTCCGTTTAGTGGTTGCTCCTCGGGCCCTCCTCCAATCCTCCTCCTTTTTGTATTTGATACTGCATGCTTTGCGCAAATACTGTAGAAATAAAATAAATAAATATCAGTACTTTTTTTAATTATACTTACTAAATCTAGTTTGAGGGAACAACTTGAGACCTAGTTAATTAATTCCATTGTGAAGATTTTGTTTATAAAAAAAATCTATATGAATTTATTTAGTTCGGTATTGCAGATCAACTTATAATTTTATCAACATATTTTTATTTTTAAAAAAATTTGCTTATAAAATAAGTTATTGTAATTGACTCAAATTAAGCATTCAACTAATGACTGGGTTTCATACTGAGTACCCAGAAACATATAACTACATTCAATTATTGAATATATATAAGTAACTTTTGGAAATTAAAGGAGTTACCTTTGGTACAAGGGGGGCGTTATATATTTAATAACCCTAATTAAATATTACATAATAAAAAAATCTATGTTTTAGATTTCAATATTAATTTAAGACTGGGAATTTAGATAAATTCTATTTTGAAATACTGAACTAGATTTTGGTAGGTGATGTTACAATATGAAAACGAGGATAAATTTTTTTTTCCGAGGCTACTTAATTATTTCCATGAACAATTAATTAGAAATTCATATTTTTACAATAACCAACCGCAACAGTATCTGGCACAAACTAATTTGAAACAATACCAATAATTACATAGGGATCTCATATACCATCTTTTTATAGTTGTGTTTGGTTAATATTCATGACATAAAGAATATATACAGAAAAAACAGAAATATATTTAATTAGTAAGACAGAGACAGAAACAAAAATAAAGATAAAAACATAAAATAAATGTCTTTAAGATAGTTTTGAAATAAATTTTTATCCTTTCAAAACAATGTCCTTTCTATAGTATTTAAAATAGTATTTTTTGTTTTCTATGAGAAAAATATACTTTTATATTAAAAAAAGCATTTTAGTTCAAAAAATTAAACCATGATTAATTTTATATTATTTTTAGTGCACTTTTTCAAGTAAAACGTTTTGGATTTAAAACTAACAAAATTATATATAAAAAAGATGGTGAGATTTAAATTAATTCTCAATTTATCATCATTAAAGTTTTAAATCATATAAAAAAATTATTTTAACTAAAAATATTAAAATGTTTAGTGATGTTTAATTAAAATATAATATCATTTTACTCTCTACCACTCAAAAATATTTTGCTGACACACCATCTTCTCATCTTAATTTATGTTTCAAGATAATTAATTTCTTAACACAAACACATATAAATATAAGGGTGAATAAGAGAATATTGCTAAATTAATGTAGGATAACGAAACACCGATCACATTAATATAGAGATTTTTCTTCAACAGTTCAAGATAATCATAAGACAAAAACACTGCAATGTCTTTAAAACAACAAGACTTATTAATTTTGAAGGAAATTAAGCACTGATTAAGAGACTAAATATTATTCCGTTTATTGGTTGCTCCTCGGCCCTCCCTCCGATCCTCCTCCTTTTTGTATTTGATACCGCATGCGTTACACAAAGACTGTAAAAACAAAGTAGAAAATAAAATAAATAAATATCAGTACTCTTTTTTTTTTTTATCATAGTTATTTGCTGTGTGCCCAGAAACGTATTATTACATTCAATTATTGAAGATAATGCTTTGTTATATAAGCAACTTTTGGAGATTAAAGGAGTTACCTTCTGTCCAAGGGGGCCGTTTCTCCACATTGGAGTATTCCTTGTGTTGCAGTTCAAATTTGTACATCTTTTATACGGATCGAAGTAACAAATTTTGCGTGAACGTCTTGGTCCTCTCCTACGAGAGCCATAGGAGCTTCCAATCTGTCCATCTCTGGACGAGCCTTTCGACAGTACTGTGTGAGTGTTCAAAGTGCTCGATGGAGTCCAAAAAGGGTTGAAGCTATTTGAGAAGTTTGAAGGGTGTTGCTTCCCCTTGCCTCGAGCCACTGACTTGTAGGTTTGGCCACCTTGAGAGTGGTCTCCTCTGACCATCATCCCAAAATCGATCTCAGTAGCAACACTTCCTCCACCACCACCACAAGCAATCCCATTGGCATTTAGACCGGCAACACCTCCTCCGCCGCCACCATAAACAATCCCACTACAAGCAATCCCATTGGCATTTAGACCAGCAACACTTCCTCCGCGACCACCATAAGCAATCCCACCACAAGCAATCCCATGGGCATTTAGACCAGCAACACTTCCTCCGCCACCACCATAAGCAATCCCATGGGCATTTAGACCAGCAACACTTTCTCCGCGACCACTATAAGCAATCCCACCACAAGCAATCCCATTGGCATTTAGACCAGCAACACTTCTTCCACCACCACCACCACAAGCAATCCCATTGTTAACTTTGCCAAAGTGATTTAGGACAACATGTTCTTGAGCTCCATTGGTTGGTCCAAAGTTTATCCCCTGTTGGAAAAAATTGTTAGTATTTTGTTTTAAGGTTTCTGTTGTTGTTGTTTTAGATATTGGATAGTGAAAGGTGGTATTGTCTATAGAATTAGGATAGCCAAGTTAAAGATGATAAATTGAATGTATGAAAATATATTGTAAAGTATATACAACCGAAGAAGTTGGCACAACATAAACTCATGAACAAAAATATATGGAAAACTGAGCGATTCAAGGATCACTTACAATGTAGAAGAGTTCATAAGTAATAACCCTAATTAAATATCACACAATAAATAAAAAAATCTATGTTTTAGATTTCAATATTAATTTAAGGTTGAGAATTTAGATAAATTCCATTTTAAAATATTGAACTAGTTCTTGGTAGGTGACGTTACAATACGAAAACAATGAGGATAATTTTTTTTTCTTGAGGCTACTTAATTATTTCCATAAATAATTAATTAGAAATTTATAATTTTAAAATAACTGGCCGCAACATTATTTAGCATAGACTATTTTGAAACAATACCAATAATTATATAGGGATTTCACATATTAATTTTTTATAGTTGTGTTTGGTTTGTATTTAGAACATAAAAAACAAATACAGAAAGAACAAAAACATATTTGGTTATAAAAATAGAGATAGAGATAAACGCATAAAATAAATCTGTCTTTACGATAATTTTGGAGTAAATTTTTATTATTTCATAACAATATAATCTCCACATTCATTGTTTCTATCTCATTCGTCTTGAGATAATACTCAAATACTAATTATGTGTTAAGATTATATATTCAATATTAGAGATATGTAATCATTAGTAATATCTATTGGAGGCCATATGATCAATCTATGATATAAAATACATATTTCTAGAATATAAATTACACATTTTGTTTCTTATATGAAGTTGATCACTCCATATAATGAAAAGATCAAAACTTCGAATACCAATTTTGCTATAGGTTGCACATACACATATTCTACCACGTTTTTTGCACCCATACAACCTCAAAAATGCTGCATCGTTTGTAAGATAGAGTGATATACCTTATTGGCACTGGTGTTGGAGCCAGCATTGAAATTGAAATTGGCAAGATCAGGAGCAGTCATGGGGGCTGGGGTGTTGAACAAATCGATTAGGTTTATTCGATGACTTCTACCAGCATGATTTCCTAAACCAAGCTTCAAGGTTAGGTCCACCAGGTTTCTAGCGTCACTTTTGTCATGGTGGCACCCATTCAATCCAGTTGCTTGATGGAACCTCTGGGAATCCATGAGTGTTCGAAGTCTTTTATCTGCAAAAACAACCAACCAAGCCCGTGAAAAAATATCAGATAGCTTCTTTGACATATAATTAAGAGATAGCTTCTTCTTCTTTTTTTTTTTTTTTCTTTTTAACAATGGATGCCTTTTGGCAAGATGTAAAACGTGACAATCCACTGCTTAATTACTTGACAAGAAAGCAAAAAATACTAGTGAGTAAAATGCATGTCAACGAGTAAAGTTAGATGCATGTTTTTTAAGGGTTTTGAGCCCTTGTATAAGTGGTTTGACTGCAAGCAACAAAGGTGCAAGAACACATTTGACAGAGACGAAGAACAACAAAAATTATCCCTTCACATGGAAAAAGGCATGGCTATACAAAAACAAAGCCAAGGGAGATGGCTCGGGGGGGGGGGGGGGGGGGGGGGGGGGGACTTACAGGAGGCTAAGGTATGGAACTAGTGAAGAGAAGGCTATTAGCTTACTAGAGGGTGTGAAGTGAAACGAAGAATGGTAGCCTTAATTTATAGGGATTTCGAGGCCATGGTATATATGGAAAGGTAAGAAATATGAACGAATTTTATTTTATTTTTTCATTTGGAGATTATATATTTGTATCAAATCTGTATTTAAATTAAACCTTCTGTAAATAATTTTATAAATTCAACAGTATATTCATTACATTATATTAAAGCAATTCAATCAACAACACTCAATTGTTAAAAAAAATTTTAGGGTTTTTTTTTTTAATTGGAATTCATCATATTATTAAAATATAAGCCATATGGCTAATATTTTCCACCTTTACAGCTTGGGTATATATGGATATAGTCGGATTAGATTTGTGCTTATAATTATATATAATTTAATTTTAAATATTTTATAAATTATAAGTCTAATCTTTTTTTTTTATTTGAGTAAGTTGAATATATCAAGTTGGACTAAATTCTTTACAGATATTAATATAATTCTTTACAAATATCAATGACTTAAGCATATATTTCTATTTTTTCATGGTCTGTTTTTAGAAACAACCCTACAACAAACTAATATTAGGTATAATTTTTATATCTTGCACCATTATTAAATCCTAGTTACCCTCCACTCCTCTAATAAAGAAACAAACTCTTTTTTGTTACATTAAAAAAAATTTAATATGAAGTTCATTAACAAAAACTTTGAAGTCAAAACATTTCTAAATAAAATAAAAATAAATATTGAATCCTCAAACTATCAAATAAGATAAAAAAAAATTATAGGATATATAAGTTGGGTCGGGTTAGGATCGAGTTTCAAAAATTTTAACTCGTTACTCGATCCTTGATATCCATTTTTTAGGTTTTTGATCCATTATCATTTATAATATTCCCACTATCTAATTTAGTTTTTTTGAGTTGGGTCAAATAATATAAATATTATAAATTAACTAGTATTTTTGAAAACCTATATTTGCAACCTTCAATATAATAAATGGATTTTTGTTAATAATAAAAGTAAATTATATCGAATTGTCTAAATTTAATGAATATATGATAAACTTTATATAAATATTAACACATACTATAGAATTCAATTTTTTGTTTGGTACAAACATATGGTTTTAAAATGGAGCTTCTCCAAGAAAATAAAAAAGAAATGGAAGTAAGGTTTTAAAAATATTTCTATGTTCATTTTTTGAATATATATGGAAACAATCTTATGTAAATGCAAAAAGAACCAACAAGTTTTATAGGCAAATATAATTTTATAATTAATTGTAATAGGTATCCTAATAATTAAAGATGATAGACTTAATCTTGTTACGTGAAAAATCATTTGATTATTGTTTTTTAATATAAAAATTAAAGAAGATTTTTTATTTTAAAAATATAGAAATTGACTTAAAAATTATTCTAAAAATATATTTAATTTATATTTTTATCTTTATCTTTTCAATAAATATATTTTTATCTCCATTATCTATATATATGTTACATTAAAAACGAAAAAACGAGGCCACAAGACAATTCTCTCATATTTTGGAAACTATATCTGGAATTTGTATCTTTTCGTATATTGCCATCGAAATATTCCAATGAAAAGGACAACAATACCCTTGAATGGAATAAATGGAAAATGCATTGCTGGTAATCACAATCCCTTAAAATTAGCTCCAATAATAGTCAAGAATGTAAGTATGCTATCTTTCTTAATTTGTTAGGTTAAAACCTTATAGCGAGTAATTTAAAAAAATATTAAATTGAATTCTCTTAAAATAACTATGATAAGAATGTACTTTTAAAATCGCTAAAAAATAAGACTTAGTCTGAATATATATATATATATATATATATATATATATATATATATATATATATATATATATATATATATATATATATATATATAATAGCTACAATTAAAAGAAAAAAAAAGAACCATTCATCTAGAAATAAAAAAAAATGTTTAAATCCACGTGGTATATTAATACGTGTTTAAATCCACATGGTTTCTAAATGATCTCTGAACTCCATGATGTGATCAATAACCTCAGAAAATCGAATTAATAAATCATTTGATGGTCTAATATTAATATTGTGATTAACCGGGATCCATAAGAGTATTCGTGGAAATAAACCAAGAAATTAACCACTAGGGTTAGATTAGGGATTTTAATTAATTCATGTTTATCTAGCAAACAAAAATACATATATATATCCGCACTTACTAAAACAGAATGTTCCTTTTAAACTAATAAGTTAGGATTACCTCGGATGTTTAAGAAATAGAAAAAAATTCAAAAGCAAGATCAAGGAAAATAAAGTAAACTTAAACCCTATCAACATGTTTGGAACCCTCTATATTGAATTTATTTAACAGGTTTTAATAAAATTCCATATTTAATACCATTTTGAGTGTAAAGAATTGAATTCATCGCTAAAAATGGTACAACAATAAATTACTAAAAAAAAACAATTAATGTAAAAACTAACTATTAAAAAAAAATACTTATCTATCCATCTAATTTTTATGACCTTTAAAGGAATGTTATGAATGCGATGAGGGTAATATTAAAAATAAAATAAAATAAATTTTATCTTTTTTTAAACATGCAAATTTAACTTGTATATAAATTAAATTTAAATTTCACACTATAATTAATTTCAATTAGAAATTTTTTAAAAATGATTATGGTTTAAGTCTCATCTTACATCATCTAATTAAATTCAATATGTCATCTAATAATTGTTTGTATTGTTGTTATTGTTGTTGTTATAGAAGTTGTTGTCGTTGTTCTAACTTTATTTTTTATCTATATTTTTTTATATAATTTTAAAAAATTAAAAAAATTCAAAAATATATATTTTCAACAAATTTATCTATTTTGTTATTTTTTATTTATTTTTTGTGTGTCAAGAAATCTTGAAAAAAAATACAAAAAATATATGTAATTGGGATTGGAATTGAACCAATATTTGAAAATCATAAACAGAAAAGAAGTTTGGAATTTTTTAAGTTATATTTGGGGTTTGAATTGAAGATAAATGGATTTAAATTGGTTTAATTTGGCTAGAATTGAAAATTTGAGGTTCAATGATGAGTTTGGAACGAATAGCCAAATTAGAAATTTAATTAGGAGGTTAATTGAGATGGAAAATTGAAATTTGAAGTTAATCTGGCATAGAAATAAAGAATTGAAAGATCGAGGACCAAAACAAGTAAAGTGAAGAATCTACAGGGCAGATGTTATTTCAATCAGGGGGTGAATTGATTGAAATTAAAAGGGAAAAAAAGGTGGAAATTGACCAGAAGTGAAGAATTGAAAGACCAGAAATCAAGAAGTAAAAAGCGCCGGAATGGAGAGACTATCATGAAGTTTGGCACTATTAGATCAACGAAGAAATCTATTTCTGCAAGAGAAGCTAAAACAACGTCGTTTCACTCTAAGTGATTCTTCTGTTATGCAGCGTTCTCAAAGGTTCTTTTCGGGTAAGAATTTAGGTAAGAATGAAGTGCCTAAATGCTATAAGCTATAAATATATAATAGTGTTTGAGAATATAGTGATAGTTATTTTTTAAAATATTTTTTATTTTAAAATATTTTAAAATAATATATTTTTTTATTTTTAAAAAATTATTTTTAAATTAACACATTAAAAAAAATTAATTTAAAATAAAAAAAATAAAAAATAAAATTATAATTTTTTAAAAGTATTTTTAAAATATAATACCAAACACATTTTAGGGCATCGATGGGCTCCATCACTGTATAAGATGGACTTACAAGAACATAGTAATCCAATAATTTTAGCTGGCTAGACAGTTACATACATGCATATATACATACATATGTCCCAAAATGTAAAGAACTAAAAATACATACCATCACGTTTGCTATAACATAACCACTAATTAATTGCAAATAATTTATTAAATCATTACATAATTGCTACGACATTAATCTTATTTAATTTATTAATTTTCCATCTCCACACCTTATTGTTTATTTGACTAACCCCCGTCACATTCCATGGTCTCCGTTCAAACAACTAATAATTTCTCATAGATTCCATCCAGACGACTGACTATAATACTAATAATCACGTTAGTCTTTGTTCACTTGACTAAATCATATATTCATATCAATAGTCTCTATTCAAATGGTGGACTTTGATTGGACAAAGATTGACTGTAATTGATTTCCTTTCCTCCCCCAACACACATTTGCCCCCGGAGCAAATGCATGCCCTCGTGAACCTGTAAAAAAAAAAAAGAAAAAAAGAACGAAGGAGAGGCTGAGCAAGTCTTAAGTTAATTTTTTTTTATGATTTTTTTTATATATTTAGATTAATACTCGTTTTTTCTTTTATTTTATTTAGAAAACTTTGTTAAATGATAATTATTTTTTTATTATATATTTAAATTTTAAAGAGCTTTTTCATATAGATAAATTTTAATTTTAAAAATATTTTTTTTCTTATAAGAAACATTTGACACCCTCCATTTCATTAGAAAACTTTATAAGAACAATGGGTAATTTGAATTATTTTAACTTTGCCCCTGGGCCTTCAGATTCATCCCTGCCAAGTCCCAACTGACACCATGCCAAGGTTGCTCGGAAACCATTATCAGTTCTGAAAAATCTTATGTGTTCAAACATATACTTGATATCTTTATTGATGATTTATTTTAGTATTAATTACATCAAAAGGTAAATAATTTTTTTATTCAACAGGGTATTCTCGGATCAGCTTACTCGAGACCAAGTCTTATCCTCGAACGATTCTAAAATCACAATCTACACACCTTCACAACATTGTGAATTTGAGAATATTACTAACACATCTCCCTTTATTCTCCCATCATTATGGGAAAAAAAGTTTATTAATTTTCACATAATATTTGCAAATTAACATATTAATTATCTTCCATTAAAGCTGAGCCAGCAGACTGATATCAACGGGAAATGCATCCGTCAATGACTGAACCCTGTATGCTTTCCTTCCCAAGATCAAAGCTCTAGCCTCTGTAGGATGTGCCGAATCATAGAATGCATACTGTGTCCTATCAGGACATGGAATTGTAGAAGGATCGCATAATCCTGTACTGGCTAAGTTGCAACAGGCAACTCTGGTGAACCTGAAAGCTGCATATATATAATATTATCCATGAGATTGTATATAATAAATCATATATATATATATATAGAGAGAGAGAGAGAGAGAATCAACAAGATAATAAATCTTGATTACACTAAATGGCATGGTGTTAATAAAGAAAATGAGAGTTTACCTCGAGTTGACTCGGCATCAATCTGGTAAAGATTTATGTAAGTAAATTTAGCTCCAGGAAGATTGGCGTTAAGGTTTGTAACTAACGGTATGAGCTTGCTATTGAAGATTTGTACTGCGTTGTTGATCATCTCTACACATGAAGAGCCATTCGTACCATATGTTGCCAGTGCATTGGGCGAGCAACCACTTTGGAGGAGTCCCGCAACAGCCACCTTCCTTGCTCCAAGATCGTATAAGCTCTGCAGCATATAAACCATACATCAGAAGAAATCCAAGTATAATTTCGAGAGATCTTAATATTTGTTGTTCTTTGAAAGCAAGATATATAAATGAGATAGAGATGAAGACACGATATAAATGTCTATAATTAAAACAGTTTTAGATATAATTTATATACTTTTTTCTATTATCTTCGTTTCTTTTATCCTCGAGATAGCAACCAGATACTTTATATTTTAATAAATAAGTATTTACTTGTCGGAAATTGGAAGTAGTTACGTATAAAATTGTAACAATTACCTTTAATTGATGAGAATATTGTTGAATGAGCACTGTAGCGTATTGGTGAACGTTGAATTGCCTGCTAGTGTTGTATAATTGAGGCAGGAAGTAATTCATTGTGTAGTCATTGTTGCCCATGTCAATGATATAAATGCACTTGTTTAGGTGCTTCATGGCTGCATCTTTATTTCCCAGTACTTCAGTGATGAGTGAAATTATGATACGGTGATTTTGTAACTGCTCATCCATGGATATCACATCGCCCTAAATACCCAAAAGAATAGAAACATTTTACAATTTTGTAAATAGCAATCAATTGTTAATATCAATATCACATTTATTAAAACCCGTCTTGGTGAGTAGGTTGATTTAAGATCCAAATCCAGTTGATATATCTATTCATGACTTGGATCAAGATTTAAAAAAAAATAATTTAAAGATTATTCAATCAATCCAGTTTATTTAATCAAAACATAATTTAATTTTAAAAAAATAAAATAATATTGTTTTGACTTAAAAAATTAGAATATAATTTTGATTGAATCGGATAACTCATTCAATTCGTAACCCATGACGAGTTTAATAAATTTTATCAATAGATTTATTAGATTATATAAAGAGGTAAGTTTTATAACAATTCATGTTATTTTTTTTAATGCAGGAACTTTATCAAATCAAAACTTTCTTATTAATTATCACAAAAATTATGCAAATTAGTATTATGTTTGTGCTTAGCTAGTATGAATAAATGTAGTTACCACTGCTAAGAGCCCACTTTCATTGCGAATCCCAGCTGATCCAGATGCGTAATTTACACCTCTTAATATATTTTTTGTAGCTTTTGCTTCATTGAAGGTTGGAATATAGTCGTCAAATCCCAAAAGCTTACCTGTAACAAAATACTATCGATGGGTTAGCATGATAATTATGCTATGCAACATGATATATATCGATCAATTTAAATACCTAGCTTATTGATTTAAGACATAGTTTTGAAATTCTATCCATGCTCACATCATGGTTAGACTCGTCATTTCATAGATGAGGGGTCGTCATTTAATGGATGAGGAGGTTGTTCTGAATTTATTATTTATTTTTATTTAAAATAATATCATTTTAGATAGAAGAAAATTTTTAAAATAAAAATTTTGTTAATAACTCCAAAACTTTGATATCACTTAATTTTTAGGACGGTTAATTTTTGCCCGGAGACTAACTTCCTTACGTGCACGGAACACAATTTAAAGGAGAACAAATTCCATATCCTCACTCTCTCTCTCTCTCTCTCTCTCTATCACAAATTGGCTCTCTTCTGCTGCTTACTGCTCAAATTAATTCACCGAAGCGGTGCCAACCCATTAAATTGCTAGGTTGTCTCTCATATGGGTAAGCTACACAATTAATCGAGCCCTGTGTCAACATGTTAGCGAGTCGAGCTACCAAGTCATTCTGGGTTTCAGAACTAATTTTAAGGTATGTGTGGATAACAAACTATCTAAAAATAATGATAAATTATTATGAAAGATGTACAGAAGCGTTAATTACTAAGAATATTTGATATTTCAAATATTAACAGGTAAATTATTGGTGAAAAGAGAAATAACTATAGTTAGTACTAGGATTAAAAAAGAAATCAAAATATATACTCATTTAAGTAATTAGAGAGGGAGGAAGAAGGAGACCGATGACATCGGCTGTATTGTTGCCATTGCTGAACCTCCCGGTAGGCCCTTTGCTAAAGTCAAACCCATAAGGAGTATAATTGGCTTTTGCCAACGTCGAAAGATTGTTGTTGTTTCCATTATCAAAGAGAGAGTCCCCAAAAACAAAGTAACATGGCACTTGAGGATATCCATAAGCACAATTCTGCATGTTTGAGATCAGCAATGGAATGGTGAAGAAGATCCACCATAGCAGCTTGGGCTTATTTTCCATTAATGAAAACTGAGTTAGCTGGAAGTGATTGAAACTAGATATATAAAGAAAGAACGAAGGGTGATGATGATCTGAATGAAGAAGTTAATAGACGAGAGTGTTGTTGAGAACTACAACCCCAAAAAGTGCTGATTTTATAGGCGTGGAGATGTGGTTATCCTACTCTTGGCTACGTAATTTGAATGCATAATTTGACTTGAACGCTGGAAATTACTGATTTTAATACTTTTAATGGATTTTAATACTCTTGGTTATCCTTTATCTGCCATTTTTATATATATATATATATATATATATATATATATATATATATATATATATATATATAATATTGTTGTCTCCTAGTGTCTTTTTTATCTTGTTTATTGTCGAATTATAGCGCTTTAGATTCAGTTCGAGCTTATCTTCTAGTTTGTAGGCTTTGAAAGATGGTACAATAAAGGAATAGTTGTTGAGGACCACAAGTCCAAGAATGGCTGTTTTTATAGTTATGGAGATGTGGTTGTCAGGGACCATTAGCCGGTCGTTCTCCTCTTTGCTACGTAGTTGAGGGAAGTGCCCAGAAATTTTAATGCATACTTTGACTATGGAGTTGGAAATTGATTTTAATACCAGCTGGATTGCCCGCGGCAGCCTTGACAATTATGAACTCATGAAACCTTGGCAAGGAGGGGAAGGAAGAACTTTCGTAGCATGCTGTCAAAGGAAGTGAGTTTTAGCAGGAGCTGCAAAAAAATTATCTAGCGCATGCCCTTCCATGGCTGCTAAACTACATTTCCTGTAAATAAAAAATGAATCATCAAGTAAACAACTAAAATAACAAAGTTTAAACAAAAAAAATAAATTAGAAGCTTCGTATATCCTTTAAAAGATCTCAAGAATAAAAAATTTCAATGTATATCATCATAAAACAAATACAATTAATTCGATGGTATACCAAAAAAATCAGAAATGAAATTAAATCATCAATAACACCAAAAATATAGAAACATACTGAATGATCCTTTAATTTGTTAAAATTTAAAAATATTTATTCATCTAATCAAAACAGAGATTCTACCATGCATTCTATTAATTTGATATTCAACAAAAATAAAAACAAAGAGGGCATTAGTCCTTTTATTTTTAATTAAATTTTTCCATCTCCTCTACCACAAATAAAATAAAAAATGTATTTGAAAATGGTAACTTGGGTACTAAATTCTTTGACGTGAATTACTCGTAACTATACATAAGGATATTAAATTTTTCAAAGATATAAACCTCTCAGCTCAAAAACTCATTTAAATTTCCAAAAAATGGGCAACAATTTAACATATTTTCCATTGTGGCTGCGGCACATCCATACGCATATACTTTGTCTTTTACAAAATTAAAGGCAACTTGAACTACAAACACACGCAAAATTGATAGTTGAAATCAACTTCGTTTGCTCCAAAACCTCCAAATATCACTAACACAATTTGCTACATACAACTATGATAATCAAAATCAAAGGAGTTGAATTACAAGACGAAAAAGTGTGGTATATTGAGAGAAGAGGGAATAATTACTCGGTCAAAGTTATGTAGCAGCCTTTTGTACAGAATTATTTGTCCAGGTATATCTTCTTTCTCTCTTTTTTTATAGAAAAGAATAGTACCACCAAAAAATTGGAGTATTATCTTGGCTGTTATTGCATGGTAGAGTAAGCACCGAGGATTTCCTTACAATTACAAGGAATTTAATTGATAATTTTTCAGTAGGCTGTCCCTTTTGTAACTAGAACAAAACAAATGTCCCTTTTGTTGGACCTTTGAATAATCCACCTTTCTACTATTCTAGTTGAACAATTCATGCCAGATATCATCCACCACAATTTTCAGATACATTAGATTGTTGGAAATAGTGAATTTATTTATATATAGATTCGTCTATGCAACAGTTTTGAAAGGGAAAATTGTTGGAAATAGTGAATTTATTTATATAAAGAATGATCAAATCACCAATTTCAATTATACTGCAAACAACTTATTTAATATGTCCTCAAAGGACATAACATGATAACATGATGATAAAGGACTTAAAATCTGCACAGTAAATCTCGAGTTCGAGTCAGAACGTGCATCTTTTATAAGAGCCTGAGACAGCCAGGGTTTTACTCGCTCATCTAGGCCTACAAAATACGCTTTCTAGGAAGTAAAGTTTCTTCGAATCCAAAAAAAAACTTATTTAATACATATAAAATCGCCAATTTTTATCGTATATAATATATATACTAACAACTTTTTTAATTAATAAAATAGATATTCATATTGGACAATAAAACGATTGATTGGTGTTAATTTGGTGATTTCACATTTAAACAATTCTTTTGAGATATATTAGGATCATTCTTGGCCACAAAAGGATACACAGAATATATCTCAAAGCATTAAATAGGTTTACGTTTTGCAATAACTCCTTTACCATCTATTCCAAGATGGTAGGGATATCCTTCCCCTTAATTTTGATGACTCGTTCTTAGTCATATATTTTGCATAGACGAATCTGAAGTTTGTATGGGCATGGCATACTCGTACGTGGCACGACCTAGCACCAGCAACGTTTGTTTCATGAAATTAAAAAAATATTTTGATGCGACTCTCTTAGCGCTGGAAAACAATTTTCCAATTAATAACCTTCGGTTTACTAAAAACTAATTATCCTTCAAACATAAAAGGAAGTTTGAATATATTTGTGGTATTAGTTTTTTTATTCAATTAGCAAATATATATTTAGTTAATTTTTAATTCAAAGCAAGTAATTCAAATATTTAGTTACGCTTTCGCATCTGCTTAGCAAGACTGGATTCGTTTTTATCATGTAATAATGATTTTTTTTTGCACTTCTTCAAAGGGAAAAACAAACTCTTCCTGGCATTGTCTATAATTCGAGTTTGCTTTAAAGTATGGTTATAGTTATAATTATCTTTTAAAATATTTTTTATTTAAAAATATATTAAAATAATATTTTTTTATATATTTTTTAAAAATTATTTTTAAAATTAGCATATTAAAATGATCTAAAAATATTAAAAAATATTAATTTGAAGAAAATAAAAAAATAAAAAAAATTAATATTTTTTTAAAAAATACTTTTAAAATATAAAAATAAACAGAACTTAAATAATAAAGAGAGAGATTCTGAAAAGCATCTTAACAACTCTCTCCTTTCAATCCCAATCCCTCCTCCTCCCAGCCGGCAATGATGGCAAATAATGTCAACAGTTCTAGGTTTCGTTGAAAGTAAACTAATTTTTATAAATTAGTTGACTGATTGGAAATATTTTAACTAGTTAAGATCTTGAATAACTAGTTAGATTAAATAAATCAATTGACTAATTAAAAAATCATCAACCAGTTCAGTCGGCATCCCGGAGAAGGAGAAGAGTTGCAGCAAGAAATAAGAAGAGGTCTCTCCAGCTCGTTCAATCACCAAATGCAAGGGCGGATGAGGTGTGCTGAGGGCTAGGGTGGGCTCTAGTCTAGGTTAAGATTTTATCAATATTTTTTTAACTAGTTTTATATAAAATAAATTTTTAATTTTTAATTGAGTGATCAAATTTTTTAAAAAATTTGTGTAGAGCCTTGTAATATAATACTTTAGCTTGGATTAAAATTTCAGAATTTTTGGAGAAATTTAGAAATTTGATGAAAAATCACAATTTGACTAGTTTTACGTTATTGAATGTAATTTTCAATCTGACTATTAAATTAAGCTGAAATTTTACAAGAAATTTTAAAATATATTGAATAAAATCTGGTTAAAATTTTAGGATGAACGGAGCTTGGTAGTGCTAACAAAAAAAAACTGTCAAATAAAAGCAAAACAACTCATTAAGGGTAAAATGATTACTTGCCATAAAAAAAAAAAAAAAACAAATAAGCTCTTCTTTTCTTTTATATGTTGTTGACTGTAAAGAAGCAGAATAGAAAAAGAAAAAAAAAGAAAAGGCAAGAGAGAAGGAGAGAGAAGCAAGGGAAAACATAAAAAAAAAATCCAAGAAAAAAAAAAGTAAGAGAATAACCTTATAAACTTACAAAGTATAACTTATAAAACCCTAATCTAAGAAAGAATCAAGTGAAAGAAGGAGGAATTGAGAGAGAAAAAAATTAATTAATTTTTTTTTTCAATTGACATGAGATTATTATTTTATCTCGGTTAAGGGGTTGTTATAATATTGATTTAGATTTGATTATAAATAAATTATATTTCATAAAACATCGAATGATGTAATTTTAATAGTGAGTTTCTTTTTACTTTTTACTTTAATTTTATGCATTTGTTTTTAATATTTTAGGTAATGTATTTGAATTAAAACTATAATGTTATCTTCAAAAATTTATATACATGAATTAATAGTTATTTTTTAAAAAAATTATATATTTATTTAATAGTCTAGAACAAGAAAAACTCTTGGCTCCATCCTTGACCAAATGGGTTAACATTTATGCCTGAAAATCTTTATGGTCAAGGAGTTGGAAGGCGGGCCAGACAAAGAACCGTGGCTCCTGGCCAGCCAGGTCAAGCTGGGCCGAGCCAACAAGCAACTGCAAATGGTGGTGAGGAGGCTCTGATAGAAGTGGAGATCCAGTGGGAGATATAAATAGTGTGGCTTTTTTATGATTATATTTTATTAAAGATTAAAATGATTGAGGCAGCCACCCTTTTTAATTTTCTTTTCTTAGTTGTTATATTAATAATAATGCAGTGAACTTTATGTTTAGTTTTTTGAATTTGGATTTTGTGATGTGTCTTTTTTATGTTTAATTATGTTTTTTTAATTGCATTTATAATTAATTTAAATTTTAGTTATTAAGTATGCATGCATAAATTCAAAATTTTATATTAATAGGTTATAAGTGGCCCTATCCATTATATCTTTACGTTAATAAAAAAATAAAAAAATGACAATGAGTAAAAAATTAATATTTTATCATTCTTGACAAGGCAAAAATCAAAATCAAAAATCAAAACATGATATTAGAATTGTTTGTGGATATAATTAATTATTAGTAATTATACCATCACTGTCTATTTTAGTTTACCGTTACATCACCATAATCACCACAACAATCACTAATGAAAACTCCATAAAAATACTTACCACCAAATATTACTATTTGATTTCTTTATTTTCTCATTTTGATTCATTTGTTCTGTTCCAAGTTTCTTGTTCTTATTATTCAAATACTCTCTTAGGCCTTGTTTGTTTCCCGGAAAGTACTTTCCGGGAAACCATTTTCCAAACTTTCCTGTGTTTGTTTGTCATTAGGAAAGTTGGTCAACGGAAAACAATTTCCGGTCAGCGGAAAATACTTTCCGGTCAACGGAAAACACTTTCCGGTCAATTTTAGTCAAAAAAAAAATTGACTTCGTTTTCAGGAAAGTGTTTTCCTTTTAGCTGTGTTTGTTTTCCGGAAAGTGGTTTCCGGGAAAGCACTTTCCGGGAAAGCACTTTCCAAACTTTCTTGTGTTTGTTTGCCAGTAGGAAAGTTGGTCAATGGAAAACACTTTCCAGTAAAAGGAAAATTTGGCTTGGTTTTCAGGAAAATATTTTCCTGAAAAATTTGAGGGGAAAACACTTTCCAGAAGTTGTGAAAGATTTAGAAATGTCATTATTTACTGATTATATCAAATTTGATCCTCAAACTTTTGATTGCTATATATATTTTGTTTTGAATATTTATTTTTCAATTTCATCTCTTAAAATTTTATTTTTATATTAACTTTGGTCCTTATTTTTATAATTGCTATTTGCTTTTTTCTTATCATTTTTTTATTGAAATTTTTTATTTATCAAATTTGATCCTCATTCTTTTGATTGTTACTTATTTTATTTGAAATAATTTATGAAATGTTGATTATTATTATTTTAATTTCTTTATTTTTCATTTTTTTTTAATTTTTTAGATTTGATCCTTATTATTTTGATTATTATTTGTTTTATTTGAGATAATTTATGAAATTATATTTTTTTTTCAATTTCATTCTCATTCAACTTTTTAATTTGTAAGATTTGTTCCTCATTATTTTAATAAACTTGAGAAAAATAAAATATTAATAAGTTATTTTCCAGCTCATTTTCCATGACATAACCAAACACTGGAAAGTGTTTTCCAGTTCATTTTTCATAACACTACCAAACATCGGAAAATACTTTCTCGGAATTCACTTTCCCCGGAATTCACTTTCCAAAAGGAATTCACTTTCCTGCAAACAAACGGAGCCTTAGTAGAATTCAGCTTGAGAAGGTGAAACTCTATGTAGGGATATTGGTTTTACGGGTGGGGAAACAAGGAAAAAATATTCTTAACTTCTTAAGCAATATCATGAGCTTTTTGTTTTGAACAATAATTTCATGTTTCATATTATAATTTATATTTTACAAGGAATCCTTTTATGTCTAATTATTATTTTTTATTATTATTTTATTTATAAATTTAAATTTTAATTATGAAATTGAATAATAGTTATGAAATTAACACACATAAATTACGGTTCTATACAAATGCAAAACTTTTGTATTGAGTTAATGTTTCTGACTATTACAAGAGAGTTACATTGAATTCTTTTCATGTTAGAGTGTTTTTTTATGATTTCATTTACAAATTTAAATTTTTGTTATGAAATTGACACGCAAGAAACGGTAATGAAATTAATGTGCATAAATAATGATTGTGTATAAATTCAAAAAATTTGTTTTAAGTTAATGTTTCTACTATTAAGAGAGTTACATTAAATTCTTTTCATGTTTAAGTAGTTTTTTTTTCATGATTTCATTTATAAATTTAAATTCTAGTTATGAGATTGGCTCACATAAATAATAATTATGTATAAATTCAAACTTACATTTTAAGTTAGTACAGTTCTGATCGTTAGAAGTTTAGATTTTAGTTATAAAGTTGGCGCACATGAATAATAGTTATTTATAAATTTTTATTTTTATTTTAAGGTAACAATTTTGACAGTTATAAGTTTAAATTTTAGTTATGAAATTGACGCGCGTAAATAACGATTATGTATAAGTTCAAATTTATGTTGTTTTAAGTTAACAGTTCTATCACCATTATAAGTTTTAGTTATAAAATTATCATATGCAAATTATAGCTGTTAACGGGCGCAAATAATGATTATGCATAAGTTCAAATTTATGTTGTTTTAAGTTAACAGCTCTATCACCTTTATAAGTATAAGTTTTAGTTATAAAATTATCATATGCAAATTATAGTTATTAACGGTTCTTGTCGTCATGATATGAATTTGTATACCTATATTTTGAAAAATAAAATACCATAATTAAAATGTTCACTTGTGAGCTAAATTAGATTTTATAATAAAGATTAGATTTAAATTTCAATTATGTCTTAGCATGCACCTTAGTCATAGATGTTTCTACTCATATTTGATTAAAACTAAATTAATATATATATATATATATATATAGTTGACAAACTCTAAATTAATATATATATATATATATAGTTGACAAACTCTAATTATTATGAATTTTCATTATTTTTAAAATGAAGAACCCTATATGATTAAAATATCCTCCTTAATAAGAGTTTTTGTGCAAAGTATTTTTCACTTAAAAATACATTAAATAATTTTTTATTTTTTTATATTAATATATCAAAATCTTTGAAAAATTATAAAAAAAACATTTTTACAAGGCAACCATGCACGAAAACAAATGGTGCTTTAATATGAAATAACCTTTACAACTAACTTTATAATTTAGTTGCCACTTTAAATTTTTATATTCATTTTTTAAATAGGAAAAAAATCATAAGTAAATATTTTCTCCAGATAAAAAAATTAATAATAACTGATTGATGTAATTAGTTTGGTGATTTCTCATGTAATTAAACAATCCTTTCCTTCATCTTGAGAGTTACACATTAAGTTCTTGGTCACAAAAGGATACACAGTATATATCTCACAAAAGGATATATATATCTCACAAAATCCAGCAATACCTCAAAGCATTAAATAGTTTTTCGTTTTGCAATAAATGTTTTGCCGTCTATTTCGAAATGGCTAGATATTCTTCCTTATTTGATGACTAATTTTCAGTCATTTTGCTTTAGACGAATCTGGAGTTCGTAGAGCGCGGCATACTCGTGGCACGACTCACCAGTGTTAATTGGGTTCTTGAAGATAACATATATTTTCCTATATAATGGAGTTACAGTTGATGAGCCTAATGCACCTCGCAAATTGAGCCTTTCGATCAGTACTCCTTGTAATCTTCTTCTTGAATTTCATTGCCCTCACATAGCTTTCTCAGCCCTCGGATCCCCTTATGGCGAACAACAACTTCAATGTTTCAAGCAGTTCCATCGTTCACGAGAACAGTCTTGTTCTCTCCCTCAACTCCAGTTTAGGTCAAGATCATGTGAATGGGCAAGGCAGAATCATCCCACAGAGCCTTGCTGCAACCATTGCTGTCCAACCAAACAACCTTTTTGTCCCTCAAAGAGCTGGTCTTGGCCAAATTGCTCTGGGCCAAAGGTTGAGTGAAGCAAGGAGAACTCATGTTTCTTCGTTGAGTGTAAGGATTCATACTATCATTGAATACCTCCCAACTGAACAAAATCAAATTGAAGCTCTTCCCCTTTACCCAACAAGTGACTATACTGTTACTGAGATTCCAAGAACTACCCGGTTTCTTCCCCCAGCCTCACCTAGGGAGCTTCTTTTTGCTCCAAATCATAACAACGTCCATCTCCAAAGCCTGAATCCAAATGATGGTTTTCGCATTCAAGGCCAACCCAATTTCCAAAACCACAACCTAACCATGTCCAATCAAGTGAATCAACACAATGCTTATCGTCCATATAGCCACCCAAACCGACAAATGATCAATTTTATGAACCTTGATCATCTTAATCATAGTCATGGAAACAATGACGGAGCTGCTGTGAATCCTGAACCTTTGAGTGTCTATGCATCACCTGGAATATCTAGGACTCAAAACCCTAACCTAAATCTTGGCCAGAACCATAATCTTGAAACCAGCCAACTTGATATTGATCAGGTGAGAATAAATCCAAGGGACGAAGCGAGAGACATCCCTAACAACCAAAGCAGCGCAAGTTCTGAGGATGAAGAAGGAATGGGTCTTAATGATGGAGTAACTCATAGCCTTCCTCATCAGAAATACGGGCCATACATTTGCCCTAGATGCAAGAAAATATGCGAAACTTCACAAACTTTCGCGGCTCATATGCTAACACACTACAGTGTCGAAAACAAGGAACAAAGGAAGAGAAGGCAAGCAGCCAAAAACAAGAAGAAGAATCTTCACCAGATTCATCCACGTGGCAATGGACTGACAATATCGCCTGCGGGTGCTGAAAATCTTCTGGAGCTTCATTCACGTGGCAGTGGACTGACAATATCGCCTGTGGGTACTAAAAGCAAGGTTCCATTGAAGGTGTATGTGAGGAGAAAGAAGGCTGCAGGTGGGAAGGCAGAAATGGCGACTAGCAAGAGGGTTGTGGATGATAAGGTCCAAAAAGAAGGACAAGGAAATACTGTCCTTGACGAAGCAAGCAGCTCGTCTCCCGTCGGTGTGGTGAACAAGGGGGTAGCCATGCCATGTAAGCCTTCACCAAAAAGGCCAGCTTTCTAAAGCAATATATTTATATATATGGAATGCAATAGTGTTCTGTACTCCTTTGAATTCAATAAATAAACTTTGGATTTTCATTTATAATTTTGAAAGATGAATGTTTCTTAAGCAATTTAAAATTTCAAGGATAAAATAAATTGGTGATGATTAATTTTGATGTTTATCAATGAACATACTGGAATTTTGGTGCCAAAATTTTTAAATGTATTTCTTCAAAATTAGATTCTATATTTTATTTTTGTATATTAAATTATAAATTTGATGAGTTAGATTTATAATAGGCTCGAAACATATATAGCTATAATAAACAATAGCAGCATGGTTTACAATTTTAGAGGTCACTTCCTTCGAGAATATATATATATATATATACACTTGAAGGTCTTGGCCTAGTGGTTGAAGGGGTTTGTTCCCTTCCTCTGCATCTGGGTTTAAATTTTATTGTGCATGCCTGTTATCCCCGCGGTGCCTCACATGCTTACTGGATTTGCAGGAAGTTCAGTGGGTCGTGGAATTAATCATGGTACGCGCAAGCTGACCCAGACACCCACGTAAATCATATATATATATATATATATATATATATATATATATATATATATATATATATATATATATATATATATATACACACACCTTAGGGATAGTTTACAATGTAAATTAAAATTTTTTAAATTTTTTCTGACGGAATTACCGTTTTTAAGTTCCACCACTAATTCTGCTCGTCGCTAATTACTAATGAAACTAATTTAGCGGTGGAATTTTTCCGGAATTTAGCGACAAAGGTAATTCTAATTCTGTCGCTAGTTCCTACTTTTCTCGTAGTCTTGGGAGTTAAGAGAAAGATATCTTACATGCATCAAACACATTTTTCTTACAAAAAGACCTAGCTAGTGAACAACTCCTTATGATACTTCCTTTTATTTTGGTGACCATGGTGTTGGAAATAGTATTGTCAATCACATTCCACTTTACTGCCTGTATGTATGGGAAGACTTGATATGGGAGTTGAGTGTAGCAAGGTCTGAGTTACAAGAATCAACAATTTAAAATCTAGGTTTTGTTCGAATCAATAAGTTAATTTAAAATTATTATTTTTTCAATATAAATCGATCTAAATTTATGATTAATTAGATTTTGTGTTGATATATTAAACTGGTTCAGATTTTATTATTATATTTTAAAATATAAAAACTCCAAACAAATATTCTCTTAACATTCAATTTTATGATTATGCATCTTACCATTTATTTAAAAAATGGATGGATACAAATAACAATTCAACCCACCTAAAAAACAAAAATAGGATTCACAATCAGATCCTCAAAAAAAAAATTTTTTGTCTAAATTGAGATTCAAGTTCAACATTGGCAAAAAGTTCAATTGAGTTCTTTCATCCATATTGTCAACAATTCTTTCAAATTATACTCTTTGCGTAAAAGAAAAAACACCATGGTTTGGAACTCAATATTTTCTTGAGAATATGTGGAGACTTTAGCTAGTTTGAAAATCTTTGGAGACACAATTGAGATTTAAAAAAAAAAAAAAACTTTGAGAACTGTATAGCTTCTTTGTATTATAGTTTGAGGGCTAATTTGAAGTTTGCTCAAAGAATAGTCACTGAGATTTTGGAGAACTGAGTAATACATACCAAGACCAGACATCATAATTATTTTATAGCAAGTATCGAACAATGTCCTCCAATATTAAAGAGCTGGTGTTGGCATCATGTGATCAGTCTTTCATATTTAAGAGAGAAGTAGGCAAGTTATCACAGTTCCTGAACCTTCAATCCCTTTGGAAACAAGAGAACAATGTGAACTCTCCAAGTTTAAATGGCTGTATCAGAAATGAAGCAGTTTCAGAGTATATTTACAGGAGATGAATGGATGCCAAGCATTCATAAGACAGAAAGGTTTTTGGCTTCTGATACTTTGACTGTTTAAAATGGCATTGGCTTGCCTTGAGGTTTTCTCGGTTTGATGCTCTGCCAGCTCCCTCCAGGTTTTGATGACAACAATCAGAGTATCTGACCCTTTGACAAGTTTTCTTGCTTCGGTGCTCAACTATCAGCAACTAAGTGGAGACCAGAATGTTGCTATTAACCACTGAAGTTTCTGACGTGCATGCGAATAAGGAATTCGAAAGCTGGAAAAATTGTGAAATTTTGATGAAAGTGGATGGATTTTTTTCCTAACAAGCTAAGGATCTTCTCCAGAAATGATGGCATGTAGCTCTTTTGCTGTCCATGTTACTTCAGCTAGGCTTTGTAGTGGAACCGAAATTTCTTCTGCTATTATCATTAGCAGACTCCTGCATTCTGCAGCAGAAAAAAGCATGTTATATCATACTTAAACTCAATGTTCTAAGAACAGGAAATCACAAGGTGATGGAGCATCATCTGTCATGATATGCCTGAGAATCCAAAAAGAAATACTGGAAGTGGAAAATATCAGTAACTTCTTCCAGGGCTTTGAACTTTAGGGAGCAACTTTTAAGCTTGTAAATGATAGCCTCATAGTTTACCACGTCGATGGAATGGATAAAATATCCAAAGGAAAGTTACTGACCTGGATTTTTACTGAGATTTAACAAGGACATTGAAGCAAGAACTTGGTGCTCAATCTGCTCATCATCTTCCAAGATTTCCTTGAGCCCAGAGATGAGAGTGGGGAAGCCAAAGAGCTGGAGCTCCGAATCCGGTAGCAAAGAGATTCCACAGCTTGACCATGCAATTGTGGTTAGGCATGCCCTCACTAAATCCAAGATTCCTGAACTTAAACACTTTGATATGGTCTCTAAAATTGACATTTTGCCATTAGCAAGCAATGATTCTGACAAGTTCCTCAACCATTCTTCGCTGGACTCTTCTTCATCTTCCTGTTTTTCATAATAAATAAAAACAATTATAAATAACATCAAAAACTTCGTGTTTGTACTAAACTTAATAAACTCAGATGCCGAATATATAATCAATATAAGATGATCATTCAGGAGAACCAACGTACCGGAGAAAGAGGATCATCGAGAAGTAATTTATCTTCTCGAGAATTTACTTCATGATTTTTATCGAACCCTGCTTGCTTTAGGATCCAACTTTCTGTTGATGAGTTCCCAGAAGCAGAAAAAATCCCCCCCAAGACATTAAGTGCTCTGCAAGACTGTTCCCGGACCTTCTCACCAGTTAAGCTACTTTCCAAGGCCATTGAAATGGCATCAACGGCTTCCCTTCTGTAGATGCTATACTTCCGAGGTTCAACCTGCAAAAATAAAATCATCAGTAAAAACATAGTCAAAGTTCTGAAGTGGCTGCCCGGATGGAGGAAAGGGTTCGAGGAGCACACCAGAAGATCCAAGTGTAAGATCAGAACAGCCACCAAGGGTTCCTCAGCTGGAGAACTCTCAAGATAGACGAGTAGAATGTCCATCGCATGCACTATTGTCTCACTAGGTAAGCCACTTATAAATCGTGTAACCCCTTTCCTCCTGTAATTAATATCTGTTAAATGTCTTTGATCTTGCTAATAACCAAGATTAAAGAAGGAGCAGATGATTCAAAAAAAAAAATCAATGGCAAACCAGGTCATAAAATATGTATAGAAACCCACTTTCCCCTTCCTTGAAAAATTGCTCAGACAGATAATTGCAAATGCACAAGTACACACACATGCACAAATCAAAAGAAAAAACAAAGAAGGGAAAGATTGTCTCTCCATCACTTCCATAGTTCATCTACAAATGTTTAAACTGCACAAAGTAGCACAGGAAGTGAAAAGAGCAGCTCAAGTAGAATTCATTACCAACCTGCTCAAACAAACTAACTCAATCAACAGGCCTACAACATTTCTTGCAGACTTAGATTGGTTGCTGTGGAGTAACTCGAAGAGACATTGTTTATCAATCATTATAGCTATATGGTTTCTGCAGCTTGACTCTGCCTCAATACAACATGATAAGAGAGCTGCAACCAGAGTTCTCTCTTCCAAACTACCAAGTTCAAACCTTTTTATAAGAAATTCTAGGACTCCAAGAGAAATGAGGTGTTTGGCATTTGTTAATCTTTCCTCCCTACTGGAAGAAGCCAGAAGCTTCTCAAGTATGAATAAAGCATCTTCATTCCTTTGTCTTGAATCATATGGCTCAGAATTCCTGAATATTTGAGATGCAAAAGACAATAGGTGATTACATCGCTCCAACTTCCAACTATCGATCACACGCTTCAAAATAAAGTTGGTGAGTGGTATAGTTGGACATTCTAAAGTGTTTCCTGTTATGGGACATGTTCTGTTTCCCTGATTAAACCATTTCCTGATGGCTTCTCTCTCAAAGGTTTGACCAGTCTCCAGGGTCACTGGATCCTCAAACAACTGTCTGGTGAGAGGGCAAACAAAGTCCTCTGGAATGCTTTCAAAAATGGATCCTTCATCAAAATATTCATGACTTCCATTTAACCCTGCACTGGGAGAGTGCAATATGAGCATTCAATCAACATTTTGTAAAGGGATAATTAATCTTAAGATGTTCTGACTCACCCTCGATAGAAGCGCTTGCGTTGATTGCCTGCACTTAACATGATAGTCAAAGAAACTATTAGAGAAATTTGTAGGATTGTAAAATGCAGAACAGTCAGGAATTCAGTATATTTTACCAAGAAAAGTGAGATCACACCTTTTTGGAATGTGAAAGGTTTGAAACAGTGAGATCACCAGAATCCTCAGTTCGTTGAAATTTGAAAACAGATTTTGCTAGGGTCTTGAGGCTTAGCTCATTTTCTTTCGCATGTGAAGATGAATTTAGCAAATGAGTGTCTCCAGCAGATACTTGCCCTGCACTGGATTTGCGAATGTCATCTTTAAGATATGTGTCTGGTGAAACACTCACATTAACCAGCTTCCATTCTTCGTCAGATGCTGATAAGAGCCCTTTATCCTGCAGAAATGTTAAAATTCTTGATAGCATGAAAAACAAATTGCAGGAGAAGGTGAGAGGAATAAATTTAAGGACTACCATTTTCTCATCCAAATGTTAATTATCAATAAATACCATCCGAATATGTTTGATATATGCAAGTCGTAAAATTGAATTGAAGTGACTAACAAAGCAAATAATTAAAATAAATCATGTAAGGAAACGTTATAGAGATGCGGAAAATCGCACGAAAATACTCACAGGAATGGACGTGTTATTTTGTAAATTCTCAGGGGAATGGTATTCTATATCTTGACCAGGATATTTGACCATTTCGGAAGATCTTGTCAGTGTTTGTTTGACTTGAATAGGAGATGAACCAGAGCTGGTTGCACCATTATTGAAGTTGTCTGCCTTCCAATTTTCTTCAGCATCATAAACTCTAGGTTTACTTGAATGGCCAAATACAGCATCGTATAATTTCTTACTCACCATTGGCTGGGGTGAGAAAGGAGCAGCCGGACTAGCTGGCCCTGAAGAATGATCTTGCGAACCTCCCTGCTGTGAAATGAAAGGGATGTTGACTGAAGGAATAGAAGGAGCTTCCACCCCCTCTGTGAGCCAATCCTTGTAGTAAACTGCAAATTGGTAAGTGCAAGAATCCAGAACTTCATTATAAACTTTGTCAAGAAACTTGAGTTTCGTAATCTTGCTTGCCGTGTTGAATAAAGGACCTGCCTCTTGTTTGTACCAAGTCTTCAAATGTGAAAGATGAGGGAAGAATAGATAGTCCCACAGTTCAGACAACAGAAGTGTTCTTGCCAGAAAAGGAGAATCACAAAACACTTGCAAAAGATGCTTAGCTGAAACCTTATCCTTCTTTCGTAGCTTGTATATCACACTGAGGTAGATATGAGCACAAGCTGACAACCTAGAATTTGGAGTTCCTGATGTGTAGTCATCTTTCAGATCATTTGAGTTCAAACTTGTGATCACACTAAGTAGCAAAGCAGCTGTTTTCAAATCCTTTGTCCCTGCAGCTGCCTCAACAGCCTTTTCCACTGTTTCAATAGCTTGTTCAAGATTGGCCTTGGCCTTGATCTCAATGCTGTTGCCTTCTTCTATTTCGATAGAAGCAAGTGAAGAGAAACAATTATGGCGAAGCGTGGTTCGGAATTCTGCAGCTTTGAAAAAACGCTTGATATAGCCATTTAAGATGGAGATTACAGCTTTAACAGCAACTTCATCAAGAGCAATTTCAGGAACTGCTGGTGCCCTTTTCTGATTCTTTGGTCTCTGATCATCCTCAAAGCCATAGCCAATCTTTGAGCCTCTAACCGAACTTTCATAAACCGCCTCAGACTGGTCCACACTTCTCCTGTTGGCATTGCTAAATTCTGAGTGTTTTTCTAAATTTTCATTAGAAATGCTGTGATGCCTCTCGGGAACTTTCTTGTCCTTTCCTTTCCCCTTTCTCTGCCTCTCCTTGCTCCCATTACCTTTCGATGATAGTTCAGTTCTCTCTGAATAATATGCTATATCAGAGTGTATATCCTTAAACGTCTCATTTTCTTCTACACCAACCTCACTGCCCTTGACATCTTCCAATGTTTCAACTTTCAGGGTCTTAACTTCCTTCACATCTTTCGAACCTCTGCCGCGATGTTCTTGCTTCGATCTTGAATCTAATTTTTCTCTTTTAACCAGGTCATCCCTAGGTCTCCTACCCAAACTACTATTACTTCCTGGTGATTCACCTCTCAAGGTATACCGAGTGACGTCAGACCTTGTCCTTTCGGTCTTGATTCTCCGCATAGATGGACCAGATGGAGAGTCTCTTTTGCCTTGGTCACCGAAAGGGTAACGAGGCATACTTGCAGCTTCTGCTTTGAATGAAGGTCTTGCCCTTGTCCCTGATCTCCTTCCTCTAAACCCTTCCTTTGCAAGAAGCTCCTCCAAAGATGTTGCCATTTTCTTGATAATATGATCCCCTCCCTGCACAGAACTTCATAGAAAAAAAAAAAAGGGGATAGAAAACAAAGTAGAGTCCATCACAGCTATCAAAAGAAAAGAAAAAATCAGTGTTTATCTTACCTCCAAAATCCAACTTGCTCGAAATCTAGAAGCACAACATTTCTATCAAGAACTAAAGTCCAGGCTCGATTACTTTACGATGAAAACTGAGAAATGAGTGGAATATTGCAAGAATATTGGGGAATCTTGGGGGGAGAAAAAAAGGGGAGATAAAGAAGATGCTTGACAAGCAAAAGCCATGAAGAGTTTCTGGATTGCCTAATATAAAGGACAGCAATAGCAAGGAAAAAACAAGGAAAAAAATAAACATGGAGCTTGGAGGGGTCATTGCAATAGGCAACAAGAGAAAGAAGCAAGGCTGAAGAAGGACAAATGCAAGACGACAAATGTGAAAGTTGTTGTTCCTTGTGAAATGGAGGTTTGTGATTCAATCCCATAAATATATACATGCGATCAGTGTAATGTGAGTTCTATATGTTACAAGACTGATTCAAGGTGGTTTCTTCTATTATGAGCTAACTAATATATAAAAAGACTAAAATCATTTAAGCGGTCCCTTTACTCTGTATATCTATTTAAATCAGACCTTATGCTTTAAATTTAGACAATTTCATATTATTTTGCTAATCTTGTCATTCTTCCGAAGTTCACTGTGCAATGATATTGTTAAAAGCATAATTGTCAAATCTAATTTAGATTTTGACTTGGTGAAGACTAGGTTATTGGACCAACCCTTAAACATCAATTCAATTTATTTTTTTCTTAATTAATTTTTAAATGAAAACTTTAATCGATGTTGTTTTATTTATTCCTTTAGATCTAGTTTAATTTTATCAATTTCTTGTTTGGTTTAACTTTTAAATTAGTGTTAGATTTTGGGTCAATCTACCGAGTCAAACCGGTCTCGACAAATATGGACAAAAGAGCTCTAGTAACAATTTAAAAGAGGAATTGGTTTGAACAAATTTAAAGTAGAGAATTTGGTTTGATGAAACTTGAAAACTATAGGGACAACATAAATAAGGTAAACTATGTTGCAGCTGCAGGCGCGAGGTCGACAGGTTTTTCAATATCTTAACTGTTTCAACGGCCGTCCTCTCGCTCCCTTCTTCGCCAGTTGGCTATTGGGCTTGGTTTCCAAATTATTATTTTTTCTAAAAAGAAAGGGTACGCTTTTTTATTTAGGAGGGCAATTGTATTCATAGTAAAGAGATTTTGTAAGTTACAAAAAGTAAAATTTTAAAATCCGAATTATCGTAATTATTTATTTAATAGATTAAACTTTTAAGTTAAAATTATTTTTTTTAATATGATATGAATAATAAACATATTTTATATTTAACTAATCTTGAACCATAAATCTAATTTCAATATAATAAAATTAGTATAAAATATAGTTTAATGATAATTTTGTTTCATATAGTCAGAATAATTAGATAACTCGAAAATTTCTTCTCATAAATTGATCATCATTCATGAAGTTCTATAATTAGTAGGTGTAGCATTGTAATAGCTTTTGTGGTTATAATTTTAAAAATTTAAGCTAAAAAAAAACTATAAATTATAGTTTTTTCTTAATTAATATTTTAAGAGAGGGTTTTCAACTAAATTCATGTAAAATTATAGTATATATTAATTAATCAAATATTTTTAAATTTATAATTGAAATAAAACCACATTTCACCGTATAAACAAAGGAATCTATACACCATGCAGTACATGCAAGAAGTAGAAAAGGTAAGACCACTGCTTGAATATTTAACTTTCAAATGTAGGTGAGGTGTTTCTTGCCGCTAATCATTTAATTCCCTTTTTCTTTTTTTTCAAAAACTTAAAAGTTACCGTATCTGCAACTATTATGCTATGTTATTGTTATTGTTAGAGGGTATTTGAAAGTGCTTTTTAAAAGTATTTTTAAAAAATTTTAATTTTTTTTTGAATTAATATATTTTTTTATATTTTTAAATCATTTTGATATGTTGATTTCAAAAATAATTTTTGAAAAATAAAAAAATATTATTAATATATTTTTTAAATAAAAAATACTTTAAAAAACAACATCAACTATTCTTCTAAACACTCTTTTAATGTCATTCTTGGTCAAAGTCCTAATAATCTCTAATTTTTCAAAAAGACAAGGCTTGATGGGAAAGGCCAATTTCTTTGGTTTTAGGGGCACTTTCCTTGTGAAGAGAGAGTCTTTTAGGCCTATAAGGACAAGGAAAGGGGGAAAGTGGACTCTAGCCTGGATCAGCGTGGAGGGAAGAGAGGATGGAATTGCCGCACAACCAAATCCAGCTGCAATCCTTGGCCTTTGAAGAGATCAAAATTACGAACCATGACAAAACATGCAAAATATAATAAAAATGAAAGCATAAATTTGGATCTCTCTCTCTCTCTCTCTCATGAACACACTTCTGAACACCGTTCACCGATAAACAATTATTCTCAAAAGCCAAACCACGAGGAAAAAAATTCATAAACTCGAGATCCTACTAATAATCGCATACTTGCATGTGAGTTAAGATGTATGGTGATTCTCATGAGATTATTTATTCTAATACTGCTCTAATTCAATTATGTTTAACTTTAAAATTCTTATAGGATACAAAAAAAAAAATGCTAAATATACAAGTGCAAATTTTGATACATTAAAAAAATTATTATATCAAAATATTCTAATATAAGAGCACCCTCGTGTTAAAATTATATATATAAAGGCATCTAAGAAATCTATTAAAATTATAAAAAATCATTTGATGTTTTTTTAGATGAAAAATAATTTGAAAAAAAAAACACCTTAAAAATATCATCTTATTAAAATCAAATTATATCATCCTATTAAAACCATAGAAAATTATCTAATATTTTTTTAGACAAAAACCATTTCGATTTTAAAAAAAAAAAGTACCCTTCCTCTTATCAAAACTATCAAAAATCATTTAAAATTTTATTTTTTTGTAATAAAAAAAATATTTTAAAATGATAATTCCAATATCATTATTAAATACATGAATTTTTTTTTTCCCAATCTTTCTCAGAAAACAAGATTAGAGGGGGGGGGGGGGGGGGTCCCCTTTAACATTCAACATTGGAGATTTTTGTCCTGTTTTGTGGAACACAAACAAAATGGGTTTGCAATGCTGCTACGTGCAATGGACCTTGGCATGAGTCTCACTGTCCACTAGCTTTGCTGAACAGACCTTCAGTTCAAAATATCTAAGCCTGCATTACCACTAACAAGCCGATATTGAATCTCACAGGCCAATCCTTCCATCATCTGTCAAAGATTCAATTTTTTGAATGAATTATGATTTTTTTTATTTTTAGAATAAAGTAAACAATCCTTCAAATTTTAAAAAATAATTAATATTTTTTAAATACTGTTGAATATATTTTATTTAGTATCTGATTCAACAAAATGTCTTCTTTTCTTATTGTTTTTTCCCTATTATCTTTTTTATTTTCCCTTTTTTCTATTTCTAGAAAAAAAAATTAAAAAAAATAGTTAAAAGACATAAAATAGATGAAACAAATTACATTATAAATGGACCTGAAACATGGGCATAATATATATAATTTTTAAAACTATGAGAACCAATTAATTAGTTTTGATAAATTATAAAATTAAATTACAATTAACTCATTTTCCCATTAAGATAACATTAAAAAAAAAAAACACGAAAACTACAATCAAGCTACTTAAGTGGCAAACAAATTATGATTGAAAATTCATCATTGTCTTTTTTTTATTTAACTTAAAACCTAATTTAGATTAGATTTAAGTTATAAATTTTAAAATTAATTTACCAAGTCTATTCAAATTCAATAAATATAAATTTAGCTAAACTATTATAATGATGCAATTATAATTACAGATATTCAAGATTGTAAGTAATTATATAAAGATTTGTTCAAATTAGACCATGTAAAAGGTTTAACAGATGCTTTTATGAACTGTCGGGACAATATAAGGCTCAAAATAAGATTTATTTATACTAAAATATGATAGTGACTTTAACGACGACAACAAGAAAATCAATCATTAAATCAAACTTGTA
This sequence comes from Populus tomentosa, assembly GCA_018804465.1. NCBI lineage: Eukaryota > Viridiplantae > Streptophyta > Magnoliopsida > Malpighiales > Salicaceae > Populus > Populus tomentosa. The sequence continues at coordinate 20,156,215 of CM031973.1, forward strand.
TTTTTATATGATATTCTACAAGTTGTTTTCTTGTTAAAAGTAATATTTTTACTTATCAAATCATTTTATCTCTCGAAATTAAACTTATAAGTTGTTATTTAAGTTAATTTTGTTATTTTTTTAGATATTTTAGGATTTATCATTTATTTTAAAATTTTGTGTTAATTTCCCTTATTGTATTGATTTTGTTTTCTAGTTTAAATAAACGGTTTTTTAAACCTATAAAGAACACTGTAAGTCTTTTTAGAAAACACACCTGGTTATATTATTGTTTCAAAAATAAAATAAATTTGTAAAGTTTTTTTTTTATTCTAACGCTAAACCAATTTATTTTCTGTCTTTATGGAATTGCTGTTATTTTGCTTCCGTGTACATCACTTGTCTAGGGCAATTTTGTACAATGTTGTATTGATGTTTTTTTCCCTTCTCTCTTACTTTTTTGTCTTCTGAGCGAAGGAATAACATGTCAACGACCTTGATTCTTTTTTCTTTTTTTTACTTTTTTCCCCCCTTCAATTTCTGAATAATAAATATATCTAATTTTCTAGAAAGAGAGATAGAAGACTGAACATGGAATCTACAGAGACTATCCACCATTCTGTCAATGCCACGTCACGAGGGGGTCTTTCATGGATTGCGGAAGAATGAATTAATACCCTTGTCAGTGGTGGGCAGCGACTGTGTAGGTCCCACTAAAAAGCGAAAAGAGATTTCGGACAAAACAAACCGACATTTGTCCCAGGATTCTTAAGTCGCCAAAAGTCTGTATTACCCTCAATTTTCCTAAAACGACTAAACTGCCCTCGCTGCACGTTAATTCCCTGTTAATTTACTAATATCGCCCGTGTTAAATGAATCTGATTATCTGGCGAGGGCATGACGGTTCTTTGATGTTTACAAAACGGCTACTTTATGGCTCGATATACCCAGCTTTAGATCACTAGGAATCTTGCCCTTTTGAATTTTGAATAACTTTCCTAGAATGCCCACGTTTCCCACCGCCTTTAGACGCTGGGACGGATATACCCCTTAACACATAGGACATCACCATTTTAAAATATTATAATTAATGGAAATTGATCTCCAAGTTCCTTATTATTTTTATATTTTAAAAATATTTTAAAAAAATTAAAATATTTTATTTTTATTTCAAATTAATATTTTTAGATAATTTTAATACACTGATTTCAAAAATAAATTTTAAAAATATTTTGATATTTCTAATTAAAAAACTTTTAAAAAACAACTCCAATAACATTTTTATTATAATAACAAGTATTCATGGTAGTCATGAACTCATTATACTCCATGATTGTGTTGCAAGTATTTATTGAATGTGATGTTGTGGTATGTAATATTTTTTAAAAGTATTTTTTATTTATAAATATATTAAAATAATTTATTTTTAATATTAATATATTAAAATCATCATAAAATATTAAAAAATAATCAACTTGATTTTTAAAGTGAAATATACTTTCAAATTTTATTTAAAATTAGAAGCTATCACACTCTCGAATATTTAAGAAATATGATTACATAATGTTATTTGATATTATGAATTTAAAAAATTTAATACTAAATCACATTTCATTAATATGATATAAATCTATTTACCAATATAAAAGATTTATAGTTAAAATAATAATAATAACATTATTGTTGTGGTTTTGATTGAGAAATGGTACCTGATACTTGCAATTATAAATCAAAAGATCCATTCCATAGAATTTAAGGGTATGATATTTTTCCAAAGTCCATCTAAAATCTTAAGTAAACATGAACAATTATAAAATTTACTCATTATCATATCTATTGGTATTGATAGTTCAATGGTGCTAAATCATTCACTTCATAAAGTCTCATTATAAAGCAAAACCTATTTATCAAAAACAATTCTCTCACATAACCGGATAAGATTCTTTCAAAAAAACTATTATGATCTCAATTTAAATCTTTATTTTATTAAACAAATCAATTTTAAGGTACTCGCTTCATTTTTATTATATACTTATAGTTTTTAAATTTAACTTCAAGATCAACTCATGACTAGATTTATTATTTTAAAAAATAAAATAATATTATTTTGATAAAAAAATTAAAAATAATTATTATATTAATGATGAGCTTTACCTGTTGAGTTCGGGTTGACTGGTTATAGGATTGATTAAAATTTTATCTTTTTTATTTTATTTTTTTCCTCCCTGAACCATTTTAATTCTAAGATAATTCAAGTTATGGATTGATGCGCTCAGCTGATCAAGATTTTGATGGATCGCAAAACCTTTTGTAGGAAAACTGGGGATGGAGTCAGGCACACTGAATCTCTTGCGAGGGTACTCTGGTAATCAAACCAATCCCAGCTAAAAAACAAGAATGGCAATGTCGTAATAACCCAAAACACGAACCCCGTTTCGCACTAACAAACCTCGAGTCCCTCGCGAACCAATAGAAGTGAAAAAAACGGTTACTTTCTCTCTCTTTATTCTACCAACCCTTTCATCTCTCCAGTAGCTCACTCACTAAAAAAACACTTCTTCTTTAGCTTCCTTCACTGCTAAGTGCCGGTTTGGCATTGCGGCCAAACCGGTTTTTTAAAAAAATTCAAATTTTATTTTTTTTTTTTAAAAATTAAGTACGGTTTATATTTTTTGGATCGTTTTGATGTGCTGATGTCAAAAATAATTTTTAAAAAATAAAAAAATATTATTGGCATGCTTTTTGGCATGAAAAGCTATTTAAAAAACAACTGATACCACACTCCCAAACACCTCTAAATAGCTTCCACTTTTTAGTCTCTCTCTTTCTCTCTAACTTTCTCGCTCTAAACTTTTCCATTTTCTCTATCTTAGGTTCCTTGTAAGCTTCCTCATCTCTCACATTATAAAAATCCACTGAGTTTTATTTTTATTTTTATTTTTCATAATAATGTACTGTCTATTTTTATTTTTCTTCCAGATATGCTAGATTCATAGTTATTGCTCACTTCTCTTAAATCTTCTGGTAAATTGCTTTCCTTTTTTGAATTTCTTTCCCTTTTTAGGTTTTTTATTCTTATTTATTGTTTTGAGGGAAGGAGAGAGATGTCGTCGACGTCGAGGAGAGGAGGAGGAGGAGGAGGAGGAGGAGGAGGAGGAATGGGGATGGATCAGGCGGCGGCGGGGGTAGGGACTGGAGCGACACCACCGCCGACGCAACGGAGGATCACGAGGACGCAGACTGCGGGGAATCTGGGAGAGTCGGTATTTGATAGCGAAATAGTGCCTTCTTCGCTTTCTCAGATAGCGCCGATTCTTCGTGTTGCAAATGAAGTTGAAACTAGCAATCCTAGAGTTGCTTATCTTTGTATGTTGTTAGAAAATTAAGTTTCAATTTTTTTTGTGAATTTTCTATTATTTTTAAGTTATGGATTTTTAATTTTTATGCAATGTAGGCTTGATTATATTTTATTTTTATTCATATCTATTGTTTTTTGAAATTAATGTAGGTAGATTTTATGCCTTTGAGAAGGCTCATAGGTTGGATCCTACTTCGAGTGGACGAGGTGTTCGTCAATTTAAAACCGCGCTTCTTCAGCGTTTGGAAAGGGTAAGAGTCATAATACTTTACTGTTTTGATGCTATGGACAAAGATGGGTAGAAAAATCACAAAGTGGATGTCTCCTAGGATGAGCGTGCCATGAGAAACTCCCCTGTCAAGTTGTGAATTGTAACGTTTAGTTTCATATTTTTTATAAACTTGGCCTGAAGTTTTAGTGATAGCTTGTTTTTCTACATAACATTATTTATGAGTAAATCTTCACACTGCAACAACCGTTTGTAAGAAAATAAGGGAGGAGACTTAGTTTCAGCTAACGCACAAGTTGGTTTGAGGACACCTCATACCATCCAACAAAAAAAAAGGGGATAAAAATGCCACCTACCACTAAAAATGTTCCCAGGGTTTGCTCACACACACAGTATGCATAGTTTAGGAGAAAGTTTGTATGAAGAGGTGGCAAAACAAGCATGACGTATAGAAAACATAAATAATATGGAAGCTAGATGTTCTCATCTCAAATAAGCCCTCGAATCCTTCAAAACTCGGTGTGGCATTCAGAGATCGGGCATCAAGATAAACTTTCCACACTAAATATGCATCTTTTACTAAAAGTATTAATGCCAAAATGATGAAAAAGGGTCTGCATGGAGTTACATACTGAAAGACTTCTACGCGGGCCTATTTTTGTTTCAAAGTGGAGAAAAGATCTAGGTATCTCTTGGAGCAGGCTGAGATAGGCCTTTGGGACTCTGGAATGTGCACTTCAATTCCACCACAAAATTCTTCAGTGCCCTGTTTAGGGAGAGGAGAGTGTACAATGTAGTTTTCTCCTCAAGTATTCTAGGTCAAACATGTTTAATTTGTTACTTTGTATCAACAACAATGTTGTTTTCCTTTAGGAAACCTTGTGGCAGTTGTTGTATTCAATCATTTCTTCCTTGTGATTCGGTTTATGCATTTGGTCTTTTCCTTTAATGCTCTTGCGTTTGCTCTTGGCATTTTGGTAAAGAAGCTTTGTATACATTGTTCAGGAGAATGATCCAACCTTGATGGGAAGGGTTAAAAAAAGTGATGCACGAGAAATGCAGAGTTTTTATCAGCATTACTTCACAAAATACATCCAAGCATTGCACAATGCTGCTGATAAAGCTGACCGGTAAATTCTTTTGAAATGAGAGATTTTTTGAAGCTATATCCTATACCAAGTTTCTTTAGATCATACACTTTGAAGTTGCTGCTTGACTGATACTATTGTGTTCAAATGCAGCGCCCAGCTTACCAAGGCTTACCAGACTGCCAATGTGCTCTTTGAGGTTTTAAAGGCCGTTAATATGACACAATCCATTGAAGTTGATCGCGAGGTGAAACCATGTGACATTTGTAATCTTCTTTCTAGTCACATTAGCACAGTGTGAACGTGTAATCTGCAATATCTGATCGTAAATTCTGTTTGCTAATTGAATTAAGAACTTACATTGCTCGATGCTTGTTATTAGCACTAAATTATTTGTAATCGTGTATCAACTTTGTTCACAGATTTTAGAAGCTCAAGATAAAGTTGCAGAAAAAACTCAGATCTATCTCCCTTACAATATTCTGCCACTTGATCCAGATAGTGCAGATCAACCGATTATGAGATATCCTGAAGTATCTTTCCTTTTTATACTTTATCTTTTGACCTACAACTTAGCTGTTTCTCTTCTATCACTTGAGCATATACGATTTTTGTGTTGATTCACAGATCCAAGCTGCTGTTTTGGCTCTGCGTAACACAAGGGGTCTTCCATGGCCCAAAGACTACAAGAAGAAAACGGACGAAGATGTTTTGGATTGGCTTCAAGCGATGTTTGGGTTTCAGGTGAAACAAATTGAGAAGAATTATTTTCTTTTCTTCAATTGGCTCTTGCAATTTTTCCAGTGATGTGGAACTATTTTATCTGAATATAATTAATTTAAGTGCCATTTAATGATTTTGCAGAAGGATAATGTGGCAAATCAAAGAGAGCACTTAATCTTATTACTTGCTAATGTGCACATGCGACAATTTGTCAAACCAGATCAACAACCGAAGGTTTGTTAATTGACTCAATTTTAGCGAGAACAGGGTTTTCTCCCTATAAAAAGTGACTGGTTAAAGATAAAATTACCACTTTTTCCAGAAAAAGGATATGCTGTTGGGTATTGTGTCTGCATATTTCTTAATAATAACTTAAACCAATCATAAATGCAGAGGATATACTTTGTTGCGTTTTTGTTCCTCTCTTCTTTCTGTCAATAGTTGCTTTTAGTTGCATTTGTCTTAAATTCTTACTGAAGCTGAAAATCCTCTGTGCATGTTTCTTTGTTAGTTGGATGAGCGTGCATTGACTGAAGTGATGAAGAAACTTTTTAAGAACTACAAAAAATGGTGCAAGTACTTGGACAGAAAAAGTAGCCTTTGGTAAGTGGCCCAATTCTGTTTCATGTGAATAACATGGTAACTTTGCATCTTCCAGTTGGTTAAATGATTTTAGTAATTTGTTCAAGGAAGGATCCAAAATCTTTTAAGAAAAGTGATTAAGAAAACCGTGGAAAAGATTGAACTGCTAGCATTGTCGTAATTTCGTAAATATACAAACCACAACATTGACATGATTATGATTTTAATATCATGGAAATAAGTTGGCTGATACATCATGCATTAAACTCTTTTTGGTTCATTGTGGGTTGCCAAAAACTGAGGGGAAGAGGGCAGTTCCAGGGAAAAAAAGAGGATCACGGATTTCCATTCTATGCTCATATTAATGTTGCTATTCTTTGTGGGTTTCTGAATTTGTAGGTTACCGACCATACAGCAGGAGGTGCAGCAGCGTAAATTATTGTACATGGGTTTGTATCTTTTGATATGGGGGGAAGCTGCAAACCTCAGATTCATGCCGGAATGCCTTTGCTATATCTATCATCATGTATGTTTTAAGATAGTTCCATTTTTATCTCATTACTTTTGTTTGGCATTTCTTTCCCTTGAGGAAAACTGGAAACATGGTTTTAGATTTTTACTCTCTATCTTTAACCTTGTCAGATAAACACCTGATGTCAAGAAATTCTGATAAGTTGATTGACTCTGGTAGAAATAGTGCAGAGGGAGGAATGAGTCTAGTTATGGTTTCAACCTGTATACCGTATTAGAATAGATGGAGCTTTTTCTCATTAACTCATCCAATGCTCTGTCTACCTTTTATCTTTGGGGCAAGGACACCGACTATAGAAGGGTTGTCATTAAAATTCTTAGTTCCAAACTGGCTTTGGTTTGCATATTTTATACATTCGTTGACACACCCATGAGTGTATGACAATCTCTTAAAGTGACTGTTTTTCATCCTTATTTCAGAGCTTTTTACCTTTGCAATTTCACTACAGATTTGCAAATATGTAATTTCATGAACTTGGTCTTGTTTGTTGGCTGTTATGTGTAACTGGGTGCTTAATTATTTTGCTATTTCCAGATGGCATTTGAGTTATATGGCATGCTAGCTGGAAATGTCAGTCCTATGACTGGAGAAAATGTAAAGCCAGCTTATGGAGGTGAAGAAGAGGCTTTCTTGAGGAAAGTTGTTACTCCTATATATAATGTGATTGCAAAGGTGCTGTATGCAAAAACTTTACTTTTATTTTCTAGTCTTGTTAATTTGAGTGCTATAATTTATTTTTGGTTTAACACCTGTCAATATAATTGCACCACTTGACAGGAAGCTGAAAGGAGTAAAAAAGGGAAGTCAAAGCATTCTCAATGGAGGAACTATGACGATATAAATGAGTACTTCTGGTATTTTTCTTATGGTTTAAGACTGATCCTTTGAGCTATGTCTGTGTATATCATTCTTTTTAAAAAATTTCATGATCAGCGTACTCGTGCATAATTTCTCAAAAATAAAATAAAATAATCAGTATTATGGTTTAATACTGATCCTTTGAGCTATTTCTGTGTATATCATTCTTTTTAAAAAATTTCATGATCAGTGTACTCGTGCATAATTTCTCAAAAAAAAAAAAAAAAAAAACTTACCCTTACATAATTTGTAGGTCAGTTGATTGTTTCCGCTTAGGCTGGCCAATGCGTGCAGATGCTGATTTCTTTTGCCTGTCTTCTGAACAGCTCCGTTTTGTACAAAATGGGGTAAGCAATGAATTACTAGCTTCGCTTGGTTTTCTTTCACTTTTCTTAGAGCTGGTAGCCTAATAATTAAATATGAAAATTGTTGTCACTTTTCACATGTTACTTGTACAGACATGCATGAAATTACCGGACATGATGATATGACCAAATGCTCCTTATCTAATCGAGGGTCCAAGTTATTATATGCTGCATGCACTAGAAGTGTATGGAATGGCAGTTGGATTTCTCTTGCCTGGTTACTGTAATTGGGTTCTTACACTGCAAAAGGGACATTATGTTGACGTGTTAAGCTGTTATGATGTGTAGGATGATAAACCAGCCTATAGAGATCGATGGGTAGGAAAAGTTAATTTCGTGGAGATACGAACATTCTGGCATGTCTTTAGAAGCTTTGATCGAATGTGGAGTTTTTTTATTCTGTGCTTACAGGTACATGTTCTTTCCTTTGATGCACCTGATTTGCTTTATGTTTCTTTATTAACTTTATGCTGATGTGATGCTGTTGCTGATGCTGCCTCATGTGAAGGCTATGATTATTGTTGCTTGGAAATGTTCTTTCCTTTAATGCACCTGACTTGCTTTATGTTTCTTTATTAACTTTATGCTCATGTGATGCTGTTGCTGTTGCCATGTGAAGGCTATGATTATTGTTGCTTGGAATGGTTCGGGGAAACTGAGTGCTATCTTTAGTGGTGATGTATTTAAGAAAGTATTGAGTGTCTTCATCACTGCTGCCATATTAAAGCTTGGGCAAGGTAAGAAAGAATGGAGCTGTACTTCTCTTCATTGTCCTTCCAGTCTAAGTTACATCAATCTTCTGTTTGTATCAGTTTAAAATGTTAATTTAAGTTCTTCAATTTGGCAATGGATGCACTCTTTTATTTTATTCTTTAATGGTTTTTAATTTCATCTAATCACTCTGCCTTTGTTTTCTCGCTTTTAACATGAGTATGATTTCAAATTCTGTGACCTTTATTCGGTATGTCCAGAACATTCTCAATTCAATGATTTGTTTACTGAATGAATAGTGTAATCTACATCATGCTCTCTATTTGATGAAATTTCTCAGGAATCTACTCTCTTTTTTCAAGCTATACCTTTTAGTCATGCTGTATTCGCTGGATTTCTATGAATTGGAAGTTATTAAGTGAGATATGTTCTGAGATCTATTTTAACTGATGCAGCTATCCTTGATGTCATCCTTAGTTGGAAAGCACGGCAGATAATGTCATTCCATGTCAAGTTGAGATATATTTTGAAGGTTGTTTCAGCTGCTGCATGGGTGGTTGTTTTACCAGTAACTTATGCTTACACTTGGAAGGAGAATCCCCCAGGATTTGCTCAAACCATCAAAGGTTGGTTTGGCAACAGTTCAAGCTCGTCTTCCTTGTTTGTATTGGCTGTAGTTATCTACTTGGCACCAAATATGCTGGCAGCATTATTGTTTCTTTTTCCCTTCATACGTCGATTCCTTGAGAGGTCCAACTATAGGATTGTGATGTTTGTGATGTGGTGGTCGCAGGTAAAGAAACATTTTTTGTTCTTCATCCTTTCCTTTACTTTTTAAAGGTCATGCAAAGTTATTGCTGTGGATATTTTAACTATTATTCATATAAATCATACTTAGCTTTATTGCCTGCATCTGACACATTGCAGCCTCGGCTCTATGTTGGGAGGGGAATGCATGAGAGTACAATTTCTCTCTTCAAGTAAGGGACACTATTTGAAAGATAAATTAGTTTACTTTAACTTTGCAACTTTTATGACTAATGCCATTATTGAATGTTCAGGTATACAATGTTTTGGGTTCTTCTTATAGTAACAAAGTTGGCATTTAGTTATTACATAGAGGTGTGTCTTTCTCTCATTTTTAATCTCCTGGTGCTTATTGAATAACACTGAATACAAAGGCAGAGAAAATGAGGCTGTCCTTTGCATGATAAATTCATCTGAATCTTGATCTGTCATGTTAGAAAGAAATTCTTTACCTTTTTACTTCTAACTGTCATTTCTTGGTTGCAGATTAAGCCTTTAGTTGATCCAACAAAAGCCATAATGGATGTCCATATAACGGCTTTCCAGTGGCATGAATTCTTTCCACAAGGTAATAAACTTGACTGGTAACGTAAGATTTTGTTGCCCTTACATCATGTTGTTCATAAGAAAATTCATGATGTACCTGTTTATTTGCAGCAAAGAACAATATTGGTGTGGTGATTGCACTCTGGGCTCCAATCATTCTTGTACGAGTTGTTCCTTTTCATCTCTAAATTCTATCTGATTCTATTTCAGCTAAATACAATTCTAATGTAGCAAATTTTGCAGGTGTATTTTATGGATGCCCAGATTTGGTATGCAATATTTTCCACATTATTTGGAGGAATTTATGGTGCATTTCGACGTCTTGGAGAGGTTGGCAACATCTTTTTCTTTGTTCTCTTGATAATAGTCTGCTATGAAAATCATCCAGCTTTGTTTGTTTCTCATTTTCCCAATGAACTAAGAATCTTTTCGTAAATCTTGGTGCTGAACATATTCCTGGATGTCAACAATGTTGGCTATCTTCTTCAATATAATCATGCAGGGTACCCTTTTGCTTAGTGAACATAACGATCTGATTTTGCTTTATGCTTAACTTCTAGAACTAGTATGGCTGCCATTTTTATGCTTTCAACTTTCAATATCTTTAAGACCAATTGACATCTTGGTTTTTGAGTTTTTGTTGTTTAGTCCTTGACTTATTTTGTTTCTTTTAGATTCGAACATTGGGAATGCTTAGATCTTGTTTCCAATTATTGACTTATTTTATTGATGTCAACCATGTTGGCTATCTTCTTCAATATAATCAAGCAGGGTAGTACCCTTTTGCTTAGTGAACACAACAATCTGATTTTGCTTTATGCTTAACTTCTAGAACTAGTATGGCTGCCATTTTTATGCTTTCCACTTTTGATATCTTTAAGACCAATTTACATCTTGGTTTTTGTTGTTTAGTCCTTGACTTATTTTGTTTCTTATAGATTCGAACATTGGGAATGCTTAGATCTCGTTTCCAATCATTACCTGGTGCTTTCAATGCCTGTTTAATTCCAGACGAAAAGAGTGAGCGAAAGAAGAAAAGCTTGAAGGCAAGGTTTTCTCGCAATTTTAATGAGGTTAGATTTCGCTACAAGTATTTTTGGGTCAAATATTTCTGACCTTTGTAAATTTTGTAATGCAATCATTACAAAAGATAATCCTCATCTGGAGGTACCAATCTGGGCTGATCACTGCAGAACCCCCCCAACAAAGATACAGAGGCACCAAGGTTTGCACAGCTTTGGAATAAAATCATCAGTAGTTTTAGAGAAGAAGATCTTATAAGCAATAGGTAAGGATGCTGCTCTGAAGAATATAGTGTTTTTTCTAGTTTCTTACTGACCTTTCCATTCTTGCCGTTACATTTTACTTGATCTGTATATCTTATTCCAGGGAAATGGATTTGTTGCTTGTTCCATATTGGGCTGACCGTGATTTGGGTGTTTTGGGCCTTACACAATGGCCTCCATTTTTGCTCGCTAGCAAGGTGTCTTTCAGCCCTTTTTTGTAAATTTGTATAATCTATGTGTCGAGATGTTTAACTCTCTGTCTCCTTTTAGATCCCAATAGCATTAGACATGGCTAAGGACAGTAATGGTAAGGATAAAGAGCTGAAAAAGAGAATCGAGGCTGACAACTACATGTCTTGTGCTGTTTGTGAATGCTATGCTTCTTTTAAGAACATCATCAAGTTTTTGGTTCAAGGGGGACCTGAGACACGGTGAGTTCCAGTGAATTGCGATGGTTTAGGAAATTTTATATGAAAATCCAAAAGAAATTCAACTTTCTTCGCCACTGTTTACTTTCACTAGGATTTGACATTCGTAACTTCAAGAGCATTTTGTTGATGTGTCTTGATGCATTCCTGATAATTATTTTTTCAGGGTGATTGATTCTATATTTGTTGATGTTGAGAATCACATAGAGCAAGGTGATCTGATAAGTGAATACAAAATGAGTGCTCTTCCTTTACTATACGATCACCTTGTGAAGCTTATCAAATGCTTGGTAATATTCCACATCCTTTCTAGACCGAAATGCTGACACATCTATGAATAACCAGAAGCCCTAACCTATGCTCATGAGATTTGCAGGTGGATAATAGGCCAGAGGACAGGGATCAAGTTGTGATTCTCTTCCAGGACATGCTGGAGGTTGTGACAAGAGATATAATGGAGGATCAAATATCCAGGTGTGGACATAGCAGTAATTGTCTCTTCAAATTTGCATCAAAGTTTCTAAGTTATTGTCTTGAAAACATTATATGGCCGTGTCTTTTTTCCATGTTTGCATCCAAGTTTCTAATTTATTTGTTTTTTCCTTGTAAGCCTGGTGGACTCTATCCCTGATGGATCTGGATATGAGGGAATGAAACCCCTTGAACAACAATATCAGTTATTTGCATCTGCTGGAGCTATCAAGTTTCCAATTGAGCCAGAAACAGAAGCTTGGAAAGAGAAGGTTTGTGTCGTCAATTGAAATATATAATCATGAAATTGGATGAGCACGCGAATTTATATACCTCTTCTTACCTGTCTTTGCAGATCAAGAGGCTTTTTCTTTTGCTTACCACAAAAGAATCTGCTATGGATGTACCATCCAACTTAGAAGCTAGGAGGCGTATTTCTTTCTTCTCAAACTCATTGTTTATGGACATGCCTGCGGCACCTAAAGTTCGCAATATGCTTTCTTTCTCGTAAGGCTTTTATGTCATCATAATTATGATTTCATTTTTTACTGTTCTTGAACTGACAACAATCCAAAACCAAATTTGATGTTGCTTCTTACTCTAATCTGCTATTGATCACATGCAATCCTTGATGAATCTGTCGTTCCCCACAATCGACATGTATGCTTTGGGCATTGTAGCTAAGATAGTATGACACAAAATAAAAGTGATTAGGATATAGTACTTGTCTAAAATAAAGGTTTGACAGAGTTGTCAAAACTTTTGTGGGCAACTTAAGACAGGCCATGAAATGCTGCATGTATAATTTGGGCAGTGTAACTAAGATAGTGACACAAAATAAAAGTGATTAGGATAAAGTACTTGTCTAAAATAAAGGTTTGACAGAGTTGTCAAAACTTTTTGTGGGCAACTTAAGAAAGGCAATGAAATGTTGCATACCTCTTCCTCTTTTTACCCATATTACGTATTATTTAAAGTAAAACACAATGGATAGGGAGTTCATGGTGGTAAAATTCCCTAGGAAAAAGTTTCTTGACAATAGGCCTTTTCTTTTGCTTACCACAAAAGAATCGGCTATGGATGTACCATCCAACTTCGAAGCTAGGAGGCATATTTCTTTCTTCTTGAACTCATTGTCATCATAATTGTGATTTCATGTTTCACTGTTCTTGAACTGACAACAATCCAAAACCAAATTTGATGTTGCTTCTTACTCCAATCTGCTATTGTTCACATGCAATCCTTGATGAATCTGTCTTTCCTCACAGTCAACATGTATGATTTGGGCAGTGTAACAAAGATTGTATGACTCAAAATAAAAGTGATTAGGATATACTAGTCTAAAATAAAGGTTTGACAGAGTTGTCAAAACTTTTGTGGGCAACTTAAGAAAGGCCATGAAATGTTGCATACCCTTCCTTTTTTTACCCATATTACTTATTATTTAAGTAAAATGCAATGGACAGGGAATTGATCGTGATAAAATTCCCTAGGAAAAAGTTTCTTGACAATCTTACTCTTTCAGAGGCTTGCTTTTGATACCCCATTTTTTGTAGAAATTTTCTTCCAGAACCCAGGACAGTTAGTGAAAAAATTAACACTCTGCTGACAACTATACAGAATCAAGTTCTTTTTCCTAATGTGATAACTTATCTTGCAGTGTTTTAACTCCTTACTATACAGAGGAGGTACTTTTCTCCTTGCATGATTTGGAAGTGCCAAATGAAGATGGTGTTTCCATCCTCTTTTACTTGCAAAAGATCTTTCCAGGTAATCTTCTTTCCTTTTCTTTTCTGCCAATTGGTGCTGTATCAAATTCCAGATTTATGTCTCTATGGTTTAACCTTATATCTTCCATTGGTACTTAATAGTCATACATTAATGGACAGATGAGTGGAACCACTTTCTTGAACGAGTGAACTGCACTGGTGAAGAAGAACTTAAAGAAAGAGATGACTTGGAAGAACTTCGATTATGGGCATCATATAGGGGCCAGACTTTGACTAGAACAGGTACTCACTCAATTCCTCTGTTCAGTATTTCTGTTCTGTTTTGTTCGCTTTTCCCATTTTATTTATTAATTTATCCTTTGACTATAACATTATCAATGGCAGTGAGAGGTATGATGTACTATCGGCATGCTTTGGAGCTTCAGGCATTCCTTGATATAGCCAAACATGAAGGTGACTCTTGAAAATCTTGGATTCATCGATTTTTAATGATAAGATGTTATAATTATAACCTACATATAATTTTCTGTCCTGTTATTACTCTTTCTCAGATTTGATGGAGGGATATAAGGCAATTGAATTAAATACTGAAGATGAGTCAAAGGGGGGAAGCTCACTGTTGGCAGAGTGTCAAGCAGTAGCTGATATGAAATTTACATATGTAGTATCATGCCAGCAATATGGGATTCACAAGCGTTCTGGTGATCCTCGTGCACATGATATTCTGAGGCTCATGACAACGTAAGCATTCAGGTTTAGCTTTGTTGTTGAGCTTCAGATTTTAACTCTTTTACATGCTGATATATTTCCAATTGGTAGATATCCGTCTCTCCGTGTGGCATACATTGATGAGGTTGAAGAAACTAATCCAGACAAATCCAAGAAGGTCATCCAAAAAGTTTACTATTCATCTCTAGTGAAAGCTGCCTTGCCCAAGTCCATTGATTCTTCTGAGCCAGTGCAAAACTTGGACCAGGTAAAGTTAACTTTTTCAAAAGTTAGGCATATCTTAAGAAGTTCGGTATTGATTCTCATTGTGTACACTGTAGCAATTATCAAACAAAAACAATAATATATCACTGTAGCAATTATTAACAAAAAACAATAATATATCACTCTTATTCTAAAGGGTAGCATAAATTTGAGATGAGTATGCTATCTTGAAGCATTTGTTGCACAATTGCTTTCGATAACCTGGACAAACTGCGCTCAACAAAGTGATGTCTACAAAGATACATGTCTACTTTCACTGAATAAGTGTATTGCCAAAACTTGTATAGATGCTTTTTGCCTGAAAAGGACTCTGGTATCTTCATTCATGATGCTTCTCCTGGAAAGCAGATATCATGGGTGCTCCTTGATTTCTCAGCAAGCACAAGAATTTTAAAAATTAATAAAATAATAATGATAAAAGTGAACTTGGGCAATCTCTTGATTAGACTGAATGAGTATCATAATACTTGCATTGGATTATATTGCTGTCCAAATGCAGGTCATTTACCGGATAAAACTTCCAGGACCAGCTATCTTGGGTGAAGGAAAACCTGAAAACCAGAACCATGCTATTATCTTTACACGTGGTGAAGGCTTGCAAACAATAGATATGAACCAGGTATAATAATGGTGAAATCTAAATAAACATTACCATTAACTTCTGGTTTTGTCCATCGGTTGATGTTTTCACTTCTAAAGGATAACTACATGGAAGAAGCCTTAAAAATGAGGAATTTGCTGCAAGAATTTCTTAAAAAGCCTGATGGTGTGAGGCATCCTTCGATACTTGGACTTAGAGAACATATATTTACTGGAAGGTATGTGTTGTTCTTTGTGCTTGGGGCCTTCTCCAGATTATTTTACTGTGATTATGATCACTGGATTTTCTTTCATTGCTTGGTGCAGTGTGTCATCTCTTGCTTGGTTTATGTCAAATCAGGAAACCAGTTTTGTGACTATTGGTCAGAGGCTACTGGCCAACCCTCTGAAGTAAGTTAGAATTGCTTGGAATTACTGTACTCCAAAACTCTCATTTTCCTGTTTCAAGAGAGAGTTAATTAAAAGCTTTAATTCATCACCACATAATCCGGCTTCAATTTTCCAAAAGGAAAATAGTAATGTAGGATAACTAATTGAAGAACATGGCAAAGTTTTTATGGTCATCAACTGCAGTTCACATTAGCATGTATTATGATGGGCACGGCAATTTTGAAATTTCTGTAGACTTTATTCCGTAGCACTTTTAATGATAGAAACAGGAATTAAGATGGGTTTTTTTATTCAGTGAATGATGTATAATATATTTATGGAATAGGATAGATGACATCATGTGAGCAAAAATTCTTGGAGTGGCGCTATTTCCAAGTTAAATTTTACAGAAACTCCTACTTGATTTTGCAATGAGCATGTCAAGAATAAAATTAATTTGGTTCATTTAGATGAACCAATGAAGGATTGGATAATTGGATTTGTTGGCTGCTGATGTTGTTGATAAACAGCCACCACAATTCTGACCTGTGAAACATGTCTTGATCCAGCTGAAGAATTTTCTTTGCTACCCTTACAGGCCTTGGCTACATATTTGTAATTTATATTTGTCTATTTTGTTTCTTGTTCAACATGGATATCATTCCTTTTTTACTGTTTATTAAATTTCCTTCATGTCTGTTTTCTTTTCATACAAGGGTGCGGTTCCACTATGGTCATCCAGATGTATTTGATAGGCTTTTCCATCTCACTAGAGGGGGTGTTAGTAAAGCATCTAAGGTTATCAATCTGAGTGAAGATATATTTGCTGGTTTGTATTTGCTTTGGACTTTCTGTTGTCATCTTAGTTTTTGCATGTAATCTATGCTTTTACTGATTAATGTTTTCAATATGCAACTGCAGGCTTCAATTCCACACTACGTGAAGGGAATGTTACCCATCACGAATATATACAAGTTGGGAAGGGGAGAGATGTGGGCCTTAATCAAATTTCCATGTTCGAGGCTAAAATAGCTAATGGCAATGGAGAGCAGACTCTGAGTCGTGATATCTACCGGCTTGGACACCGTTTTGACTTCTTCCGAATGTTGTCTTGCTATTTCACCACAGTTGGTTTCTACTTCAGTACTCTGGTATGTCACAAATTTCTGTTCATTTGTTCAAAGATGTTATCATGTTATTTTTATATGGGAAACACTGAAGGTACTAAACATCTTTTCTCACAGATTACAGTGCTCACAGTGTATGTATTCCTTTACGGCCGCCTATACCTTGTTCTCAGTGGGCTTGAAGAAGGTTTGAGTACTCAGAAAGCAATTCGAGACAACAAGCCTCTTCAAGTGGCTCTTGCTTCTCAATCTTTTGTTCAAATAGGATTTTTGATGGCATTGCCTATGTTGATGGAAATTGGCTTGGAAAGGGGTTTCCGCACTGCACTAAGTGAATTTATATTGATGCAATTACAACTAGCACCTGTATTTTTCACATTTTCTCTTGGCACAAAGACCCACTACTATGGAAGGACATTGCTGCATGGTGGTGCAAAATATAGGCCCACTGGTAGAGGTTTTGTGGTCTTCCATGCCAAATTTGCTGACAACTATAGGCTTTATTCCCGCAGTCACTTTGTCAAGGGTATTGAGATGATGATTTTGCTTGTTGTTTATCAAATATTTGGTCAGCCATACAGAAGTGCAGTTGCCTATGTCCTAATAACTATATCTATGTGGTTTATGGTTGGTACCTGGCTTTTTGCTCCATTCCTCTTCAATCCTTCTGGTTTTGAGTGGCAGAAGATTGTTGATGATTGGTCTGATTGGAACAAGTGGATAAGTAACCGTGGAGGAATAGGTGTTCCCCCAGAAAAGAGTTGGGAATCATGGTGGGAAGAAGAACAGGAGCATCTTCATCACTCAGGAAAGCGTGGTATTGTAGCGGAGATACTGTTATCTCTACGGTTCTTTATCTATCAATATGGTTTAGTATATCATTTAACGATTACAAAGAAGATGAAAGACAGAAGTTTTTTGGTATGTCCTCAGCTGATCATATTTACTTCTCTTTCCACATTTTTTTCCCTCATAAGAACTTAAACTGGATGTTGCTAAATCAATGTGGTACCCTTTTTTGCTTGTTCATAGATCTATGGGATATCATGGCTGGTGATCTTTCTAATATTGTTTGTGATGAAGGTGAGCCACTTATCTCTCATATTTTTCTGCATATTTTTCTTAAATGCATTTCTAGCTATTGACTGCTATGTACTGATCTCACTTTATCGGCAATCGGGTTGAAAACCATCAATGCTTCTCGTTCTTCATCCTTTTCTTCTCCAGTCTTTCACTATTAACAACATTAGGTGCTCAAGATCTTATTTACCAATTCTTTTAAAAGTGAATTTGATCAACTTGCAACTACTTTCTGGGAAGGAAAGAAATAATAATAATAAAAAAAGTATAGTAAACAAAAAGTTAAATCTGTTTCTGCATCTGCTTAGTGGAATTGATTACCATCACATGTGAGAATGAATGTTTTGTTTTCCTTGAAATAAGATGAACTTCGAGTTGTTGTTATGTGTGGATTTTGTGTATGATTTGACTTCTCTCTTTTTTGCTCAGACTGTATCTGTTGGACGACGAAAGTTCAGTGCTAATTTCCAGCTTGTGTTTCGTCTAATCAAGGGAATGATATTCCTAACTTTTGTGTCCATTCTTGTCACTTTGATTGCACTGCCTCATATGACGGTGCAGGATGTCATTGTATGCATTCTCGCTTTCATGCCAACCGGTTGGGGAATGCTCTTGGTAAGTGGCACGTTTATCTGCTTCCGCTCTAATTTATGCCATTGTTCCAGACATCTTCTTCCTCACTTGAGTCTCAACCATGGTGCATACTTGCGAAGTTTCAAAAAATGCTTAGTGCACACATGGATGCTGCAATCACCACGGGTGCAGATGAGCTCAGCTCTGCCTGTATCTGACTGTCACTCTGTTGAGTTTGTTGATTTAGGTTTAGTC
This sequence comes from Populus tomentosa, assembly GCA_018804465.1. Lineage (NCBI taxonomy): Eukaryota > Viridiplantae > Streptophyta > Magnoliopsida > Malpighiales > Salicaceae > Populus > Populus tomentosa. Next base: position 20,174,905 of record CM031973.1, read on the forward strand.
CTGTCAAGCACGTACTCAGCAGCTAATTTTTTGTATGGAGCTGGCGGGTTCACCTTTATGGGGTTCTCGTTTGAGTCTCAATCATGGTGCATAAAGTTTGGCCTGGAAACTTGATAAGTTGAATCTGAGCCAAGCTCTATATGTATTTATTGTTTTGGCTCATCTGAGCTTGAGCTCAGAGAATTAGAACTCGATCAAAGGTGTTATTCGGCTAGGCTTGTTTTCATAGCTGCGTTGATTAGCCCTTCCTTTTCTTTGAGCTGTACATTTTTTTATAAAAAAAAGCAGTTCGTATAAGGTTTTTTTAAAAACTTGAGAGCAGCACTGCTTTGTTGCATTTCGCTTCAGATCTTCAATTTCCATGCATTATCAAACACATGTTAATTAACCTTCTGTTTATGTTCCCTTCGATTTTTACCAGATTGCTCAAGCTTGTAAACCTGTTGTTCAACGAGCCGGGTTTTGGGGATCAGTTCGGACACTAGCACGTGGGTATGAAATCGTTATGGGCTTGCTCCTGTTCACTCCAGTTGCATTCCTCGCCTGGTTCCCTTTTGTGTCTGAATTCCAGACTCGTATGCTGTTCAACCAAGCATTCAGTAGAGGTCTGCAAATTTCTCGCATTCTTGGCGGCCATAGGAAGGACCGCTCTTCAAGGAACAAGGAGTAATCTCAGTACCAACTCAACGCTAGTGTGTGTGTATCTATTCTGTCAGTCACACTAGCCTGCCTGTGAAAATCCTGTTCATATCTATTCTAACCTTGTAATTATGGAAGAGCTAGGAATAATAGCTGTCGAGTTCTTAGGATCTTTATTAAACAATCTTTTAAAAATTTATTATTTAAAGATCTGTTTTTTATTTTTATTTGAATATTTTTTTTAAAGGCTGGGTTGTTTTTGTTGTAAATCACAAGCTGTTTAGTCTTCAATGATAATTTTCTAAATAAAAACCACCAAAGAAAATTTATCTAAATCTTTATTTAGAAGAGTATGATTGCAATGATTAGAGTGCAGGGTTTTTATTTTGTGATTTTGTAAGTTTTTTTTTTTTCCTAACAAATAACCTTAAAAAATAAGAAATATAATTTTATATTATAAAAAAAATTCTAAAAGCCATATAAATAATATTTATTTGTCCTTTAAATAATATTGATTTATTATTTAAGTATAATTTTAGAAATTTAATCAATCAAGTTTCTACGTGATTATTCTAAGACTAAAATTATAATTACCGAAATAAACATATTTTAGTGTTTAATTTTTAAAATTATTTTCAATCAAGTTACATTTTATTAATTATTCTAATTTAATTTTTGATTAATAGTAATTAATATGTGATTCATTATATTCCTAATATGTTGACTCAAATATAAATTATAATTTTAAATAAATAGAATTAAATAAAAAAAACAATTTAGTTTAATTATCAATTCAATAATTGATTAATTTATATTTGAAGATCTAGTGCACTATTTAATAATGTGTCATGATTCCCTAAATATTAAGAAAATCATAAGTGGTTTGGACTAACCTTTTAGTGGCCGATTGATTTTTTAGTATAATTATTATTTCTTCATTAATAATGTTTCGATTTAGATATTTTAGCATGTAGTATCTGCTATGCCAAATCATATTTATTCACAACATTATAATTATTAATCTCTTGAATAAGAATTGAAACTCTTTTCAAATCTCATTTCACATTACACAAGGATTTAACAATCAATACTATTTGAGAATATGTGAAACATTTTTTTTTTAATTCACCTCGAATGTTGAATAATCTCTTGATTACTCATATACTTTCATATAGTTTACATTAAATCTAATGTCTGTCTATTTGTTATATTTATTAAGATAACGTGCAACAAAATCAAACACATTTTTTATATAAGATAACTTAGTGATCTCAAGTCTAAAAATCACCTACACAACTGTTAAATGAGTTTTTTTATAAACACAAATGATATCTCCATATGGAATTCTCATGCAGGTCAGTTCAGTGTAAATGCCTTATGACAAGCACTTACATAGTATTTCTATGTATCTCTTATACCTTAACTTATGAGAACAATTGTTTTCTTTCATAAAAGAACGAAACATAAGTGAAAAATATATATATGTTTTTATTCCTTTTACAATATATTTTTTTAATGTGTTTGAGATTTTAATTATTGTTCATTGATGACATTTTATTTTTGACATTGAAAAAGTAAATTTAAAATTTTACCAAGGACATGCAAAAACTAAGTGTAAGGGAATTTGATAAGTAAGAAATATACATATGTTTTTATTCCTTTTACACTATGCTTTTTAATGTGTCTTGAACTTATTGAAAGTTATTTTTATGAGTTTGGTATACTTAAGAGACTTTGTGAATTAATTACTGAAAGATAAGAATTTTTACATTTTATATTTCGGATCTTATTTTTTGTGATAGGTTTTTCATCAAATTATAATTTTAGAATGTGAATATTAACCGAATCAAAGTTAAAATACACATATCAAGCTTTCCATGAAGGAATTATGGGCATAAATATAAGATAATTTAGACCTTTAATTAGACCTGCAAAATCAGGTCGAAATCCTATTTGCAGTAAGATTCTTTATTTTGACATTACGGACTCAAATGGACATATTTTGAGCCTCATATATTGAGATCATGAGATTTAATAGTTCAAAATCATCTACACATCCAAAACGACAACTTTTATGTAGGATGTCAAGTTAGATCTTTTTGAAGGCAACAATGTGGACGCAGGTTGAAGGACGAGATTGGTTTCTTAATCTAATGAGGAAACAAACTGTACTGAGCATTCCATTATGGCTGAGAGTCTGACATAGAAATGATGGGTCTTATGATCAAAGAAAGATAAAAATCAAGCCTCTAACATTCCATAAATGAAATAATACAGTTGGAATGGTTGGATATTGTAAGAAATCAAGCGAGAAATAAAGTCTAAGTTGTAACAAAGTCTAAATTACAAAAGAATTATGACAACCATAAAGTCAATTTTCAACACAAATTCTGAGAGATTTAACCAACCTTAATGACCAGATAAAAAAGAAAAAATTAAGTAACATTAATAATCCTAATGAAAAGCAACAACTGAGATTTGGGGTAAATGAAGCAAATCACAATAGAAACAACTCTCTTTTTCTTCTTCTTCTTCTTTGCATCGTTCTTTTCTCTTTGTTTGTGTTAATTTTTTAGCAGCTATAATCTAAACTTTAGCTCTCGGTTCAGAGAAGTTTTGTTTCATTATTATTTTAAATTATGAGAAGAGATATCTCCAACTTTATTTCTAGACATTCAAGTACTTATTTTTGCCTAATTTGGTATGTAATATATTGTTTTCATTTAAGCTTTTTTAATGGTTTCTACGATAAGTATGCTTTTTTTTTTTGTGAATTTTTCAATTTATAATCGTTGATTTGAATCAAGAAAGAAGCAAAATAAATGAATTAGGTTGATTTAACTTTCAGGTTAAAAAAATAAAACAAATAGAAAATCGTTACGCTTTTTAATAATAATTTGGAATACTTGATTGCTTTTTACTTTTAAAGCTTTTGTCATTGAATATAAAATTTATTTTCAATCTTTAATTCGATTGATGTTAAGGAATTAATTAAGAGAATTTTTTTTATATATATTCCTTGCTTAAAGGAATTTAAGTATTTGCTTGAATTAAAATAATATTTGTTTTACTTTGATGATCAATTTAATTTGTTGAATAGACAATTCCTTTGTATTGAGCATATAAACATTGAATTATCTTTTGTTTTCTATTCAAAATTTTAATTTTTTTTAGTTTTCTTATTAAACCTCAAGTTTTTATTTCAATTTCTTGTTAGAGGAATTAGAACAATTTCTCTTAGGTTGGATTTAATTTTCACAATTATACTATAAATTTATTTTATTTATGATAATAAAATTAGAAATATATTTTAGAGGTTCAATGACTAATTAAATTTTAATGCCTTTACCAGAAAAGTTTTTATCTAATTTTCCTTTAAATAATCGCACAAATGAACTTGTTTTTGATCCAGAAGTTAAGATCAGAATCACAAGAGCAAATAAAAAGAAAAAAAGACCGGAGGATAACCTGCTAACCTTAACCCTTTCAACCAGCAATTTTGAAAGCCAAAGAGAAGCAGAACTTTCTGAAAACATGGCAGAGTATAGAATATTAATTTCAATCATTCAATAAAATAAAAATACAGGAAAATCCGACATAAAACTTAAGCAGAATCCGACATAAAAATCACCATAAAATCATAAAAATAAAAATAAAAATTTTAAAAAAATGGAATTTAGGATCCTGTAAGGAGGTAATTTACGTCGTTTTAATACTCATAGCAAAAGTTATGAACAAAATATCCCAAAACGAACCCCAGCTACAATCTATGTGAATTGTGATGATCTGACAAGTCAGTTCCTCCAAAATCTCCTATATCAGCAAATTTGTGATGAAAAGATGGGATTATGAAAATCCATCCGTTCAATTATCTGACTGCATGGTGCTGGGTTCGGGATGCTGATCTTCATCTCTATAGCATTACTTCTTTTCTTTGTTCCCGCTCCTGTCAAACCTTCCAAACTCGACTCAGCCGAGGACTGGGAATTCTTGCAGCAGCTCCGAACGAGAACGTAACCAGTTCACTTTCATTTCCCTTTGCATCTTTGTCATCAAATAGCACCTTATTTAGCCCAGTTCAAGCACAATTTCCAATTCTCAAAGGATTCGTTTAATCCAATCGATGTGGTTGGGGCTGCTAGCAGTTGACTGCTGTAATTTTGAATGTGTTTGATAATAAGTAAACTTTATTTGCTATTCACCAGGTAATAATTCAAACAAAAACTATTCTAAAAAAGACATATATTTGGATTGGTTTTGATGGGTATTTGATACAAAAACAGGCAATTTCTTGTTTTCTTCCTTCTCTCTCTCTCTCTCTGTCTTTTTGAAGGAAGATTCCATTCTTTTATGCAACGATGTTCAATCTTATCATGCAAAGTCTCCTACGTGTTGTGACCTGATCGAAGGTGTTCACGTGAGTGACATTGACAAATCAAAGAGGAAGGTGAGGTTCGATTAGTTACCAATCCGTATGGAGATTCGAGATCACCATATGGGATCGGTGGCCACTATCATTAACTCCATTTCTCCAATTATCATACACAGTACCAGTCCATTTTCTGTAAAATCAAGCCAATATTCTTGTTTTCTTTTCTCCAGAATCATTCTTTATCCGGTAAATTAAACTGTGTTAGAGTTGATTTCATGTTCTACAATCATGTTACGTTCTTACATGATTGTAAGGATTGGCAGTGAAGTCATATTTCTTGGATATCTTTAGCACTCTGATACAATAGTCGAGTACGATTTTTATTCTGAAAACTCAAATTTTATGGTGGATGATTTATTCTCATTCGTTTATATTCATATTATCATTTTATTTGATAATAAAGTTGACGGTATAAGAAAGAAATTTGCTAGTAGAAAAAAAGGTAAATTAATTAAGGTGTGACAGGGAGGTGAAAAGGATGCCAAGAGAGAAAAAGGAAGAGAATCCATGGCTTCTTCTTCTTTTTTTAGATGCTGGTGTTCTTGTGTTTTAAAAGGTTGCTCTGCTGTTACAAATGTTGTAAAATGGAATATTCTACCACTTTTTTTTTTCTTTAACTCGATAATAAATGTATATTTTTATATTAGTTTATATTGTAAAAAATACATTTTTAATCTCTAGCTCAATATTTTAAAATTATTACCATGTATCTAAATCTAGTAAAGTACAAAGTGTCTTTCATTAATGAGTCCATCCATCACACTTCTACTTTTATGTCCAAGGTATAGATAGATACTTTATGATACAAATTCATAGCATTGCTTTCAATTAGCATGATTTTTTTTTATTAATATTGATGTCCGAGTTAGCTTGCATGTACCTAGACTAATCTTACATGCCCTGAAGTTAATAACTTTATAAGTCTCCAATAATTTTAAGATTTATGAAACTCGAATCGGCAATTTCTAGGAAGCAAATATAAAAACTAACCAGTTGATCTATACCCATTAATATTAATTTTTAGGCTCATTAATTGAAAATTATATGTTAAAAATTTATCATGATTTAAATCTCACTATCACAAAATATACAGGTCCTTTTTTTTTCTTACTTTAATTTTTATGAGTCACTAACTAGAATTATAAATATTATTCTAGTTGAGTTAGCTACGAGCTAAGTTATTTATTGTAAAAAAATAAATTAGCATGAACATTTCATTGCTCACTATGTCAGAGTCAATTTTCACACTAATATCTGTTTAATACAACAATAATTTATATATAACAATTCCTTTCCTTTTGTTTTACAGAGAAACAGATCTTTTGAATGCTACAACAAAATGGGATAGAAGGTTTGGTGATTTATCAGAAAATTTGTTGCTTATTGCATAGATTAGGTTAGATTCTGATTAAGGTTAGGTAGCCATCTATGGTTACAATATATATATATATATATATATATATATATATATATATATATATATATATATGGAAATACCAAGCAAGAAAAAAAAAGAAAAGAAGAAGGGCTTAGACCGACAGGTATACCATATTCATGGGTTTGTTAAACTGCCTAAAACATTCATCACATGAGCTGGATATCACAGAAGAAGTGAGAAAATACTTGTTCCCTTTCCAGCACAATAGATGATTTTAGGAATGGTGTGTTTTTAAATAGTATATGGTTATGGACTCAAGATAAATATAATAAAGATAAATCATATATATATTTTTATAGATTTTTTGTATTGAAAATATATAAATTTACTTTAAAATTATTTTAAAGATAAATTTATTTTACGTTTTTGTCTATATTTCTTTAACAAAATATATTTATCTTAAGGAAATTTAAACGGAAACATTTATGTTTTTTTTTTCTAATTTGAAATACTAACCAAATACAATTTTAATATTTTTATTTCCAGATAATATTATTTTATTTTTTTAATTAATTTTTCTTGATGTTAATTAGGTCAATAAAGTCATTAAAAAACCAATCCAAATCAATTATTAATCATCGAATTAATTAATGATTTTTCATGCTTAACTTGAAATACAACCTAAAACAATCGTGATCTTTCAAACCAACACGTCAGAGCCTAGCCTACTTGAACATGATTTTGATCACTCACAAACATAGATGAATAATCTTTCCTCTTTTTTTTTTTTAATTTTTTTTATCGTGCTATGATTTATATTTATATTCAATTTTTAATTTTTAATTTCAGCCCTAATTTTTTTTATAAAAATGTTATATTTATTTTATTCGTATCTAGAAACTTGCATGAAAAGAAAAGTTATTACCACTCCATCAATGATTGATATTATTAAAGAATAAAAAAACACGTAATTCTTCATAAAACTATTGTTTTAATTGAATTTCATACACAGCTCTTCCAGAACCCAAAAGGACCAAATTGCAACTTCCCCTGATTCCTCCCAAGCAAATACCAACACATCAACACCTACAGCCTAAATCCAAAAAGAATCAGGGCTAACCTGCAATTCTCCCCCCAATCCGCTTCCAGCTGTCAAATCAAAACACCCATGAACCGACACGTAATCTCATCTCTACCGTCCTTAAGGAAATCCCCGAATCCAACAGTCATAAATCCCCTTCAACCCCTATATAACCAACCCCTATCCCCTACCCTACTTTCTCACTATTAACGGTCCTAAAAAATTAGCCATAAAGACGAAATCTCCAGATCTCTAAAAATAAAAAAAAAATAAATCAAAAATAAAAAACCCCTAAAAAATCAGATAAAAAATCAATCTTTTTAGGGTTTCCTGATCCGATCTTCAATCGTCGAAATCTGGTTTTGATTGCAATTGTGATTTTCTTTTTAAAAATCAAAATCAAGAATTTTAGGTTTTTTTTTTTTTTTTAATTTTTTGTTAGGGTTTGTTTGTTTGTTTGAATAATGAACGATCAGCCACCGGCGACGATCATGAACCAGCAGCCACCGCAATTGATGAGTCAGCCACCGCCTATTCCGGTCATGAATCCGGTACAACCTCCTCCCCCGCCGATTTCTATTCAGTCACAGATGTTGAGTCACAGTCAAGCCATGAATCAACCACAGCCGTTGATGATGATGAACCAGAGACCGTACAAGAAGTTTCAAAATCAGCAGCAGAATCCGTTGAAGTACAATAACAATTTTGTCCCTTCGAAGCCTCGAAGCAGCAGCAACAACAACAACTGGAAGGGTAAAAATGTCAACAACAACAAAAGAATGGAGAATTCCAATAATAATCCTGCCTTATCCGGTGGTGGAGGGTATAAGCCGCCGAGCTTGAATGATTTGCAAACACAAAACAGAATGAAAGCGCGGAAATATTATCATCCAAAGAAGAAATTTAATAACCGTTTTGCGCCTTATGCGCCGAGGAATACGACGTCGTTTATTATCCGTGCGAAAAAGTCTGGTGGGATTGCGTCGTTGGTTTCGCCGTGTCCGGTGACTCCGGCGGTGTTGCCGACTCCGATATTTTCGCCGTCGAGGGAGGTGTTGGGGGATATGGCGAAGGAGGAGTGGGGTGTTGATGGATATGGATCAATGAAGGGGTTGATTAGGTTGAGATCGCCGGGGAACGAAGCGAATGAGGATGAGGAAGATGAAGAGGGAAATGGATCGAGTGAGAGTGATGTAGAGGAGCATGTGGAAGTGGAGAGGAGACTGGATCATGATTTGAGTAGGTTTGAGATGATTTATCCGAGCGGCGGAGGAGGGGAGTATAGTTATAATAATGTTTTGGAGAATAGGGTTGATGATCAGGACACCCACATAGCGCAGTTGGAAGAGGAGAATTTGACTTTGAAAGAAAGATTGTTTTTGATGGAGAGGGAGTTGGGGGATTTGAGGAGGAGGTTGCAGTTTTTAGAGAGGCAGCAGCATCATCATCATGGGCAGAGCAGTAGTGCTATGGTTGTGGAGGATGTTAATGAGGAGGTTGTGGAGAATGTTTCGGAGAATGATGAGAATGAGAGTGATGGAGTATCCGATATTGGTGGGAATACTGGAGGTGACGGTAACGAGGAGGTGATGGAGTATGTAGGTGGAAATGGAGAGAGAAGGAATGTTAGAGATGGTGGTAAGGAGGAGAGTAATGATGTTTGTATGGAAGAGAATGTACCTGATGATCACCTTATTGTGAAGCATAAGGTTAAGGATGAGAAGGCAACTAGTGGATATGTAGGAGATGATGAAGTTGTAGGAAATGACGAGGTGATTATTAAGGAAAATGAAGTTAAGGGTGGAGAAAGAGGAGACTGGTTTGTACCTACTGATGCAGAAACGGGGAAGGATGATGGAGCAAAGGATGAAGAAAGGGGAATTGAAGTTTTACTAGACAGGCTGGTTGCAAAGGAGGAGGAGGAGCCTGTCCAAGGTTGATTATGATATTGGTGACAACAGGATTGTGCAAGACAATTGTTTCAAAGAAGGAAGTCCATTGATGAACAATTGCACTTAGAGAAGAGCATTGGCGGTGGTGACTAATCTTTTGTCCCGCGTTAATGTAAGTCTCTTCTCTGAAAAAATGGAATATTTTGCTTATGCCTTTGCGCAAAGGATAAACGTGATCTTTGTAGATGTAGTTTAATTTTCCCTTGTCTTTTATGTTTTTATGGTCTGAAAGGATGAAATAGGGAGAGTTTGTTTGACTCCCTGATTTTTCCTTATCCAGTTTAAGAAATTTAGGAAGTAAGTTGCATCTTGTTATCCTTTTTAGGGCTGCGGGTGTTATTTGGGTGGCAAGTTTCAGGGTAATTGAGGGCTATCTGAAGGTTTCGTTCTGTTAAAAGCAAATCTGTATGTTGCGTTTTATGGCTTTGGAGATGGATGTAACCTGGAATGTGTAACGTAAATCTTTAACCATGATGTCCATGATGTACTAGCTTTTCTTTTGTCTAATGCCATAATCATTTCCACAATGTTATTTCTTTTTCCATGGAATGCCTTTCTGAATGTTTTATACAAATTATCTGTACTTACATGTCTATTACCTTCTAGTATTCTTTCAATTCTTCATTGCATGGAAGGGAGGCCTGCTATTCTGATCTGTGCACATGTACCTTTGTAATTGTTATCATTTCGTTTATGTTTCTATATTTGGTTAGGGATATTTTTTTGTTTTCTTTATGGCTGTATCTTCATGTTCTTTGTGGTGGTTTTGTCAGGAGATCTGAAACTTGTGAGCCTGAAGAGTTCACCCTCCGAAATCCCAGATTGTTATGACATTTAGCCATAAAAATTATAAATGATCGAGTGATTTCTGTGACTTAATAGTGGATGGTAGGTTTATCTCCTTACGATTCCAGACATGAATAGAAGTAGAATACCAGCTGTTGGAGATTTCAATAAGACTTTCCTATCTGAGAGTACCTGATTAACACTTTACAATTTGAGAATGCTGGGAGATTTGGTTGCAGGGTTGCCCTTGGAACTTTGCTTATCAGTGCTAAACTTTTACCTGTGATGCCTACAACTATTGCTGCTAATTGTGGTCTGTGGTCCAGAAACTGTTGGAGTGACAACCAGTGGCCAAAATTGGAAAGTAATTGGTCTCTAAAATGCTCTTTGTCCCTTGGTATTTCTGTTACAGGATTGTTCAGAGATGGCTATAGTGCAACATGTTGCATGAGAACATAAAGTATCTCACCATATCACCTTATGCGGTTAATGCAGTTTGACTTGTAATTGCGGACAGATAGTTACTTAAAATTGCTTTTGAGCTTTGGATGGTCCAATTGATCATAAAAATAACTGTCCTATGTTTGAGCCACTGTAGCCCCTGAGATTCATATGTTACCCATAAATGTGATGCTTGTGTTTTCTAGAGATGCAGCATTAATTTTTTTTTTTGCTGCCTTTTATAGGTGTGTGAAGTAGCAGGCTGATGTTGCTTTCACACAAGTGATTGTACTGGTGGATGATGCAAAAAATGGTGGACTTGATGATGCTAATGAGCTTGACAGTAAGTTTTGACTTGCAAATGAGGTGGGTCGGAATCTGGTGCATTTGTGGGTGATTTTTGTCTATAAGTTCATTATCTCTTCATATTGCATTTGAATATTGTATTGAAAGAATGGGACGATGACCTTGGATGAATCTTTTCCCAAATTGTCAGTTGTTAGAATGAGTTTCAAAATTTGTTATTTTACTTGATTGACTAGGTTTGTTTCCTTTTGAATTTAAAGAATGCGAACCCTCCTAATGACATTTTAACATATTCTGGCTTGATTATATTTATTTTTTTGGGACTCTTTGTGGAGGTAAATAATTTGACTCTCTTACTGGCCACACAGACCAGCTACCAATCCACCCAACAGTGGATTGGTTGCTTGATCAGACCGAGTCATGGCTTATGCATGTCTATCTTTCAGTTGCATAACTTGGTCTTTTGTCTGTCAACGAGGATGATTCCAATCATTGGTGCAAGTGAGAACATTCTTGAGCTTCAATCATTGGTGCAACTGATTCATCCACATGGGATTTTAAAGACGGGGGTGAGAGGGGGACATGGGTCTCAGCCAAGGAAGCAGAGTGATTGACGGTATCAGCCACTCTGCAGCAGCAGCATCATCCTATGCAGTGGCCAATTTGCAATAAGCCTTTGTCCGGCGAATGCTGTTATTGACCTGAACACGGGATGGTGAGATGAGAAGTACTCACTCTTGATAGCTTATAAGATATTGTATTAAATTATTTTTCGTAGTTGAGATAAATTCTTCTGCGCATTCTGGCATTCGATTGGTTTTGGTTGCATCACGTTTCTGAAATCTTCTCTTCTGTGCTGGCTACCGAGGATATGATTTCAGTGATACATCGATCAGCATTCCAGGAGATGAGGTTTATGAGAACATGACACTTTGGTCTCTCTCCATTTTCCTTATCCCGTGTTGCTGCATTCTCCCGCCCGAAACGAAGCTATGCCAACCATTGTTTGTCTGCCGCATCAGGTTTATTGTTGATGCAATTCCATTAGTTGAATCTCGACAGAATTCATTCTCATGGTAATACTAGCATATGTGTTTGTAATCTAGTCATGAATTGAGTGAGCATCATTCAAATTACAGGACAAACACTTGTTTCCTGTGTGGTTGACCCTTAAAAGGCAGCTTCCAAGATGGATGTTTGTGGTGGTGGGATTAGCCTGCTAAATGCTTTAAGCTCTCATCTCAATTTGTCCTCTAATTTGGATATGAATTTATGTGGGTGATGTGGAGACTGGGTCAATGTCAACTGGCCATGTGGTTCTTGCACATCCTTAAATGGTTAATGGTGATGTTCGAGTGGAAGTCCTCCACGGGTGATGCTGACCATGACTCACCTCCACCCGTGTTACAGATTGCCGCTGAGGATAAGGCAATGTGTCACGCATGCAACAATGCCTTATGGGTATGGGTTTGGCCTTTAGCTCACACGTTGCTTTCCTTGTCGTAATTTGTATTCACGTTTACTTTTTGACAGACGAATTTTCCAAAGTGGAATGGAAACCCTTTATTTAATCCTTCCTTCCTATAGCAGCCTCTTTCAATCCTGACCTTTCCTTGGGTCCTGATTTCAATGGCTGGCTGGGTCTGCTGCTGCTGTAAGCTGTTACGAATATTTAGGACAGCTTCATGTTCAAAGATAAAAAGAACATCTAGGATTTTACTTTTTCGATGGCGACTGTTTGAACCTAAATAATCGGGTTGAGCAAAATAATGATCAGTCAAGAAAACCTTAACACAATCGTGAAAATCAACCTGAGATATCAAATGGAAAAACTAATTAGAAAATGAAAAAAAAAAACAGAATTGAATTGAATTTTTCAAATAAAGAACCAAAAGAGCTCAGAATATCAAAGCCTATCGAACAGCTCAAAAAAAAAAAAAAAAAAAAAACTAAATGAAATGATCTATGGACTGATTTGGTTTTTCATTTAGTATAAACTTGGTTTGGTTTAAATGAAAATATAATTAAGGGAATGGGAACTATAATTAACATAAAAAAATGGGAGGAGTTTTTTTTATTGTGGCTGGGATAGCGTGAATCTCGAGAATATAAGAGAGAATAGGTGGAGAAAGAAAAAATCCCACTACCGACATGAACCACCATGCATTCAGCATCCCATTAGAAGCGCCTCCACTCAATGGTGCGGGTCACATGGTGGTCGGCTATTTTCGGCTGCCGGAGAAGGCCTGCAAGTGCTGCTTGAACACTATAGCCCAGCCCATGGACCATCAAAATTGTGTGCTTGATGTTGGAAGCCTGTATGACCTGGAATTTGTGGTCTAAAAGCAAACTGAAATGGTTGTGTTTATGCTTAATCGCGGGCTTGATGTTGGAAGCTTGATCAACATTCATAGGCTATAGCACAGTCCTTGGACCATCAACCCACATTTACTTACCTGTCGATTTGGTTATTTTTAGAACGTAGATAACAAGTTTAATGGTTAAAGTTTTTCTTTTTTTACTAAATTTAAACCTAGAGACAAACGTTGATGAAGATTTTGCCTTCGAGGCTTTTAAGATGGTCTTGTTTCGAGGATAATTTGAGCTTTGGCAAAATTATAAGAGCATGTGATGTAGCCGGGTTTATAGACATAAGTGGTCGTAATAATTTAATATTACTGGATAAGAATTTAATCCAAATAGGTTATATTAATGACCTATTTAGGTACAAGAAAAGGTTTAGGATGATTAGATCTGATTAGCTCTTTAAAACTTCAATAACAAGAGATTCGATTGTTGAATTGAATAGAGCTAAAATATGTTGCAAAAATGAAAAATCAACATTTTTTTCCTGTTAATCATAGCTAAAGATAGTTTTCATCACGTCCATAGAGCTAAAATATCGAAGGATTACATTTCCAACAAATTCAGTAATATTTTGAAGGTGAAAAACACTAATAGCATATGTTGATGGGGCCACTTCTTCGTGGCTCGTAAAGTTATACAATCCGCTTAATAGACTTCGCTACAGAACCACTTTAATGGGATTAGAGACTTTGCTGCGGAACTTTTTGTGATCTACTAGAGGCTGAAACCCAAGACCTCTTGTAAGAGAGCAGGAGATTCATGTTATCGAACTATAATCAGGACATACTAATCCCATTTAGTTCAAGAAAGGTAAGTTTATCGAAGATGAGTAATGGTTCTGTAGATTAGTGTTTCTCGAGATAAAAAATATAAAAACAGTGAAGATGAAAATAACATATTTCTTGTACCTAAGATATAAATTTATTTTAAAACAATTAAGAAATGGATTGATTTTATGTTTTTATCTTTACCTCTTATATTATTTCTGTATTTGTTGTTTTTCTAACTCAACGAGTACATGATATTGCAATTTAGAAAGGGGGGGAGAAGACAGGTATTCCATCAGAATATATAAAACCCACCTTATTATGAATTATGAATTTATTCATGGGCTAAAACAAGACCTGCAGTGCATGACTTCACTGACCATACAGCTTCGATAGAGAGCAATAAACTTTTGCACATTCCTTACCTATCAAACCCTACTTTAATGAATTTCGTCTTACGAGTTAACCACACTACATTTTTTCCTGATCTCTCCACTAGACCCTGTTAGCGGGCTTATATTCCCCATTTTGATCATGGAATTAGCGAAGTCATTTAAGAAAAGATTTTGATTAGTGCTATAGGTCTGAACCAGAGCCTTGGTTGTCAAATTGGTACTTGAAAATAGTTCTTGGTCAGAAGAGAGAAGACCCTTATTGTTTAGCAAGTTCTGGAAATAGTGGTTGTCAAATAGATCAGTGGAGTTCCGATCAAGAGCTGTAGTCTTGTTGCCATCATCAGTTAGTGGACATAGATTTTGCAGATCAGACACCATACTTGAGTCCATTGTACTGTCCGGAGCACCGGTTCCCGAGAAGTCGAACAATCTGTTGTTGAAGGTGGCACATCTTGCTTGTCCAATTGTGTGAGCACCTACATGAAATTACATGATATCCAATCTTCAGCATAATGCAATTATTTATGAAATTCACAATTTCTGATGAGAATACACAAGCACGGATGACACGCAATAGCGGGGGCATTTCTTATCAAAGTTGACCACAGAGCATCATGACGACGTCCATGAATATGTGATGTATTACCCGATAAGGCGACTACGTCTATGATATTTAATCCTACTGCAGCAAACTTGTTGATGATCGTATCCACATCTTCAAACGGGGAAGGAAGTTTAGCATTTGCTCCAGTCTGGTTAGCCACTAGTCCATCTCTTCTTCCGAGCAGAACTCTCCATGATTTCCCCCCACTCTGCAGCAACATTGTCATTCAAAATCATCTATAAATACTTCATATTCACTTGATAAACATATTATATTGGACTAACTCTTGAATGGTTGTGATAATGCAACTCAAGAAAGAAAGTGAAATAGATATGTTGTTTCAAGAAGGAACTCTTTAGTTTATTCAGATCATTAACTTGCAAAATGTTTTATCTCAGGATACCTGATGTGTTCGGAAACGAGCAAGGATCTAAAGAGTAAACTTACAAGGAGGACCGAATCTCGGGCAGCTATGGCTAGGATATCAGCACAAGATACAACGCCACTACATTGACTTTCCACAGCAGTTTTTATTGCATCCACAACTTCAAATCCCCTTGCCGAGTTTATGTTAGGCAAAGCAAACTTCTCACCATCATTTCCATCCAGCAGAACTGATGCATCACAGCCCTATCAAGAGAAGACATTGTTTTTATGTCAATTATGACCTAATGATGCTTTACAAAAGTTGATTGCAAAATATATCAAAAAAATGAAAAGTTAGTCTAAAAAGCACAAGGTACAAGTGGAATAATTCTTAAACTCATCAATCTGAAGTCATAAAAGACTATAGGAAATCATATTGCAACCACTTAATCCTCCAGCAATAAATCTGTTAGATGTTTAGCACAGGCTTATGAGCATGGGTCTGCTTAAACTCACATCGACAAAGCAGTCATGAAAATGAAGCCGAATCAAAGAGGCTGCCATACGTGTTTCGAACTTGATAGCTTTCTGAACTTCTCTACGGACAATTTGGAGAAGGTTAGGACATGTTGTCGAATAGAAATCAGTAGTCAGTTGGGACCTGGCAACTACACATAACATCAACATTGTCAGAAACAACGAATAACCGTTATAGCAGCTCGACCTCTTCATGGCTACTAGCTACGAAAGTTCTCTCACAGGACGTGTTGAAAGAAAACTTGGTCTAACAAGATTAAGGATCAGATACTTGAGCATTGAAAAAACCTTAAAGTTCTATTTATAACCAACATCATGGACAAAGTTAATCTCAACTTGTCTACACTAATATAGCACATGGTTCTATTTAGTATTAGTGCTGGTGATGTATGGCGGCTGCCGCTGGTTTCTGTGCTCAAAAGGCTGTACTAAGCTTTACCATTTGCATAGATTTTACAGACTTGAAGATTTAAAATTACCGACAAACAACTTGAATGAAATAAAGTGGGTGCATTGCTATCAGATTCAATGTAGTTTAAGCATTTATTTGCAAGTTCATGAATCAAAGCACACTTAAGAGCACTAGTGTCATATTAAAATCGAAGGTATTGAGATTAAGAAGAATTCTAATTTTGTCTGCACCTGACAAGCTTAGCCACGCGAATACGGACATGTTTTTATAATTTAATGGCAGCAACTAAACAGGATTAGGATAATTTCTCAATTCTGATATCTAATTAGAGAGTAGCAGCTGGAGCTGACTTCTGCTTGATTAAATAACTGGCAATTGCCATGAACATTAAGTGTATGGCAGCTTCACTTCAACTACGGCTATTAATTATGAAGAATAATATGGAAGTGGACTGATGACAGAGCCACCTTACAACCTCTAACATTATCCAGCCACTAGAAACCATAAATTATAGCCTTTCTGCAGCACCTTTTTGGTCTTGGATCAGCTAGCTAGCCACACAACGAGGTACTCGAGCATATTCCTTACGATGCAAGAGATGTTTTGCGTCATCAGAAACATCTTGACATGATAATGCTAGCCAGCCACATTTCAATGTGCTCTGAAGTGAATGGTTGGAGCTGTTCTATTTTACTTCTTCGAGAGCAAAAGCAGAAGGCCAGACCTGCAGCAAGTCAACAGGACAAACCATAAAAAGAACAAGCCAAAGTAAGCAGCTGTCTAGCACCAAGCAGTGCACCACAAAGCCAGGCCATCACTTGCATGCTTTAAATTCACAATCATAAGATGAAGATCAATACAAATCTTTGCAGGGAAATCTAAAGAACATCTCAGATTATCAGTGCAACACAAAGATCAAAATTATAGAATTAAATCCATAGAAACCAACAACTGAAACTCGAATATTAACGTGCAAGTCCTTAAGGATAGCACCAATGCTTATAATCTCCATGTCTGCATTTCCATTCTAAACATCAGCAGCTATCTGATGGATATTACAGCTTCAACAGAGAAGCTGCTAGTCTCTTTCTTCAAACTATTTATTGATTTTATTTATTAGGTCCCTCATATTTTATCAGTTCCTCAATTGGGTCCCTTCATCAACATCCATCGACTGTCAGTTAATGTTATCTGATCGAGGTAACTGGGACCTAATTGACTGGTCCGTCTTTCCACCCTTACATCAGAATATCATAGGGATCCAAATGGGAAACAATAAAGGATGGTGGAACTCGATTGAGAATATCAGTAGTTTGGAAACTCCAATGAGAAAAACCCTAATAGGGGGACTAATTTGAAGTGTTCCGTGAAAAATAAGGATCTTCAAACAGACGACACGTAACTGAATAAGAGCAAACCACGTGTCACAAACCCCATAAAGACATTTTTCTCCTTTTGGTTCCTTAAAGACCACGAACTAACTTAACTGAACCAAAACTCAAGCCTTACTTCAGATTCTTGTTCCAACAAAATATCACCAAAAAAATGGTTATAAAATCGAATGCTGCCATAAATTTAAGCTTGCAATTGAGCCCTTCTCCTACGTTATTTGTACCATCATTTTTTAAGCCTCAAAAACTTTTCAAATCATCAAAAAAAATAAAAAATGCTCATGTTTGTCAATCCTCTCTAGTTGATGAACAACAACAGCAATTTTCATTCAATTTTCATTCTTGTAGCCTAAACTTAATGCCTTCTGCTGTTTTGCATTTAAATTTGGGCCTAATTGTTATACAGAATTGCCTGCACCAAGTCTTCAAATGCCCGCAGCTCCAACACACACAAAACGACCAAACTAAGTCTACAGAATTCTATGGTATGTAGGCAAAGATATATAGAGCCCCTCTGGCATTACTTTAAACCTCCCTGCATCTTAGGCCGTTCTTAGGGTTGGAAATAAATCCATCTTTCACTTCTTCTTTTTTCTGGCATAATAAGTAAGGTTTCTGTTAAGAACTTGCACTTGAATATCAATAGACATGCAGAAAAGCTCAATCAGAATCGAAAAACTGTTAATTTTTTTTATTGATAATACCATTTTAAGAGTAGACTGCAAACTTTAAAACATTATAATCGACTTCATATTTAAATATTATGCACTCTTCGACAACGAGTCCTCACTTCTTCCTCCATCCCAGTTAGAACACTAATATAACTCATCTTAAT
The DNA here is from genome assembly GCA_018804465.1 of Populus tomentosa. Lineage (NCBI taxonomy): Eukaryota > Viridiplantae > Streptophyta > Magnoliopsida > Malpighiales > Salicaceae > Populus > Populus tomentosa. Next base: position 20,193,594 of record CM031973.1, read on the forward strand.
CATGGAAGCTACAAAGCTTTCAAAGAAAGCTGTCTGGTTGGCACTGAATTGGTTAACCAGCTCCACTGTATTTGACTTTGGAGTTGAAAACAGCTCCTGGTCACTTTGAAGCAGGCCTGCACTTGCTTGCAGGTTGGAGAAGTATCTGCTGTCAAATATATTCACTGTTGTTGGGTCTAGGTTGGCGAGCACTGTCCCATTTCCACCTCGAGGACATGATTTCTGGAGTATCTTCAGTTGTGTTCTGCTCAAAGTGGGATCAGGCTTCCTGGTGTTGTTGAAATCATAAAGCCGGGGAGTCAAAAACAGACACCGGACCCTTCAAGACTGTCGATGCCTACAAAAAAAAAAAAAAGTCACTAAAAATAACACACACAAATATTAGTAGGGAGTTTATGCAAATTACCAAACACTAGGAAGAGATTGAATATGAGAACTGCCGTAGAAAGTAATTTCTTGGAAGCCATTTCCAAGATAACACTTTGAAAGAATAAAGAACAGAATGTTCAGAGAGGCTTTATATTTCTATTTTATTTCTCCTTCTTTTTTTTTTTTTTTAAGATTCTTATGTTGTTTCTATTTTTAATAGTATAAATTTCAATTTGAATTATAATTTGTTACCATAAAATATTTTTTACCATAACAAAATTTGAATAAATTATAATAAGTTTTAATATCAAAATCTAATTAAAACCACTTTTTTAAAACTAAACCCAACATGACTTGGATAATTCAAAACGTAGATAAGCTGGGATTCAATAAAGATAGAAAACAAATTAATCTAAAATAACCCGGTTAAAATTTAGGTTAACTTGCAATCTAGTCGGTTTATGGAAAATATAGTCAAACTTATTGATTTTTTTTAATTATTTTTTAAAATGATAAAATTTTTCACTTTTTTTTTAATTTATAAAATAAAAAAATAAGGTTAACTCAGGACTTGTCTTGAACTTAAAAACTATAATTAAAACAATCTTGACTAGTTGTTTCTATTGTAAAATAGTCTTTAGAAAAATATTTTAGATAATTTTTTGAAAAATAAATATGATAAAAAAAAATACGTTTTCAATTATGTTTATAAAAGAAACAAAATCTATGAGAATTCCATTGTCAACTTCCCAAAAATCGCTTTCATGTAACCAATGGATCCCTATATTAACAAAAAATGGATCCCATAAGAACTAAATTTATAGCACGAAATCACTTTGATATATTATAAAATTATACAATATACTAAAATAAAACGGTCACACACATTCTAGAAATCGTAATTTTAGCAGGTATTGTAGTAGTGATATAATTGTAATTTTTTATTTTTTATAATTTTTTACTATAGCTATGACAAAATTATGATTTCTTATTTTTCTTACTATAGCGTTGGCAAATTTAAAATTTTATACTTTTTTTTTTGGCTCTTCCTCTTCTCTTTACACTTGACATATTTATCAATCTACATGAAATCTATTTATCATAATTATTTTTATTTTTATCTTCATTCTTTTGTAGTTTTTTTTCAATTTTTTGTATTTCTTAAAATTTATTTTGGAAAAAAGTTATTATTTCTTATTCTTGACACTTGAAACATTTATCACTCTATATTTACAATCCCGCACACTTAGGTCTTTTATCATCTATTCTTTTTTATAATAAGTAACACATATGAACTTGGCTTGCTAGGCCAATTAAAGTCTAACCTTCTTTTTTCTTTTTCTTTCCTTTTAAATGTTTTTTTTAATTCATACCTTTTTAATATGTATCTTTTTAATTTTTATTTAAATTAATATTGTTTAATTAGCTTTGTTTTTTAAATAGTGATTGTTTTTAATTATTTTGTATGTGTTTAATGTTTCAAAAAGATTATTCTAATTTATTTATATATTTTTTATGTTTTATATAAATAAATTTTATTTTTAAAAATTAAAATTACTTATTCTTGGTAAGAAACAATGACCTTTAAGATAATAAAAAAAAAGTGTGTGCTTCAAAGAAAAATATCGGGGTTAAATGAGGTCAAATAGATTCATTAACATATTTTTTTATTAGCAAAGATGATGCTGAATTTATTTAATTAAATGAATGTCTACGCTTATTGATTTATGATTAAATTTTTTTTATTCAAGATACATGTTGAAAAAGTCAAGTAATGATTAAATTTTTTTTATTCAAGATACATGTTGAAAAAGTCAAGTAATTAACGTGCACTTGCTAGTTTTTATAGAACTCTACATATTTTTTTATTAAAAAAATTATCCAACTCGTGATAAATTGATAGTTAAATAGCTACTATCATCTAATTTAGAATTAGTTGTTATTATAATAAGAAAAATATTCTAGAAAAAATCTTATTAAACTATTCCTATCTAGTTGATGGGCATAAAAGAAAAAAAAATATGCACTACCAAATCAAATAAAGATATTGAAAACAATATCCACTACCAAATCAAATAAAAAAAATATATACAATATATCTTCTGCATTTACAGATTTCTACTGCACTTAACTCACTTATAATGTGTGGCAGAATTGTAACAGAAACTTTTGATAATACATGAATGGAATAGCCATATTGCTTTGCTTCAAGATTTACACACCACTTAGCATGTTTGGAAACTTTTTGAAACCATATTTTTTAAAATTTTATTTTATTTTTTATTAAAAATTATTTATTTTTTATATTTTTAGATGTTTTGATTTGCTCATATCAAAAATAATTTAAAAAAAATAAAAATATTTTATTTTAATATATTTTAAAATAAAAAACACTTTAAATTATCATCATTACTATAATCTCAAATACACCTACCAGCTAGGACTTCAAACACACACGCACGATTACATTTAAAAGTTAATTAAGTAAATTTATATTTAACATAAACAATCTCGCCCGACCACGGGCTCAATAATATCAATATTCCAGTTAATGGTTAAATAACCAAATTACATGGGGCTCTAGGCCCATCTCTGTCCACGTTCAGAGGCTCTTCACAAAACCAACATGTTGCTGCTCTTGATGTGATCTTTGTAAAATTGATTGAAGTTATATTTTGATTTTTAATTCAGAAAAATTTTCAAGATAAAGTTTATCTTCTCTGTTCATACAGAAAATCCACCATTTCCATTTGCATACTAAAATTAAAGGTAGAAATCATATTATACACCAATCCATTTTTTGAAGTCATGTTTCTTTATATTTGGGAAAACCTTCAAGTTAGTCCCCTAACTAGGAGCTGTATATCGTCATAGTATCCAAACTATCAATTTTCTTAATTGGGTCACTACGTTTCTCAATCTGGTCTGTCCTTTAAAATGCATAATTTATGCAAGTTAGATGCAATTAAGGAGCATCTCATACTTTAGGAACCCAATTAAGAAAAATGATAGCTTAATTATGAACCGAAAGGGTGAAAGCGAATATTTGTTAAAAGTTGGGGGAATATTATGATAGCTTAATTATGACCCAATGGATTGGGTCCTTGCCTATGTCGGTAAAAGGCCAATCCTTCCTTGTCTTGCCCCATTTTTCCCCTCATTTTCGTCACTTTCACCCGAAAGATAAAACAAAATTTCTTTGGATAGCTAGTTCACTACTCACGAGACCTCATCAACGATTCATTTTGATTTTTTTTCAATTTTTTTTTGGTGGGACATGACATTTGATTGTTGATGAATTTCTTTTTGAATTGTTGCAAGATCCATGATGACAAGAGAGAATGCATTAGGGAGCAGTAGACATTATCTAGTAGAAGAGCATCTACAACTCATGAGGCTATGCTTCTCAAAGCTGAATAGCAACAGACACACAGATTTGGAGGCAGCATGCGTAAACTACTGAAATAGAGAACCATATATAGATACATAAAAGGATGCCTCCGGCTTGCTTCATGTAGCCTTTTCATTCCAAGATGCTAGCTAGCTGCATATCATACAGACATTTTTATTTTTTTTGAGAAGTATAATATTGCATTAGAAGACGCCAGGAACTGGCGGGGAAGACATAGAAAACATAGAAAAGTCTGCTTACAGCTCTAGCAGATCTATCAAATGAAATGATCAAAAAACCAAGAAGCCAAAATAACAAAATAGCATCCAAAAGATGCAGATTTGATGCCACACCATATCATACAGACATTTATTTGATCTCAATCTTGTATTCTCATTTAAATTGAGCTAACCAGAAGAGCATTTGATCCAGTTGAGTTGTTGACTATTCTGCAATTCAATCTGATCTCTCCATCTGTCCCAGTTAAGGGGCTAATATTCCCCATTCTAATCATGGACACCACAAAGCTTTCAAAGAAAGCAGTCTGATTACTACTAAAATTGTTGACAATGGCAATGGTATCGGCACCTGTAGTAGAGAACAACTCTTGATCACTCTGAAGCAGGCCTTCATTGGTTTGAAGATTGGAAAAATAGTTGCCATCGAAAGTATCGGGTGTAGTGCGATCAAGATTTGCTAAAACACTCCGGTTTCCGTTTTGAGGACATAATTGTTGAAGTGCTGCTAGATACGTTGTGTTCAATGTTGGATCAGGATTGCCACTGCCACTAAAATTATACAATCTACTGATGAAATTTAAACATTGAGCTCTTCCAAATGTGTGAGCACCTGAAAAACATGCACGTCAAATTAACCGTGCAACAAGAAATAAATGGATCACTAGCATACTAACAAAGACATGCCTGAAAGGGCAACCAGGTCACTACTGGTGTTGAGGCCCACGGCTGCAAACTTGGATTTCAGAACAGCAAGGCTCTCGAAGGGAGCCGGAATGGAAGAATTAGCACCACTTCTGTTTGCTATTAAGCTGTCTCTTCTTCCCAAAAGAACTGTCCATGAGGGTCCTCCTGCCTGTGATCAAACATTAATTTAAGAAGCAAACAACAATGTATCCAAAAACAAGAAGCTGCAGCAAAGACACGTAGATTAGCACATTTTCAATTTTAGGTTCCAACAAATTAGCATATTAGTAGTCCATGATTTGGCAAAAAAAAAAAAGAAATCTCTTTGCTTTCTCCTCTTTCTTTGAATTCACTGAGGTTTGAGAAGTTAAAGGAAAGAGAAATCATTAACATACCAAAAGAACAGACTCTTCAGCTGCAATGGCGAGAATATCAGCACAAGAAACTATCCCAGGGCAAGCATTCTCTACTGCAGCCTTCATGTTATCAACAACATCAAAACCCCTTGCTGAATTATTATTTGGAACAGCTTCTTTCTCACTCTCTATAGTATCGGTGTTGTCCAAAAGAATCGATCCATCACAACCCTGAACCAAGCTCGGTAATTAACACTTGAAGTTCAAGAAACAATATGTATGATTATCTAACAACGTTAGAAAAGTAACATAATTAGTTATACAAATGGTTACATCAACAAAACAATCATGGAAATGAAGTCGAGTGAGGCTAGCTCCAATCCTGGGATCTGTCTGCAAAGCCTGAACAAGGACTCCTCGAATGATGGTGCTCACATTCGGGCATGTTCCATCGTAGAATGTGGGAGTCAGCTGAGCATAGGCATAGGGAAGTGATCCTCCAAACCAGATTACAACAAAAAGAGATGCAACTAAAGGATGCAAGGCTTTGTCTACCATCATTTTGAAGGAAAATACTCTTTCCATCGATTAATAATCAAGTGTTGCTTGGGATCTAGGGGCATTTAAGCTATGGAGCAATATGAATCTTTGTGACATAATATATGACCACAAGTTTCAACTTGCAAAAGTGATGATTATTGAATCAGAAAAATAGACTTCATTGCTTTGATGATAAAAGCAAGTGTAACGTATATGATCATTTTTCATGTGAAAAAAGAGAGAAATATTAATCGATAGAGATTACAACTTTTTTTTTTTTTTTTGGAAAGAAGTGGATATATTAAAAGGGCTAATCAGAAAATAAAAAAAAACAACAAACAGAAAAATAAAAAACAGAAAAAAAAGAGAAAAAAATCACAAAAAAAACCAATAAATACATAACCAGAAAAAAAACATCAAAATTGAAGGAATTAATACGCCACACTTAAAATCTTAATTTAATATTAAACCAATTTATAATATTTTCATGCCCCATAATTAAAGATAGACATTATACCTTAACAATGTCATTTAGAATTTTTTGTTCTTCGAGTTATTGTAAAATCTATGAAAAATTCTAAGTATTCGGACATGCAAGCAAAGAATCTATTTCAACAATTAATTAGCATATCGTAAAATGAGAGTATCTTGATTTTTGAGGGACAAAGTACCCTTTTTCGTGAGCTGTACAGGCGATATTTCTTCAATTGGAATTATTCACTATTGTCTATCAATTAATCAATAAAATGAAAGCACATCAGCTTTCATGTTTTGAGACAACATTATTTTAGGTAATGGCAATTTAATTTGAAATACATGTTTAGTTTAATTTTAGAAATGGTGACGTTGGAATTGGACCCCTCTTCAAACCTTACGCACACATGTTTGGATGCTGAGAAAAGCAATGTGATGCAAAATCTTATTTTTTCTTTATCAAAAGATGACGGGACAGAAATATTGTTGAAGCATCACTAGCTAGCTCTCCGGGAGAGTTAAAAGTAGGTGCAAAGAATTTATCACTTTGAAAAAGATGCAGGTGGGCTTTGACATTTTGCATTAATGTGATCTGCCACTAATTAACGAACGAATTAAATCGACCAACATTGACAACATTTTCAATATTTCCAAAAGATGAGAATCACATAGTTTAGTGCGTATATAATCACATCGTTGAATGCATATATATAATGTGATTTTTTATAATGGTTTCTAATTGTGATATATATTGTTATATAATAAATAATAATATAAATTATATTTTGAAACTTCAACTAATTTCTTGGAAGCCATTTTCAAAATAATATTTAGAAAGAATAAAGAAGAGAGTGTTCAAATATACTATATTTATAGTTGATTTCTCCACTTTTTTTTTAGAAGACCCTAATGTTATTTCTATTTTAAATAATATAAATCTGAATTTGAATAATTTTTTAATATAAAAAACATTGAATAAATTATAAGTAGTATCAATGATAATCTGATTAAAACCTTTTGTTTTGAGAATCTAATTAAAACATTCTTCATTAGCGGTATCTATTCCCTAGGAAAATATTTTAGATAAAAGATTTTCTAAGCAAATCTGGTAATATATATATATATATATATATATATATATATATATATATATATATAAAAACATTGGATCCCATAATACCTATTCTTGAAAATCTTGTGAAAATAATTCCGGAAATTCAATGTATTTTACAAGACCCGTTGTTTCTATTTTGAATAGTATACATCTGAATTTGAATAATTTGTTACCATAAATTATAATCGTTTTCATATGCACGAGCTATGTACACCTTGATGAATTGATGGTTACATAATAACAAGTTACGTAACTTTTTGCTAGAAGAGATGGACGTAACTTATTACGTAACATCCTATTAGAAAGAAGAGATAAACTAATTTTTTTTTAATATCATTTTAAAATTAAATATACCAATTATTTGAAGAATTATTCTTAAATATATTTTTTTTTATCTTGTGTATTCGCATTGCATTTAATTATTTCTATATATACACTTACATTACAATGTATGCATATATTAATGAATTCTTTTTCTAGATATATTCTTTTTCTAAGGGCTATTTGGTTTGCTATATTTTTGTTAAAGAGGTTTTTTTTTTTTTTTTAAAGAGTGTATTGGGCAAACACTCTTAGACCTATTTTTAGAAATTTTATTATAAAGAAAAATAATTTTTTATCAAACAAAACCTAAAAAATAAAAATAAATATTTCTTCTTGTATATGACTAAAAATCCCAAAATTATTTAAGCAATTTTTTTAAAAAAATCTAAAATACTTTGGTATTTTTTTATATATATATAAAAATATACTGCATGAATCTGACAATAAGTTATTAATATTATAAGGAGTTTTGGCCTATATTTTAAAAATAAAATATTTATTTTATTTTTATATTAGTATTGGAATGACTGAATTCAGATAAGTTGTTTTGAGTACACTGCCCTTAGCATTTTAGGTATAAAAATAATTGTTGATCGGAGGGCCATGAGAGTTAGTTGGAACAATTATTTGGGGAAAAGCCCACCTGTTGCAATTAAATTTTCCTCTGACTGTACTTCAATTTGGACTCCATTGTTCTTTTACAGGAAGGTTTGCCACTGCCAACTTGTAAGCTGATAATAGGATTCCTCACAAAAACTCTCTTTGTTGGAAGCAGTTCATCAACATAATCAACCTTTAGAATATCCCTTCTACCATTTCTTACAATATTCGTAACATTTTCACCCATAATATCATAATAAGAGACTTTCTTATATCCATATCGTTGTTGTTTTGAGCAGTCCCACTCATTGCTTCAGTTCTTGCTCCATTTGTTTTGTCTTTTCCATCAGCTACTCAGAACAGAATTGTTTAGCAACATCCACTGGTGATTTGATCGAATCATTCAGGGAGGAAATTGAATCACAATTTGAAGGAATCGATCGACCTCCCGGCCCGTTTAGCCAGTAAGAACTAACCTCCAAACAAGGCTCTTCTGTAACTTTTATAGCAAAAACGGAGCCATTAATATTCACAGTAATGGTTCTGGAAATAAAATCACGAGACCAAGGAACTATCAAAATTCTGCCGACATCAAATTTCAACTTCTTAAGAGTTGAATGGTCCAACGTTAGGAGGAAATGGAGCGTTGTGAATCAATTTCAGCATCATCTAGCTAGCTAGTTGTTTGTCTACGCATGCCTTAAATCATAAGAATCAAGAAATTAGCCCAATAATAAGGAATTATACTCAACTTAGTTTTATTTTTCTTGCTAGCTTTTAGTATAAAAACATGGCTCATATATATACATCTTCAAATGGAATAGGAAGTTGAACATTTGCTTAAATATGTCAGCTCCTAATCCATATCTTCTTCCTAGCAAAAAGTTACATAGATTATTACACAAATTGATAACTTCTTTTAATTAAATTTTAAATGTAAATATATTGATAACGCAAATTTAGTAGGTAGCAATATCAATCACGAAAATTTGCAAACATAATCAAGGCCAACTTTAATACATTATAATTAAATATGGTTCACATTTTGAAAATCATTTCTAACATCTGTCTCCATCCCAGTTAGAAAACTTACATGACTCGTCTTGATCATTTTGAAAATCTACAAAGCTTTCAAAGAAAGTTGTCTAGTTGGCACCAAATTGATTAACCAGCTCCAGTGAAGCTGTCTCTGGAGTTGAAAACAACTCCTGATCACTTTGGAGTAGGCCTGCACTTGCTTAAAGGTTAGAGAAGTCTCTGTTGTCAAACTTATTCGCTATTGTTGGGTCTAGGTTGGTGAGAACGGTGCCATTCCCACCTCAAGGACATGATTTCTGGAGGATCTTCCGCTGTATTCAGCTCAAAGTGGGATCAGGTTTACCGATGTTGTTGAGATCATAAAGTTAGGGTGTCAGAAAAGTCACCGGACCTGGCCAAAATGAATGGGAGCCTAGCAAAAAAGTTAAACTCTTTTAGACATCAGTAATCAAATTCATTCATGTCACAAATTTATACATACATATCAAGACTTGAATACTAGACAATCCCACCAGGTCTCTAGTGTCTAGTTCAACAACAAAAAATTGTGATTCAATCATGACGAGGGGATCAAAGGGGCTTGATCTTCTCTTTCATGACATTCAAAGGTATTATACACGCGTGATTACATTTAAAGTTTGTCCTTCTCTTGTTCCTCGTCCCTTCCTTCTTTCTTTTTTATAGCTTTGTGTTTACAATACAACGAATCTAATCTTTTCTTTTTGTAGAATATATTCCTTCTAAAAAATGAAATTCTGTTACGTTATATTGATTCCAATCCCTACCTTCTGAATGAGTTTTAGTCCAATTTCCACTTGGAAATATCGAAAATGTTTAAAGGATTCAAAATATCGTATCTTGTCAATGTTGGTTGATGTACTACGTTCGTCATTTATAGAGAGAGATGCTTCGACATTTCTGCCCTGTCATCTTTTGATAAAGAAAGATAAGATTCTGCACCTTATTGCTTTTTCTCAGCATCCAAACATGTGTAAAGTTTGAAGAGGGGTCCGTGTCCAACATTAATGGGTCATACGCACACCAACCCTCATAAATAATTAAATCCTCAACGACGTGGTTATAAAATATGTTTTAGTCAAATCGTAATATTTCTTTTCTTTTTCATCAAATATCAAATCCACCATTCATTTTCCAAGAAGATGACCATACACACGTACACTTGATTTTATCATCAAATCAATGAAGTCTTTTGTCAGCATCAATAATCATATCACTGTTGCAATGTGAAACTTGTGGGAACATTTTTGTCACTGTAATTTTATTGCTCCATTATTACATGCCCCTAATAGATCCAAAATGATGCATCCTTTAGTTGCATCTCCTTAATTTTCTGGTAATCTGATTTGGAGGTAATTATCATATGCCTGTGCTCAGCTGACTCCCACATTTTACCATGAAACATGCCCTATTGTGGCCAACATAGTTCTGGAGTCCTTGTTCAGGCTTTGCAGACAAATCCCAGGATTGGAGACAGCCTCACTCGACTTCATTTCCATGATTGTTTTGTTAATGTAACCATCTTTATAACCAATCATGTTCTTGAACTTCAAGTGTTAATTACCAGCTTCGTTCAGGGTTGTGATATTGGATCAATTCTGCTGAACAACACTTATAAAAATATACTAATAAAATCTTAGTTTATACAGGTATAATTTTCTTGTATTCTTAGACATGTTAAGCTAACATACGTCATCATCAAACACGTTCTCATGAAGGCACCCTGGATCTGACGCTTGGCAGATCCAGGTGTTGGTGGGTCTAACACCTGCCAAACCCAACGCTGGGGCCTGACACGCTGTTATACCAACACGGTGGGCCAATCATGCATTATTCGAGGGTGTCAAGCTCAACGATTTTTGTCATCGTTCCTTGGGCATAGTTAAATTTACTACACTTATGGATTCAAACATAATACATGAATATAATGCTATCAATTCTATAATTTTTTACATAAAATTAATCATAAAGGAATTATTTTTTAAAAAATAAGCTTAATTAAAAACATTTACACTCCACCAGTATTATTAAGTGTATTAAAGTTTCTTGTGGTTTGCCATATCTTTATCATTTTAAAGGATAAAATAAGTTGAATACAATTTATAATAAATTTTAAAATATTATAAAAATAAAATTACACCAACTATTTATATATCTTCATAAAAAAATAAAATTTATAAATTATAAATTCACCAAAAATCCTTTCATAACAAAAGCCAACGTGTCTAGCTGGAAATTTCCGAGAATGAATACAGACTACTGAACTATCCTTTTCTTTCTTTCTCCTGTGCTCTCTTTGCAAGGCATTCTGCCAGCACTGTGCACTTAAGAGCCTTCCTATCTTATTTATTTCAATGGTGTGGTGGTTCCATTATCACATGGTTCAAGACCACGTAATACAATATACACGTGCTCTTATCATCAAATCAACGAAGTCTTTTGTCGTCATCGATACTCATATCACTTCTGCGATGTGGGCACATTTTGTGTATGATTTTATTGCTCCATAACTACATTCCCCAGCATCACTGGTTTATTAATCGAGGGAAAGAGTGCTTTTTTTGTTCTCAAAATGATGGAAGATAAAGCAATGCATCCGTTAATTGCATCTCTTTTTCTTGTAATCTGGTTTGGAGGATCACTTCCCCATGCCTATGCTCAGCTGAGTCCCACTTTTTACGATGAAACATGCCCTAATGTGAACAACATCATTCGTGGAGTCCTTGTTCAGGCTTTATACACAGATCCCAGGATTGGAGCCAGCCTCACTCGACTTCATTTCCATGATTGTTTTGTTAATGTAACCATCTTTATAACTAATTATGTTCTTTTTCTAACATTGTTAGATAATCAAACATGTTGTTTCTTGAACTTCAAGTGCTAATTATCAGCTTCGTTCAGGGTTGTGATGGATCGATTCTTTTGGACAACACTGATACTATAGAGAGTGAGAAAGAAGCTGCTCCAAATAATAATTCAGTAAGGGGTTTTGATGTTGTTGATGACATGAAGGCTGCAGTAGAGAATGCTTGTCCTGGGATCGTCTCCTGTGCTGATATTCTCGCCATTGCAGCTGAAGAGTCTGTTTGTTTGGTATGTTAATGATTTCTCTTGCCTGTAACTATTCTCAAACTTTAGTGAATTTAAAGAAAGAGTAGAAAGCAAAGAGAGTTTTTTTTTTTTTTTTGTCAAATCATGGACTACTAATATGCTAATTTCCTTGAACCTAAAATTGAAAATGCGCTAATCCATGTGTCTTTGCTGCAGCTTCTTGTTTTTGGATACATTGTTGTTTGCTTCTTAAATTAATGTTTGATCACAGGCAGGAGGCCCCTCATGGACAGTTCCTTTGGGAAGAAGAGACAGCTTAATAGCAAACAGAAGTGGTGCTAATTCTGCCCTTCCGTCTCCCTTCGCGAGCCTTGATGTTCTCAAATCGAAGTTTGCAGCCGTGGGCCTCGACACCAGCAGTGACCTGGTTGCCCTTTCAGGTATGCCTTTATTAGTATTCTGATCCATTTATGTCTTTTGCAAGGTTTGACATGCATTTTTTTCAGGTGCTCACACATTTGGAAGGGCTCAATGTTCAAGTTTCAATCTTAGATTGTATAATTTTAGTGGCAGTGGCAATCCTGATCCAACACTGAACACGACCTATCTAGCAGAACTTCAACAATTATGTCCTCAAGCTGGAAATGTTAGCGTTGTAACAAATCTTGATCCCACTACACCCGATACTTTCGATGGCAACTATTTTTCCAATCTTCGAACCAATGAAGGCCTGCTTCGTAGTGATCAAGAGTTGTTTTCTACTACAGGTGCCGATACCATTGACATTGTCAACAATTTTAGTAGTAATCAGACTGCATTCTTTGAAAGCTTTGTCGTGTCCATGATTAGAATGGGGAATATCAGCCCCTTAACCGGGACAGATGGAGAGATCAGATTGAATTGCAGAAGAGTCAACGACAACTCAACCGGATCAAATGCTCTCCTGGTTAGCTCAATTTAAATGAGAAGACAAGATTGAGATCAAATAAATGTCATATGGCATGCTGCTAGCTAGCATCTTGGAAAGAAAACGCTACACATGAAGCAAGCCGGAGACATACTTTTATGTATCTATATATGGTTCTCTATTTCAGTTTATGCCTGCTGCCTCCAAATCTGTGTCTGCTGCAAATCAGCTTTGCGAGGCATGGTTTGAGTTGTAGATGCTCCTGCTACTAAATAATGTTAAATGCTACCTAATGCATTCTCACTTGTCATCATGGATCTTCGAACCATGACCTTAAAAGTGATTCTGCCATTTCCACTTTGACATCCACTTACATTCTTCCGAGATATTAAAATTACGTTCTTGAATTTGAAATGTTCAATATCAAGAGAGAAAGAGATGGAGAAGATAAGGAAGGATTGGCCCTGCACTGACATAGACAAGGACCCAATTTATTGCATCACTTAATTAAGGCCATCTACCAAAATATAAAGGGTATGCAAATGGAAATGGAAATACTGAATTTTCTGTTTTGGGTGGATATATAAACCTCCCAGATTGCGATTCATTCATCTCAACATAGCCACTAGCTAGCAAAACCCCATTTGTAAATCAATTCTTTTTTTTTAAATGAGCAGATAAGTTCTTCTTTTCCCTACCCTCCAAATTTATTTCTCTATGGTGCGCCAAAGTATTACTTTATAGCTCAGACTTGATTCCAGCTCTTTAAAACTTAATATAGAAAACGTTCAGGAGGCGGTTTCTTATGATTTATATGTTTCTTTCATTTGTTGCTCTACCCTGTTTCATGCAACAATTTTTATGCTTTTTTTTCTCCTACTTGATATAATATAAGTTAGGCTATGATTTTTGTATCCTTTTTCTTAATAAAATTTTGATTATTATTAAAAAAAAAGAAAAAGATAAGTTCTTCTTTTTTAAAATGAGCATAGTAATTCATGTCAGATGAAATGCCTTACCAGCAATGAATTTTCTTCTCCAGATTCCAGTGCAAGAAAACGTGTAAATTAAATGGCCCATCATTACACATTTACATTTCTCTCCTCCCTCCAATCCTTAATGACATTAAACATTTTTATTGTTGACATTAATTCTTATACAGATAAGGTCAAGTTTCTTAATTTATATGGTTGGCCTCTTTGAGGTTGGCAAAAGCCAGCAAGAGTATAAACTTAGGGGTGTTTGGGAACATCTAAAAATTTTACAAATTTATTTTTTAAAAAATAATTTCATTTTATTTTTTTTATCATTTTGATATTATAATGTTAAAAATAATTTTTTAAAAATAAAATTTTAATATTTTAATATATTTTTAAACAAAAAAATATTTTAAATTATTATTACTACCACAATTTAAAACAGATTTTTATGGCTTTGTTATATGACTAAAAAACATTATCATTATTATCATCCTTACCTTAAAAACACCATCATCTTGTCTATGAACCAATGTCAATTTGGACATTGCATCTCTCTTTTAATGTTTTTTTTTTTTTTTTGCCTTAGTCAAATGCAAGACGTTGCTTACGTACATTCACGCGTGCATTAAAATAAGAAGAATAAAAATAATTAATTCTTTCAATGAATATATATCTAGCTTCCTCTGAAAGCACAATGTAAAACACGGATTCCACAGTGCCTAAAATTATTTTTAGAGAGTCACAGAGTCTAGAAGCCCTATGCTTGCTCCAAGAGCATATATTATTCTTTGTCTATATATATAAAGACAAAGAATAATACTTGTTGCATAAGTTTAGAAGAAAATGTTCAATGTAATAGGAGAAAAAAAATTATATTTCCGTGAGACTAGCTATTAATATCATCTCCCTGAAGAGAGGGGCACTGAGACCCATCATGTTTTATCATTGTAAATAGATACGAAAATACTTTTTTTTTTCCACCTTCTTTTCACGGTTTCTCTCACTTTATTACATCAATTTCTCTTTATGAAATAACTATTAACAAGTACTCGAGAATCAGCATAAAATTTCTCCATGTAGTGGTGCTTCCCCCCCCCCCCCCCCCCCTTAAATTATGTACTTTCATGGATAAGGTAAGTCACTAATTATAATGAAACAATGAAATTAATACTTGTCATTACTGTGATTAGATAATTGACTAAGGAAACCTTATCTCCAATAATAAAAAAAAAAAAATGAAGGAAACAAGAAGTCATATATTAGATATAATTAAATGAAAAGGTCTACATGTTTGAATGAGTAGCTTCTTATAGGAATCCAAATGGCATATATTCCACAAACACAGCTTATTTTAAACCATAATCATGCGATTAAAACATGTTTAAATTGATTTAATTGCTTGCTACCCAGGGAAACTTATTGCCATATCCATCCCCACATACGTGTACGTATCCATGTTATCAGGACTGTGACTGTAAATTAAATAAATATGTTTAGTTCTATTGTATGGAAATTGTACGTAGGCAGCGTGTCATAGCTTCCAAACCTCTTTGCAACTCTATAATTGAGAACTTCTATGAATCCTCATTCAAGCTGTGAGCACTGAAAACATCATTTGTACACAAGAGAAAATGAAGCTTTCAAAACTTATGGTTGTAACTTTATTCTATGCATTTTTGGTTGGAGGACCATTAGCCTATGGTCAGCTTACTCCAACATTTTATGATGAAACATGTCCATATGTGATCAGTATTATCCGTGGAGTCATTGCAGAGACCTTGATTTTCGATCCCCGGATCGGTGCTAGCCTCATTAGGCTTCACTTCCATGACTGTTTTGTTAATGTAAGTTGAAATATGTATTTTGCTGACCACGATCAAAGGACTTCTAGCAAAACATTTGAATATTCCTGACAAGTTTTTGATTTTTTTGCAGGGCTGTGATGGATCTATTTTGTTGGACAAAACTGCTACTATAGACACCGAAAAGGAAGCTTTTGCTAACAATAATTCTGCAAGAGGCTTTGATGTTGTTGATATAATGAAGGAAAGGTTGGAGGGTGTTTGTCCCGGTACTGTGTCATGTGCTGATATACTAGCCATCGCAGCTGAAGAATCGGTTGTCTTGGTATGCTATATCACAATTGATTTCATAAGAACTCGAAACAATTGCTCTTTAATTTTAATTTTTTTACATGTTGGAACTTAAGTGGCAAGCAGATTAAGGCAAAGGGAGCTGAAATCTCAATTTACATGGATCATTTGTATTTTTATAGCATTTATTTTAACCTTCTTTATGGTTACTGCATGCAGGCAGGTGGTCCATGGTGGCCAATTCCATTAGGAAGAAGAGACAGTCTGACAGCGAACAGAACTGCTGCTAATGCTTTCATCCCAGGTCCCCAAGACACCCTCGAGCGTCTCAGATCCAGATTTACTGTTGTTGGCCTCAACAACAACACCGATCTGGTTGCACTATCTGGTAACAATTGTTTTTTCCCTTCCTCTTGAGAAACATGATCACAAAATATTAAACTGTGATATAATATTCTAAAAATATAGTATCTTCTAATTCATTCAAGTAAGAGATTCTTTGATTATTCAAATTCTGATACCAAATCAAAAACTAATCCAATCTTAAGCTATAAAAATAGTTATATATTACTCTCTACAACTCATCATAAGAAAATTATTTATACCATTATTATTCCTTTGATGACATTTCGGTGCTTTTATTCTTAGGTGCTCACACATTTGGACGAGCTCAGTGTAGAACTTTCATTGATCGATTGTACAACTTCAACAACACAGGCCTTCCTGACCCAACGCTGGACACAACTTACCTAGCAACACTTCAGCAATTATGTCCCCAGGGAGGAAATGGGACTGTGCTAGCTGATCTTGATCCCACAACACCTGATGGCTTTGATAATAACTATTTCTCCAATCTTCAAGCTAATAAAGGCCTACTTCAGAGTGATCAAGAACTGTTTTCGACTCCTGGGGCTGATGATATCATCGAACTTGTTGACATATTCAGTACTGATGAAACAGCTTTCTTCGAAAGCTTTGTTGAGTCCATGATAAGAATGGGGAATCTTAGTCCTTTGACAGGGACAGAAGGTGAGATCAGATTGAACTGCAGAGCAGTCAATGCAAACTTGGCTGGAAAAGATAGTGTGCTTGTTAGTTCAGTTTGAAAGCCAGACCATGCCGAGAAAAAATTGAAAATAACCTTATGTATGTGTGTAATAAAAATAACTTTGATGGAAATGAAATGTAATAATAAAAAATTCAGAATAAATATTGAAGTTACAGCTTAGTCTATTTGCCTGGCTGAGTACTCTTCAATGGAATTTCTTTGAGCACGCGTCAGAGAGGCTCTAATTTACTAATATAAATACGTAAATTATATGGCAAGAAGAGAGCACTGCATTTTAAATGGCTATGAAGGATAAAGGATCAAACTAATGGAGATTGGGTGGAGATTATTCCCGAGATACATCATATTACTTTGGGGGATCTTGGATCTATACAAGGGCCCAAAGATATCTTACGGTGAACAAACTAGATTTTTAAAAGTCATTTTTTTAGTTTTTTAGTTTGGTATAAAGCTTTCCTTTCTTTCTTTCCTTCTTTCCTTCTATATGTACACAAACATAATTTTTTTTAGTTAGTCTTAGATTTTATATAAAATCTTGATTATTACCAAAAAAAAAAAAAAAGACTCTAATATAAATACGTTTTTAACTAGTTTTGGGATTACTTTATTTTTAATAGTGAGTATTCATGATATTTCTTAAAAAAAATTTGACCTAGTGAGAGATCAACTACTCCTTTCTAATATTCTAAGCTATCAAACCATTTCTCTATATTTTATATTTAGTTTCCGTTTGGTAGTACGGTGAGGTGTAGTTAAAACTATATTTTATTTCAATCATAATTTTTACAAATATTTAATTAATCAACCCATGGCCATATAAGTTGTGAACACTGAAGTTAAAATTATTCTCCCAGGAAAAATAATATATGAATATTTTGTAATAAATATCTTGATTCATATTTAAAAAAATATACATTTATAAAATAAAATGAAACAAATAACAAAAAAATATTATAAATAAATAAAGTGTTTATATTCACCCTCCCTGTCATACTGTGATATCGGTCGTGCTCCTGCAAAATCAAGGTGGTAATGTATACAATATGAAAGATTACGAGTCATCATCTAATAATTTTAAAAAAATAAAAATCTTAAAATAAATAGTGGTTTTAAAGATTCATATAATGGATTAGTCATATATATAAAAAAAAATAACACCACCCTTACAGCATCATTTCTTATTAAAAATAAAAAAAAATTATTTTAATTTGTTTATGCTAAGATAAATATTCTTATTGAATGCTAAAATGATAAAAAAAAAAAAAAAATTAATCTCTTCCTTCTTTGTTTTTTTGCAAGCAACATAACTAGAAAGAATATGCAAAGAAAATTATTATTTTTTTGGAAAGACTTGGAGGTGATGCTAAATATATACCTTTTATGTTATTTTTTATTACATATTTTTTTTAATTCTTTTCTATTTTTATTTTTAATTTTTAATTTTTCTTGACCATGTATTTACTTAACCCAAACCCACGGATACAACCTACATAATTTAGCCCAAATTAATAAAGCTAAAGCCCAATATTCCAAAAAAATCGAAGCCCAAAATCCATCTCACAACCAACGGCCCGTGCTGAATATGCCTTAGAGCTTTAAGGCCAGCCCGGTACATAAGAAAACGTACGGGCTTTCCAAAGCAGCCCAAACTTCTTTAAACAACAAACGCAAAACTTATATGGATTATTTTTTTTTCCTTTTTTAAGGAGAAAAGGAATTCTAGATATATCACCTTCTTAACATGTATGGAATTTCTAGTATTAATTAAAGAATTCTAAAAGAGCTGGGAAAGCACTGTAGCTTCCCCATATCTTTTAATTATATTTATATATAATAATAATAATAATATATAATTATTATTATTATAATTATAATTATAATATTATATTATAATATATATTATTTTTTGTTTTCATTTTTTTTCTGTATTTGTTTTGGTTTTTTATGCCTTTATAGGTTTTTTTGGCTTCTTTCTTAGTTTTTTTTTTCTTTTAATTTTTTTTGTTTAATTTAGTTTGTTAATTGATCCCGAGTTTGACAGGTTAACCTGGTTTGACGAGTTAACTAGATATTTTATTTTATTTTGTTTTTAATAAAAAAAATTTCATTTAGTTTAGTTTGTTAATGTTAAATTTCTTTCTATTTAATTATCAAACTTTCATGACACGTATTCCAAGCTTGACAGGTTAACCCAGTTAATTATGGGTTAACTAGTCAATTTTTTTTTCTATTTAATTATTAAACTTTCATGATGCGAATCTAATGTTTGACGTGTTATCCTGGTTTGAAAGGTTAATAAGAACTCTAAAACACGTAGTTTTTTCACTGTAGCTAAAGCTGTTTTTTTTTTTACAGTTTTTTTTTTGTTTTTTCTTCTGTGGCATTTTTTTTTTGTTTTTGGTTTTTTTTTTTGTAGCAGTTTTTCCTTTTTTTGCAGTTTTTGTTTTTTTTTACATGTTTTTTTTTAACGCGTGAGTTTTTTTACTGTAGCAGCTTTGTTTTTTTTCCCTTGCTTTTGTTTCTTCTGTTTTTTACATATAATGTATCACTGTGCACATAGTGAAACACTTAACTTTTTTTTTTTCATTTTTGTTTTCCTTTTTTTTCCCGTTTTGCCCATGAGTTTTTTTTTTTTTGCTTTTTTTTGTGTTTTTTTTTCTTTTAATGAATTTTTTTTGTTTAATTTAGTTTGTTAATGTGAAAAAAAAAAATTAATTTAGTTATCATACTTTCATTATACGGATCTTGGTTTTTTTTATATATTAAGCTGGTTGAGAACTTAACTTTGTAGCTTTTTTTTTAAAAAAAAAAACACTATGGATTACTACAGTGTTTCCCTTACATGATTTTTGTTTGGCTGCAGTGTTTCCCCCACATGTTTATTTTTTAAATTATCTTTGTTAAATTTATTTTTTTTAATATTGAGTTGGTTGAGAATTTAGCTTTAGCTTTCCCCATGTTTTTTCATTATAATTATTATTATATTGTATTATATTATATGACTGTTTTTTTCTTTTGTTTTTTCTTTTTATTTTTTTTTAATGAATTTTTTTTGTTTGATTTAGTTTGTTAATGTTAATTTTTTTTATTTAGTTATTATATTTTCATGATACGAATCTCGGATTTGATAGGTTAACCTGATTTGACGAGTTATTTTTTTCATTTAGTTTAGTTTGTTAAAGTTATTTTTTTTCTATTTAATTATCAGACTTTCATGACACGTATCCTGGGCTTGATGGGTTAACTTGGTGTGATGGGTTAACCCGGTTAATTCCGGGTAAACCTGTCATTTTTTTTTTCTATTTAGTTATCAAACTTTCATGACGCAAATATCAGGTTTTACGGGATAACCTGGTTTAAAGGGTTAACCCCATTAATTCAATTTTTTTTTCTTTTTTTATTAGTTTTTTTCCTTTTTGTTGATTTTTTTTCTTTGTTTTATTAATTAATCTATTTAATTATCACACTTTTATGACAAGATCTTATAGCTAGATCCACATCCAATATTCTTGGGTCCGATATTACAGTCAGACTCACTTAAACTTGGGTCATGCAAGTTTAATTTTATTATTAATATTATAAATATTACTCTTAGGTTAGGCGTTGCAGCCAAACCCAAGATTCTTGGGTATAACTTTGCAGAAAAACCCAAAATTTTTAAATTTTTATTTTTTTTAATATTTTTTATACAAAAAAAAACCCGCGGCATCACACGGGTATCAAAGCTAGTACAAAACTATGCTATGTCGCATCAAAAAAAAATTGAATATAATAAAAAATATTAAGATTATATAGAATTATTTAATATTTTTATTAAAATTGACTCAATATATTAATTGTAAAACTTTTTTATTTGATTTTTTACTTTATTTGTATTTAAAATTAAATCATTTCAGAGTTGTTCCAGCATGATCCAGTGAATTCGATTAGAACCAGTAAAGTTTAAAAATAAAAATAATAAAATAAATGGATAAAGTTGGAAAAAAAAAAAAAAAACCCCAACCCCATGTTTCACTTAAAATTTATGGAAGTTATCCTACGACCTAATTAATCCAAAGTTAACTTGTGTTACAAATAAAATGATCTTTGTCGGTTTATAAATGGAACTTCAATGAGTTCCCAAGGCCATATATATAAGCTGTGAACAATGAAATTAAAATTATATTCTTGTAGGAGAAATTATCCACGGTACGTTTTGTAACGAATACCTTGTCTCATATTTAACAAAATATATTCCTCAAAATAAAGTGAAATACGTACATGATAAAAAATATATATATATTATATATTAGAAAATCTTTTATTTTATAGATAGAAATATAAATCTTTTGTAGTGATAATACAAAAATACTTTATTTGATATGCCTCAGCAATTATATAAATAATGTAAGTAAATCTTTCCTTAACTGACATTTGTTCTAAGAATTTTTAAGGTCTATCCAGAATACTTACTATTTAAACAATAGTTTTTTCGACTGTATTCTCCTTCCATTAATGTATGGTTAATTAAGGAGTAATTTTTTTAAAATTATTTTTTAAATTTTCTTGTATTTGTTTGTTATTAGAAAAGTTGGTCAACGAAAAACATTTTTCGAACAACAAAAAACACTTTTCAATCAAAGAAAAATTTAATCTGGTTTTCTGAAAAGTGTTTTTTTTTATTTTGAACAGAAAATACCTTTCAGAAGTTGTGAAAAAAATTAAAAATATCATTATTTATTAATTATATTAAATTTGGTCCTTAAATTTTTTATTGCTATATATATTTTATTTTGAATATTTGTTTTTCAATTTCATCCCTTACAATTTAATTTTTATATTAATTTTGATCCTTATTTTTAAAATTATCATTTGCTTTTCCCTTATTATTTTTTAATTGAAATTTTTTATTTATTAAAATTGGTCCTCATTCTTTTGATTATTACTTATTTTATTTGAAATAATTTATAAAATATTAATTATTATTATTTTAATTTCTTCATCTTTTATTTTTTTATTTTTTAGATTTTATCTCTATTATTTTGATTATTATTTATTTTATTTAATATAATTTATAAAAATTTTTTTTTTTAATTTTATTTTCATTTAACTTTTTAATTTGTAACATTCTCAAGCAAAACTTCCTTACATTTCTAAACACAATTGGTTCATTGTATTTTAACTGGAAATTGTAAAAGCAGGTCCAAAATACACCAGTAGAATTGCAGTGCCTTGGTTGCCTATCTATATTTTGATACTCACTGTCGGGCCTTCCATTAAGAAAACAATTGAAGGATTTCATCAGACCCTGGTGCAAATATAGGGTATGAATCATCCTTCTACCATTGGTAACCCAATGCCAGAGCATTGCTTGCCACTCTCTCTTTCTCCACAGCGCTTTTTTTATTCCCCTTTTCTCTCTTCAAAACATATTGCTCCTTACCATGAAAATAATTTCTTGCATCCACCTTTC
Source organism: Populus tomentosa (assembly GCA_018804465.1). Classification (NCBI taxonomy): domain Eukaryota; kingdom Viridiplantae; phylum Streptophyta; class Magnoliopsida; order Malpighiales; family Salicaceae; genus Populus; species Populus tomentosa. The sequence continues at coordinate 20,216,293 of CM031973.1, forward strand.
CTGGTCATACGTTGTCATTTGAACCATCACTTAATCAAGGGTTATTTTGAAACTTTGAAATAAAGAAAGAACCCCATTTTTAGCATCACTATTACCAATAATGGACAGAGATTCATTGGGAACATGAAAAGAAGGTGTTTGGTTGGTGAGAAAGAGATGAAGAACTGGTGATGAAGTGAGATCTGAGGGAAGAAAAGTGAAAAAGTAGGGCCAGGAAATGATAGGCTAGGGAAAAAGAAAAATGCGCATGATAGCAAGACAGACGTGAAGACAAAAGCGAATGGAAAACCTTTTCTTGTTAAAAAGAAAGTGAAAATAGGCATTGATGCCTCACGAGATTTAGTGAGTAGATGGTGTTTTGCTGAAGTTACTTGAGAGTCTGCCCTTGTCAAAAACAAGATTTTTTGTGTGGGGATGGAGAGAGATCATCAGTCCTGTTTAAGAACTTGCGTTAACAACTCATGTATGTAATTCTTTCTTCTGAAATTTGTGAACTCAAAATGCAAAAATGTGTGGTGCCCCGAAGGGTGGAAGGTAACCATCTCAACAAGCATGAGTTGTAATCTTCCCTTTCTTCTGCTGATCACTCACTGTGGATTAAAATCTTTCCTCGGACCAAAGCTCTAAAGATAAAGAAAGAATTTAACTAGAAACCTGAAGTATTACGAGCTATGATTGATATCAGACTATTGGATTAAGAGCAGAAAGAAACCAGGAACTTTTAATTTATTCAGTTTCTTGTGCATCCAAGTTACATTAAAAATCAAACAGAAGTTACACAGAGGCTTTGTACTTATGAAAAGGCAGGCACCGGAAGCGTATGCAGAAGCACATGAAACATAAGGTTTAGTTGGCATCAAGAGAGACCAATGACCTTGCCGGTGGCAGTGTCGAGATCAATGTCATAAAAGCAAGGCCTTGTGGGAAGCCCTGGCATTGTACTCATAGTCCCAACCAAAGGATAGATGAAACCAGCACCAATGCTTGCCCTCACATCTCTTATTGGTAAAGAAAATCCAGTGGGGGCTCCTTTCTCAGCCGCGTTGTGTGAAAATGAATACTGGGTTTTGGCCATACAGATGGGCAGACCGGAGAACCCTTGCTTACTGTACATCTCAATTTGTTTCTCAGCCTGGTTAGACATAAAGAGATGGTCAAGTCCCTAAACATCCGTCCAAGTTTCATAAATCACAGCATTGGCAATTTGCAAAGAAATTTCACAATCCCGGATGACTAAAATGAGATAGAGAATGGATTGCTTTGAATTATCTCGCATGGAAAATGAGCTTCATACCAGGAAAAATGCACCAAAAATCTCCCACAACGATTTTTCACCACAAGAAAAGCTTTAAACCGTACTCCTTTTAACCCTTTCACAATTTGACAAATTGGGTGCAAATGAGCTAATCATTTTTGGGTGAGAAGAGAGAAAACGAAAATTTGAGAGTGAAAATTTGAGATTAGAGGCAACTACCAAGTGCACATCTGTGCACGTCATGAAATGATCTTAAGATAAAACTTAAAAGAACCATTTTGGAAATTGAAAAAATGAAAGATAATAAGATAACAAGATATGAATGTTATACCTGCTCTGAGTATTCAACACCACTAGCACCGTAGGACCTTGCTATTGCCTCTATTTTCTCTTTAATACTAATATCCAAAGGATATAAGAACTTCAATGGCTGTGTCACATTCTCACATGCCTTTTGAACTGCAATTCCAAGGTCCACCTGAGGAACACAATACAGCAAGTTAACCAATCACTCATTTTAACTAATACAGATACTCAAGAAGTTAAGAGTCGGATATGTGCCACTGTCAAAAGAGGACCATTTACAGGCTTCAATGCAACTAAACCAGACAATAAGTTCATACAAGGCAGTGAACTTTTTATCCAGTGGGACATGTATTCCACGATCTGGATCCAATACGTGATTATAATTTTTTATTTCTTATAAGGGATGTAAGCAGATGAGGCAGCCAAGAAGAAAGGCAGAGGATGCAAGATTTCACTTGCATAAAAATCTGCCTCCGAACACCAACGGTAAAAGTATATAGCACATGAAATAAAGTGTGAATAATATATTAGTGCTACGGTAGAAGGGAAACTGAGGGACACTACCACTGAATTGATTGAGTAAGATTTAAGAAACAGGGTAACTTTGGTGTTTATATTGAGGCTGAAGTTATAACGAAAAACTTTATAATGGTTGACAGGGAAATATCTTCTGTAAAGCTCAAAACTCGGTAAGAATGGAGTAGTTCTTTCTAGGGAAAAAGCAAGCACCATGCAGCTCTACCTTCACTTATTTGGTTTCACAGAAAGAAGAGCAATGCTGGTTCAATATAGGAATGGACAAACAGGAAGAAGTAACTTACTGCTCCTTTCCCACCATGAGCATGGTGTGTACAGACAACAGCATCATATGCCCCAGCAGCTAAAGCTGCATTTCTGACTGCAATAAGTTCTGCTTCTGAATCAGTTGCAAACATGTTAACAGCGACAACAACATTTACACCATAAGCCTTTGTATTAGAAATATGCCTAGCTAAATTCACACAACCAGCTTCAACCAAAGACACGTTCTCAGTTGTGTAGGCACGGTCAAGAGGCTTCCCAGCAACCACTTCTGGCCCACCACCATGCATTTTCAGGGCCCTAATTGTTGCAACAATAACAGCACACTGAGGAGTTAAACTGCTATATCGGCACTTTATGTTCATGAACTTTTCAGTTCCAATATCAGAACCAAAACCTGCTTCTGTGACCACAAACCCACCTGGTCCAGCCAGCTTCAGTGCAATCTTATCAGCCACAATGGAAGAATTTCCATGAGCAATGTTCGCAAAGGGACCAGCATGAACAAGAACGGGAGTTCCTTCAAGAGTCTGCATTAAAGTAGGGTTGATAGCATCCTTCATCAGTACAGTCAAGGCACCTCCAACACCAAGATCATCAGCTGTTACAGGGTCACCAGCCTTGCTATTTCCGATCACCATTTTACCAAGCCTCTCTCTCATATCAGCTAGAGATGTTGTGAGGGCCAAAACTGCCATTATCTCACTAGCTACAGAAATATCAAATCCTGTTTCTCTCACCATCCCTTTTTCTTCAGGACCTTGGCCAACAGTAATCTTTCTCAAGAACCTATCATTGACATCCATTACTCTCCTCCATGTTATGGAAGCTGGGTCAATATCAAGCCTAGCAAACTTCTTTACTTCTTGTGGTGAGAGTTCCTCGGGCTTGTTCTTGGAGATGCCAAGCTTCTTCAGACGCCGAAACATTATGTCACTAAAGCTTCTTTTTCCTTCTTTGTTTGGTGGGCATAAGCGGTTTAAAAGAGCCTTGTCTGACTGGGTAGACTCATGGAAAACCCGGGTATCAATAGCAGCTGCTAGGAGATTATTTGCAGCTGTTATTGCATGAATATCTCCTGTTAGATGAAGATTGAATTCATCCATTGGAATTACTTGACTATAACCACCACCTGCTGCACCTCCTTTTATTCCAAAAGTTGGTCCTTGCGACGGTTGACGAAGGCAGGTAACAACCTAGGCTCAGAAACAGAAAGAATTTCTATCATAACAACAGAGGCACATCTGGAATTTTGTATCCGTACAATCATTTAAACCAAAGATTAAAAGAAAACAATGACGAAACACCACTGCCAACTGCAAAGAAAAATTCATATCTAGTTTCCTAAACATCCTCATGCACAAAAGGAAACAAGAATTAAAATTTCGACTTTGGCACTGCAGGCATTTAACTGGAGATCAGTTTCCTGAGTTGTTGACTAAAAAGCAACAGAAGAAATGTGGTAGCTTTCAAGATTGCAGATTTTGGACTTCTCTTAAGAAATTTGAAAGCTTGGGCCGACTTTACTGCTCTTTTCACCTGTCATTGCAAAGGAGTGCGAGGACAACATACGAAATTTCTAACATAGCTTTATATAAGTTCAGCTGTTTAACATAGGTGCACATATACCAATTACCAGTAAATTGATACATGTGAAGGTGATTGGATGTAACTAATTGGAACTTTGAATAACAGAATGCAGGAAGTTTTCAATTTGACATTAAAAAACGTTGCAATCTATGGTTCAATTCATCTTTGCAAGCAATTCAAGCCAGAATATGTTGAGTATTTCAACAAAAAAGTGTGGCTTTCTGATAATCTTTCTGAAACATATTGTAGTTCATGCACATCTCAGACTAGATTAGTTTGTGACACTCTCAGGCTCAGCTCATGAAGGCCCTCGCCAATGAAATGGTGCCAACATTCAGATGCTGATATAACTTCTGCCTCTAGAAAGCCATGGCATGACAATGACAACAGCATGAGCCTCAGTATAAAGCAACCAAAAGAAGCAGACTTTGATATACTGAAATGAAAGCTGTATTACATCTACAACTGGTCAAGCTTGGCAAATCTACACAAAGGACTCCTTCGTCGATTGTTAGCCTGTTTCCCATTCAGACTTCAGTAATTTCAATCATACAAAGGTTTAGGACAATCCAGTAATCATTTCATATCCAATATGGCCATCCATTTTTAACTTAAACAGGAGTACCGTATAAATTTAAACATGATTAGAGAGTGTGCATAAACACAATATTTAATAACTAGATTGGATGTGGCCAAATGCACAATGAATCAGCAACATCATATCCTTGCAACTACCACTGTGAAAAAATGAATCATGGGAGTACACTCCATTCTTGCAAAAAAGTGAAAAATGGTAGATCTATCTCCATAGTCATCCATCTGGAACATCGCCTGAAGGAACCATAACTTTTGGAGCTGAATTTTTATCTCCTCTCTTATTTCTGTTCCACAGATACTACAAGGCACTTTCCTTGTAATCAGCCAGTACAAAACTCAGTATGAATTCTTGACTACATCATTTAACAAGATTTTAAACCCATACTAGTAGCTTGAAAATAATGGAATACAAGTTCAAAAATTTTATCGCCCAGATAAAACTCAACAACATTGACCGCACAGAACATGGACAGTAAGAAAGGATGGAATGATAACAGTAAAAAACAAGAAATGGAACAAAACAAAATGCTACCTTTTTATCAAGAAATGCACCCAAAGCTTGACAGAGGCCAACAGTAGTAGTAGACTTTCCTTCTCCAAGTGGTGTAGGAGTAATCCCTCCAACCACCACATAGTACCCATCTCCCGATCCTTCAAGCTCATCGAGCACAGACAACAGCACCTATAAAACAACCCAACAAATCAATTTCCTTGGCTTCTTCTATAAAAACACGAAAATCTAATAACCTTAAAAAAATATATTGAATCTTTCAAAGAAAAAATCTAAAACCATCAAAATAATCAACAAAAAACTACCACAAGACAGCAAGAAAACAATCACTGGATAATAAAATGAATTGGGGTATGAAAAACTAATATAAATCCCATCACAAGAAAGGAAAAAGAAATCACCTTGGCCTTGTATTTTCCATAAAGATCATAATGTTTAGGACTAAGATTCAGGTCTTTAGCAATCTCTGATATGTGAAAAGGTTCAACTGAGTTAGCAATGTCTATGTCTGCAGGTACTGGTGACAGCACCTCCACCTTCCTCACTGTTTTTGATGCACTCATTGTTTCCTGTTTCAGTTTTGTGAATTTGATGACAGAAATTTCAAATCTGTGCAGCTGCAATCTATAGCTTACACTAATATATTTATGATTGTGTTATTTACAGAACCAGTTGGAGAAAAATCATTTCACTGATGAAAGAATATATTCTAGTCCCTTACATTTTGGCATAGTTTCAATTTGTATTATATTGTTTTGGTTTCATCAAATTGTGATCTTAAAATTCGTGAAAAAAATTCAAATTTGATGCTGAAAAAGTTAAGCAACTAAGTATAAATAATCTTGTAGTTAAATTCTATATCAACTCTATAATTATTTATAATAATTTATTTATTCTTTTTAGTTTTCATTAAATAAAACTAAACTAAATAATTTTACTTATAATGATTTTAGGCCTAGTCCCTGTAACTAATTATGGAGTTAATATAAAATCCAACTAACAATCAAAGGTAAATAATAATAAAAAATTAATAAAAAAAAAAAACAATTATTCAAAGAAGCTCTTGCATCATCAATATTTATAACGTGTTATCAAATATAATTTTTCTACAAATTAAGGGTCAATGAAAAACATTAAGAGAAGAGGTACTGAATTGTGAATGTTTCTTGATTTTAGGGTCTACGAGATTACTTGAATAAAGAAAATAATCCTTGATTTACGTGTATTGTATTCCTCTTATCTGGCTCAGGCTGTGCCTGAGGAAGTGGATTGTCTAGAGAGAGAGAGATGATAAAATTACAGCTTGGTTTAAGGCTGTGAGCGGGATAGGTGCGTTGAATGAGGCGCTATGTGGGTCCCACATCAGGTGGGATTGGCTCTTGATTGGAGCGGTGAGGGGAAGTGCTGTGAGTTTAGAACAGTGTGAATTTAGCGGTTTTCAATGAAAAGGAAATACAAGGGGGAAAATAAAAGAATGGAGATGCGGGGTATCGATCCCCGTACCTCTCGCATGCTAAGCGAGCGCTCTACCATCTGAGCTACATCCCCATCCGTAACCCTGCCTTGAAATATTATTAATTATTTCTAATACACGACATTGATTTTCAGTTAACTTCACAGGTAGATATTATTCAAATATTATTGTATTTAAAAAGTTTTTGTACATAAAAAATAAGAATATTTACATATCTATATATAAATCATATTTCTCACATCATCAACTTACAACATATATAGAAAACATTTTAAAGCAGTTTGAACAACCATAATCAAATATTTGACCATTAATAAAGAAAAAATAAGGGAAAATTTGATGCATTTAGAGTCTGATTGGTGTACTTATAAAAAATGTTTTTTTTTATTACTTTTGAGTCACAATTTAAAATATATTCTCATAAGACAAAAATATGTTAAAATGACTTCAAGTTAAAAATATGTTTATTAAAAATTATTTAAATCAATTTATTTTTTTAAAAAAAATACATGTAGTGCAAGTTAGAATTCATGAGTTAAAAGCTTTAAATTTTGATTAAATTAAAATTTTGACTCAATTTTGTTCAAGCCTTTGTTCAAATAAAAAAAATTAATTATTTCTAACCAAATATAATTATGATTTTTTTAAAATTTACTTTTTTAAACCTCTTGAAAAAACTCTCACTACAATTTATAATTTTTTAAAATTTATATTTTAAACAAAAATCATAAAATCTATTGTCGCACCCGACATCGCGGCGGCCCTAAAAATAATAATTCTCTTGAATTATTATGGAAAAAGAACAGATTTCTGGCATCCAATTCTTTTAGGAAAAAAAAAAGTCTTGTTTGAGGAGTCGCCACCTAGTATTATGGTCACTAGGAACCCTAACTGGTCAATAGAGATTCTATGACTCGGGATTGGTTACGTAAAAGGGAAGATATTATCACCCCTTAAACGTTCTGCCTAAGGCAGACTGCATTGTTGGTTTTGTCTTAAATCGCTAAATGTTTATTCGCTTATGCTATGATTAATTGTTTATAATATTTCTAACTCTGGCGCCAGTGAACATCCGAGCTCGAATAATTCCAACTCTGGCGTTGGTAAAAATTCGTAGCTACGAAAAAATCCAATTTAAAAATTCAACCACGAATAAATCCAACTCTGGCGTTGGTAAATATTCCACCACAAATAATTTCAATTAAAAATTCCACCACGAATAATTCCAACTCTGGCGTTGGTAATTATTCATGGCCCCTAAAAAATTAAGACATGCAAAATTTTTGTCTACAGTTTTTATTATTATTATTTTTTCTTTATTCTTTATTTTTTTTATTATCTATTTTTTTTTTGGCCAGGCCCAGCTCAGCCCACATGGGCTGGGCTTGACCCAGCCAGCCCGGCCAGGTCATTGGCTCAAGCCAGTGACCGGCTGGGCTCTGTTGCAGGCATGCGTGACTTACTCATGCATGCTTGCAACAGTAAGAAGGTAATTATATTACCTGCATAGTTACAAAATGCTATATTTGCAAAGCAGGGAGAAGGAAGAACTTACCCGGTAGCTAAAGGCGAAGGAGTGCGGTTGCTGATTGACTAGCCTCTTCTTGCTTTCCCTTCGTCTAGCCTTTTCTTCCTTGTTCTCTAGCTTTCTTTTGATTTTGCTGCTGGTGTGGTTCGTTTGTCAGTTCTCTTTGATTCCCTGTCTCCCTCTTGATTTTCTGTTCCTCTGTGCTTGCTGGGAGACAGACGAAGATGATGATATATGAAGATTTGGTGGCTGACAAAAACTTTTGTTTCTCTTTTTGTTTTCTTTCTTTCTGATCGTTCTTTGCTTCTATGTTCTTCCTGGGGAACGAACCCAGAAACTCTGGTTCTGACCCTCCCCGGTTTTCCTTTGGTTTTAGTCTTTCTCCCTGCCGTGCATGACTTTCTCCTTTCTGTTTTCCTCTTGTTTCAATGACGATGAAGGTCACGGCTTGCTGCTTGGGTTCTTCCTTCTCTGGTTTGCAGAGGGGCGATTGAGAAGACAGTGATATCAATGTTGATTTTTCTGGGTTTATTGCTAGTATGGGTCTCTGTTTTTGTTTTTGGCTGTGTATTTTCTTTCTCTCGGTTTTTTGCTGGGTTTTTCTCCTCTGTCCCGCTCTGTCTCTCCCTTGTCTTCTCTGGTTTTTTCTCTTTGTTTCCCAGTGTTTTCTTTCGTTCAATCTCCTGGGTTTTGCCTCTGTTTCTGGGTTTATTCCTCCTTTTCAGTCTAAAAAATCCCCCCTTGTTGGCTGCGACTCCTTCTCCTTTTATAAGGCCAAAATCGGTGGTAACGGCCAACCTCCTAAATGCTCTGTAACCGGCCCTTTAAGTGCCTTCAATGCTGAAACTTAAGTGTTGGCTGGAAACCGATGAAATGGAGGAAGAAGACAGTGAACAGTTTTGTCCAAGAAACGGCTCCGTTTTCCCATCAACTGCTATTTATGATCTGGTCCTTGAAGTTTTGAAATGTTTGTAAATAAGCCCTTGGATAAACTTTAATTGGATCCTTGCATTTTCGCGCCATTTTCAAGCTGGTCCTTGGATTTAAATGTTTGCAATTTGGACCCCAAACTTTGATATTTCTTCAATTAAGTCCCCGGGTTTCATTAATTAAATTAATTCCAAGCCAATTAAGTCCAAAAACTTATCAATTCTCCAATTAAATCCTTGATTGGATTAATTAAATTAATTTTAAAGCTTAATTAAGTCTCAAAACTGATCAATTCTCCAATTAAACCCTTAATTAGATTAATTAAATTAATTCCAAGTTTAATTAAGTCTCAAAACTTATTAATTCTCCAATTAAACCCTTGATTGGATGAATTAAATTAATTTCAAGCTTAATTAAATCTCAAAACTTATCAATTCTCCAATTAAACCCTTAATTGGATTAATTAAATTAATTCCGAGCTTAATTAGATTAATTCCAAAGTTTAATTAAACCCCAAAAAACTTCCAATTATGTTGCCCTTAACCCAAATTTTAATTCATTCTTCATTTATTTCATTTTACTTGTTTTTTCATTATTATTATCATCTTTTATCCTTTTTCAGTAAATAAAATAATAATAATAAAAAATGGTCAAAAATTGGGTTATGACATCTATCACGACATTAAATACATTTTAAAACTGAATCTATATCTTTAAAAGAAATTATTAAATTCATAAAATTATTACCTAAACTTTTACATAGTCTCAAGATAATCATCTTTATGCATGGTTGTTGATGTATATATTTACATAGGAATTTAATTTGTTTTAATTATATAAAAAAAATCTTAATTTAAAACTTTAAGTTATTAAATAAAATCCTTCAAAATATAATTTATATTATTTTTTGATAAACTTTCATGAAATTTTTTTAAACTTAAAATTTGATCATGTTTATTATTATTTTATATTTAATTATATCAAATAAAAATAAAATAGTAATATTTAAATTTATGATTACTTCGTTAATAAAAATGAGATTTAACTATCCATGAGCTCCATTAATCAAGTTTTAAAAATATAATTTTTATTAATGGAGCTTTGACTATGTCTAGCATTCCCGTATTGTAAGTGCTAGATTTCTCGTTCACATGTGTAATAATCTAGATTATCAAGTTAGGAGTGACGAGGACTTCCATTTCTTCAAGCAAGGGACAGATAACAGACTTCTTGGGTCATGAGTTTGATGAAGTACTCATCTATCATGTGATAAATGAAAAAACACGCGTAATTTTGATAGAAGAAAAAGTCAAACTAAAATTTGGGGATTTTTTTTAAAATAAAATAAAACATGTTGAAAAAAAAATAGAAGCAAAAAAAATTGAAAAAATAACATATTTTTGTTGGAAATTTTATTAGTAGCGCAATAACATAATCAAATTAAGCTACGAGAGCAGTGCAAACTTTGGAAATTTTTTAAATTTAAAAGATTATAATTAAAAAAGAAAAACATATATAGCAATACAAAATATATAAAGCAATATAAAATTAATACAAAATTATTTCTAAAAAAATAATTTTTTTATTAGTCTACATTGATAGGTTTTGCTCAGCTACCAGTCAAGCCAGAGTGTGGGGTTAGGTGCACCTCTTGCTTGCTTGATGTAACTTTGTTACAGGAGGACAGTTCCTTGTGGTTAAGGTTTTAATCATGTATGGCAAGAATATGAATCTTTGAAGCTAGCAGGAGTTTATAAAGGGATTTTTCTGCATGTCACATAATATCTACCTTGCTATACTCCAAGTTCAAGGAAGATTCAGGCTGCTGCTACTCGATGACAAATCATCGGAATCCGAAGAGGCCTGTTCTACCTCTGACCTGCACATCCAATCTGTTCTCTCAAGAGTGTGCGAGCAACATTGACCGTCGACAAGATGATGCAGAGAACATTTTCTACCAGGAATTATCCTGTGGGAATTTTCCTGTTGATAAGAATGGAGAACAATCAACTCCATACTCACCAAGGAAGCCTCAGGCTTGTAAGAAGATCCCTGTTACAGTTACCACATCTGTAAGGCATTCTAAGGTAAGAACTCACACAAATGAATCAAGAGCAAGTTATTGCCTTTAGTATTTGTGTAGAAAGCATCGATTCGGCTCGATTACTGACCAATTTCATTTGCTCTTCTGTTTGGAAATTATCAAACATGGTTTACTGAAACTTGTATGGTGAGGATAGCACTCAAATGGAAGAAAAATGATCAACGAGTATGTAAAAGAGAGGAGGATCAACCAAGGAAGCTATGGCAAAGTGGTAAGCATAAATACAACATACAGATTCCTTACTTTCTACTGCTTGCTTTCTATTTAACTTGAGGTAATAACAGAGTTGGTGCAGGTACTATATCGAAACATTAACAGTGGAACTCCTTATGCTATTAAGGTAAATACACCTCGTTATGGTTAAGGATTACTTGTTAGAATTATCCAGAATTATAATTTTTTTTCAAGCATAAGTATGGTTGAAAAAGAAACTAACCTCAAAACAGTATCGGTGAAGTACTCATCCTCTCCTTGTTCATTGCTATGGATTCACTTTCTGCTAGTCCAGGACTTCTGTCCTATGAACAACTAACTAACCAGGAAGTTTTGGGATATATAACAAGATTTGCAATATTGATAGCAAATCCCTTGCTGAATACATGAAATTGATAGGTATATGGCAATAACTTTGATGGATTTTCTGTAAATCAAGATGGTAATTGGGGTGGGGGTGAAATGGCTATTGGACTTGCTCGTGGATACAGCCAGGTTCCATTGATCCTGCACTATGGTGCTTCAATTCGTTGCTTTGAGTTATCAAACATTAACATACCTATCTTCTATGGTTTGATCCCAACCAAAACATTGACATTGATTCTCTTAATATCTTGAACCATGATGAATGATCTCTTTCTCTTTATTTAACTGCACATCCATCACCAGGATTCCACTGTTCTTGTAGGTTATTTGCAAGTCTCGTTTGCGCAAATTGCGCATCGCAGGATCAGAAACAGCCATGGCTGATGTTCTCAGAGAAGTAAGAACCTGTGTTTCATTGATGTTTTTCTTTGTTTTCATCTGTTCTCAAACTCAAGGCCTGCTTTCTATTTTGGTCATGCTGTTATGTTGTTTTATTTCTTGTTTCAAGCAATATCCTTTCAGTTTTTTTATAAGATTGTTTAGGCTTTCATCTACTGTGATTCCACATCTTAGCAGTTACTATCTTGAAGTAGCCAAAGGTTCTGAGTTGTAATAATTCAGTTATGTATTATTCGGACCATCTCTTCAAAGTTCACATCAAACTGACCAAATGACCCTGTTGCACTATACTTTTTCTTTCCCAAAACACTGCCTGAACAAGGACCATGCTGTGCGATGCTTATAGAATTATGGTCAATACTGATCTGAAGTTTGCAACAATGGCATCAAACTTAAGGCCTGCCTGTGCCTCTACCATGTAGCAATCATAATTCTTGCTTCTCTTAGTGGCTTTGTTTTTTTGGCAACTGGCTCTGATAATCAGCTGCGTAAAAGTATTTCCACCATTCAGATTTCTGGGTTCAAGTCCATTATTCATGTCTTCTGTTTTTTTCAATTCTGCTGACTCAATGCAGTCCATTTTCGGTCTGCCTCTTGTCCATGCATTGGTACTTACACAACCTGCACTCAGTTGTTCCTCTATCTTCCCAAGAACACATTCTGGATTTGTTACATAAAGATTTCCTCTAGATGCAAGTAGCTTATTTGATGAGCATTTTCATTCTTGGCACTGCAAGTTTTTGACAACTTCTGATTGTGGCCAGAGCTGCTCACTCGGTTTCATACAAGAACAGCTGATCCCCATATGCAATCTTATTCAGCTGGTCCAATCCCCATATAATTGCTGGCTAGTTGATGCATTCTGAATTTGAGTTCATAATTTAGTAGGCTTCTGAAACTGGATCTTTTTATCACCATTCAATCCATATTCTGGATCACGCCATGGCCAGTTTGTAGTAGGAAAGTTGATGATTAATTTTTTTTTTCTCAGGTATCCATATTGAAAACTTTGGAACATCCAAACATAATCAACCTAGTTGAGGTGATTGATGACCAAAAATCAGATTATCTGTATATGGGTACTGATAGCCTCTTCCATTGTTTTGAAGCATTTGTGTCAAGAATGTCACAAGGAGTTTTGTAATGATGCACTTCTGTCTCTCTTTGTCATGTGGTTGCTATTATCCAGTTCTTGAATATGTGGAAAGCAGTACTGTGAGCAACATTTTGGAGACGAAAGGACGGATTGATGAAACAAGTGCAAGAAGATATTTCAAGGATGTAATTGCTGGTCTCATTTATTTGCATCATCATGTAGGTTACTTATTATAGAACACATCTTTCAGTGATGCTCCCTCCCTCTTGAAGACATGTCCCTGTCTAGCAAAAAGCTGAATCTTTCTCCTTTATTGGTAACAGAATGTTGTTCATGGCGATATCAAGCCAGAAAATCTTTTGGTCACTGCTAGTGGAAGGGTGAAAATAGTTGATTTCAGCTTTGGCCGTGCCTTTGAGGTAATGCTATTCATGATGATTCATCTGCTAATATTTTCATGATTCTTCCTTCTTCTTCTTCTTCTTCTTCTTCGTCTTCTTTTTGTTGTCTGTCTTAAAATCATTTTTCTTACAGTTCAAGAACTCCACTACCACTAAGTATTAATCTAGAAAATTTCTTTGGTGAAACTATATCTGATGTGTTAGACAACAACAACACTAATCTGCAGACCTACCAATAAAGAGCTACAGCGACCACATTCCGCGTGGACTGGTATTTATTTTTTAAGCTTTTTGTTCAGACCTGCAACAAACTATTCTTATTTAGGAATTATAATCTGCAGGATGACAATGATGAGCTATTGAGATGTCCTGGAACTCCAGCTTTCACTGCACCAGAGTGTTGTTCAGGTATGTTCATTATTTCCAATAGCCCCAAGGGCTCATGTGCTGCATAATTAGTTATGATCATCGCCTATCTTTACGTCTCAAATGCATACAAATATCAGATCGAAAACAACATGTTCACATACTTCCAGAGTTTCAGTAGTGTAGGGTTTTGGAATTCAGGAGCTAGATGATGTAGAGAATTTGGGATGTATAACCATAAAAATGGGTGTGAAGTGAAACAGAATAAGTTTTTTATTTTCAACAAAAGACGGTAATTCAATACTGTAGAATTATAAAGAAGCAAATCAATCAGATTGCTGAGAAACAATGATTCTTGGATTATACCAGATACAGTTTACCATGGAAAAGCTGCTGATATATGGGCTGTGGGGGTTACCTTATACTCTATGGTGCTCGGTTTCTGCCCTTTTCTTGCTGATAGTGTACCTGAAACTTGTGACAAGGTAATCTCCTCACCTTTTTTTTTTTGTTTTTATCTCGTGTGTTTCTTTTTCTTTTATGTCTACTGAAATATTAGCTTCCTTTTGACAGATTGTTAATAGTCCTTTACCACTTCCAGAAGAATTAGATTCCGAGCTCAAAGATCTTCTGCAAGGCCTTCTCTGCAAAGGTAACACAGGAAAGCTCATATGGACAATCATTCCTAGTTCTTATGTTTTAACTACCTAAATTCTTATGCAGACTTCTTAGCCTCTTACCAATCTTAAGCAGCAGAATCTTCCCTGCTGTTTATTTTGAATGAATTTGCAGGAATTTCTTCAAGTTTTTAAGTGTAAAAACTTTCCAATTTTAATTTTCTCTCCTTGCTATCTTTTTTTATGCAGATCCAATGCAAAGAATTACCTTGGATGATGTAGCTGAGCATCCATGGGTGGTCAAAGAAGGTGGTCCAGTCCCTATAAACTGCTTATGCAGCTGCAGGTAGATTAGTTGACAACAGAAAGGGCCCCAGCAAAAATCATTAGTTCACAAGTCCTGTAAATTTCTGAAATTATTCATTTATTTACAAGCCACTGGCAGGCTGGTTAATCTCTATTATTGTATACAGCAATATCTTAATTCAATCAAAAAAAGAAATCCATCATCATAGCATAGCTACTAACAGAGAAATTTTCTAGTAGAAACATAAATAAATTACAGTGCTACTTTTAGCTAAGCACTGAATTAAGATCCATAATCATCAAAGATAGAATCTTGGGGGGTGGATGATTTTGAACCGCTTCATAATGGTGATGGGTCACCGCTGCCTAGTGGGATGTCAGAAAGAGCATCCAAGACACTTGAGGGTCTAGCTGCTGTGGTCAATCGTGTGACTTGTTCCGTTCCCGTCCCGGGTTCGACCCTCTATGTGTATGTCTGTCACTCCCGCGGTGCCTTATATGCTCACTGGGCTTGCAGGATGTTCAGTGAGCCCGGGGATTAGTTGTGGTGCGCAAGCTGGCCCGGACACCCCGGGTTAAAAAAAAAAAAAAAAAGAAAGAGCATCCAAGAAACTGGGAATGCTAAGAGAACGAGCAGGTTTGAAGCTGAATGATCTTGTCTTGTTCTTGGAGAAGACATTAAAAGGACAATGTATTAGATACACCAAAACTTGTACAAGCACAAACACGGCCTCCTTGATCAAGAAATCAGCTAATGATGCCTCCTGCACCTCCATTTCTCAAGTTACAGAATATCCAATGTAGTCTTGTGATATGTGTTATCAGTCTGTGTACGTGTGACAATATTTGATTTTATTTGATCGAGTATTAAGGATATACAAATTTAAAAAGATAAAAATAGTATATTTTTATCGAGTTAATACTTGTTTTATATCTCCTTGAGAGTAAGTACATAAAAATTTAAAAAGATAAAAATAGTATTTTTTTTAATATCTCCTTTAGTTTTTTTTATCAGTGTTGTTTATGATTAATTTAATTATATGTTATTTTAAAAAATATGTTATTTTCTCATCAATTATTTCATATATTCTGATATCTTTTTTTTCTATCTTTTCTCCAAATACACAAAATCCTGTGCCCAATGCCTTTCCTTCTTATCATGGTAATAACACGAAGATCTCTCCAGGCAAGAACCCTCCTCCTAAAACGAAAATGCACCTCCCTGGGCTGACGGTGACCGTGGTCAGTTGGACCTTCCTTCCTGAAACTTTTGACTTTTTAGCTGAAAACAAGAAAGGAAAAGACAAGTAAATCTGGCTTGATGTGATAACACCAAAAACATCGGCTTATACGAGGACTTTTTTGTCTTTATAAGATGGATTTCTTTTCCCCTTGTAATTTGGCTTAAATCTCTTGGAAGGCAGAAAAAGGAAGGAAATCTTTTCCTATTTACTTTCATTGTTTTGTGATTTTTTTATATAAAAAATTTATTTTTCTCAACTTTTCTCTGAGCCCATAAGTAGTGTATAGTAAGTGGACAAGACAGATATGCTTTCAAGAACTTGTATTTCCTTGCAATTCATTGTCGATGCAGTGGTGGGACTAGATAGATGGCCGCGTTATGTCGGGAGTGAGGCTCAACTTCTTTTTACACTAAAAAAATATATTGAAGCGATCTTAACTATTAACTAAAATACGGTCTCTAGTATGAGATCGAAAAAACTTGTAAAAAATAATTATAAGATTTAAGACTTAATAATTTAATTTCATGGATGAAAAAAAAAATGAATGCTAGTGTTAAATAAAAATTTTTAAGTTAGTTCGGGATAACTTGACAAACTAATAACCCACGATATAAAATTAAAATAAAAAAATAATTTCATAAGAATAACCTAGTAAAAAAATCAAAGTTCAATAAAAACAATGACAAAAAACCTTGTGCCTATTCGAGTTAACTTTATCAACCTACTTTTAGAATAACCATATATTAAGAAAAGTGAAAAAATAACAAAACTCAAGGGAAAATAATTCAATGCAAAATTATGAAATCAAAAAACAAAATTATAAAAAATCAAGGAAAAGATTTTAGTCAATTCGGGTTAACTCGACTGACCTGCCACACACATGACATAAGATCAGGATAAAAAAAAATTAGACCTCTAAAAAAAGAGCCTGGCAAAAAAGGAAAAGTTAAATAAAAAAAACATTGAGTAAGAAAATACAAGCTAACCCGGGTTAACTTGATTAACCTGCACTTAAAATAACCCAACAGGAAAAAAAAAAGTGAAAAAAATCACATAACTCAAGGGATAATAATTTAAGGTCAAAGTATGAAATTATTAAAAAAAAATCAATTTCATAAAAAAATACAAGGGAAAGAAATTTAAAGCAACCATGATTAACTTTATTAATCTTTTATCAGATATATGAAATCGTGATAACTCAACAAAAACAAAAGCATAAAAAACAAGCTTCATAACCAAATGTCAAATGATGAATTTGAAAAAAAAATTAATTTTCAATAAATGATTGCTCTGATGGAAGGCAAGCATTAAAAAATAATAAAGTAAAATATTCAATCGTAAAACAATTTAAAACCCAAATAATACATGCCAAACATGGTATAAAAAATGAAAGAAAATAATTAGGAGCTAAATTGAAAAACTAACAAAATGATTAAAAAAAAAATGTATTGAAAGAATGATGACTAAAACTGGATAAAAAAAAACAATTGAAATTAAATGTTGATGGATAAAATTAAAAAAAAAAATCAAAAAAAGGACAAGAATATAGGAATCAAAAGAATAAGGATAAAAAATGAATTAAAAAAACAAATGCAAAAAAAATAAAAGGGATGAAATTGCATAAAAAAATCAAGAAAAGTATAAGGCGAAGAAAAAGAGAAATTAAAAGTAGATGGAACAATTTTGATAAAAAAAATTAAATTAAATAAAACACTTAATGATGAAATTAAAAAAAATCCAAACTTCAAAAAGGATCAAAAGCCAAATAAATAGTAATTAGAAAAAGGAGGACCAAAATCGATAAGATTACAAACCGGATGACACAATTATTTTTTAAAAGTTTAGATGCATTTTTTCTAGGAAATGAGAGAGAAGAAAGAAAAACCTCCATCGTAGCCTAATTGGATCTCCTTCTTGCGCACACAACACACCGTGAGAAAGAGAATGATGTATCACTCCTAACACCGCAGTGGAAGCAAGACTTTGGTCACCTCATGGTCCCTCACACGCCACTTAAATAACGTGTTGACGCGTACGCAATGTTTTTTTAATAATATTTAAAATCTTAAAATTATCAAGATGTCCCTGACAAGACCTAAAAATAATAACATAATCAGTCAAAAAAGACCAAAACACCCTCGCACAATACCTTTGTTTTTTGAATTGTAAGGTTAATTATGTCATTTTACTATTTCAAAAAAGGATAAAGAAGTTTCTTTCAAGTGCATGATTATAACTTTACTATTATTTAAAAGAAAAGACAAAAGAACCCCTCACCCAAAGATTAGTATTTTTTGCTTTTAACGGCAAAATAATTATTACACTATAATAAAAAAATATCTTCGGATCATTTTGCCCCCAATTAATTTTTTAATGATGAATATATCCCATAAAAAACATTTCTAACTTCAATTACAGGCTTAATTAGTTTTTAAAAAATGGTTAAATCATATTTATATTGTTATAATCCATAATTTTTTAGAGCTAGATAAAAAAGTGATATCATTTAGTTTTTTTTTTTTTTAATTTGTCAAATGAGGTTTCTAGCCTAGTATTTCTAAATAACTAGGGATGATGTGCTATGCTATTCACAAGATACATACCAAATCAAACCACATCAACTCTAATTTTTTTTTTTAAAAAAAAAACTCAATACTAACTAAAAGCCTGTTTGGCATTGCGGCCAAACCGGCTTTTTGAAAAAATTCAAAAATTTTTTATTTTTTTTTTTGCTAAAATTGAGTGCGGTTTGTACTTTTTGGATCGTTTTGATGTGCTGATGTCAAAAATGATTTTTAAAAAATAAAAAAACATTATTGGCATGCTTTTCGGCACAAAAAGCTATTTGAAAAGCAACCGTTACCACACTCCCAAACACCCTCTAAATCTGTTAAGTCCTGAATTATCCCTATTTGATTTTCCCATAGTTTAATAAATATGAATATTAAATAGCATAATAATAATAATAATAATAATAATAATCTCTGATATTCCTAGCTTGGCCTCTCCATGTTAGAGAACTCATAGAATCGCATCAAGGGGAAATTAAACTAGCAATCAACCACTCAACAACAAAATCCCCTTTCAATTTGCTTTGGATTCCTTGGATTTTCATCACAAACTTTTATTGCCTCCATAATCACAAAGCCACTAGCCAAGTAGCCAGCAGCCATACATGAATCCAAGAAAGTTGATTTTAATGTCAAAAGCCCAATCAACCTTCTTTTTTTTTCTCCTCCCTTGACCTTCAACCCACAAAGCAATAAATGTTCAATAACCCAATAAAATTACCTCAATCCCACCATACATAATTGCCACCACCTTTTTTTCAAACCTTTAACGGTCGAAAAAAAAAAAAAACCATTGCGTGAAGGAAATGTCACCCTCGCATTGGGAAATCCAAAGCCGAAGAGAAAATGGGCCAGCACAATATGTCACTATTTAGAGACAAGACATACCCCATTAATAAATAAGTATCAGACAACCAAAAATAATCTAAATTGATGTCTTTACATGCAAAGCTGTACACTTGCTTCTATCACTAGACATACCTGTCACCGAGTGAATAAATGAAATATATGATAGATCCTTTATAGCTTCTTCTGTTTTTTCTTATAAAATATCATATTATTTTCTTTAATATATGGTTTATTTTGTGTCATTTTCTCTTAACTTTTTAAAAAATATTAAATACTTTATGATGGTTTATTTTATATCATTTTGAATGAATCCTTAACTTTACGAGAATCATGCATGATTCATTTTTCTCAATTTTATTTATATACATATTTCAGAAAATATATATTTTTTCTTTATAAAAAAATTCATAACCCTTTTAATTTTAATATTTTTATTTTATGATTAAGATATTCTCAGATTATTTAATTAATTGAAATCATTTATTTTTTCCAAGTAGCTTTGACTCTTGGATGTATCATGGTTTGCTCCTGATAAATTTTTAGGACACGCAATTTCCGGGCCCTATAATCCCGCTCACTGTGACACGTCCCTAGTTTCTTTGTTACACGTCTTTTTTAATTTCTTTCTCGGTGTCAAATGTTCTGCAATTATTGGAAGCTTAAAGTGGATTGAATATTCAAGATTTTACATTTTGGACCTGGTGTCTTATCAGAGCTGCCACCAATTTTTGGCCAGTTTGCACTGCTTGTTCTCTTTTTTCATGTCTTTGTTGATTGTTTAACAAGTTTATAAGCTCAAATTCTCATCAGGGTGTTGCAGTTCTTGGTTAGATTTTGCTCCATCTGCTACTTTTTTACGGTTATCTTGCTCATTACTGTTGGTTTCTCGAGTTCTTTCATATACATGTGTTGATTGCTTGGTTTATTCAGGTTTATGATTGATAATGTATATCTTGGTTTGAATACATGAACTTGTTTTGACTTGGATTGAGTGCTGAATTGCTTGTTGGTAGTTTG
Organism: Populus tomentosa; assembly: GCA_018804465.1. NCBI lineage: Eukaryota > Viridiplantae > Streptophyta > Magnoliopsida > Malpighiales > Salicaceae > Populus > Populus tomentosa. The sequence continues at coordinate 20,236,833 of CM031973.1, forward strand.
TTCATAGTTTTCATCTGGGTAGTCTTTGTTCTCCTGGAATTTGCTTGAAAATGTAGAGTTAACACCATGTTGGAATGTTAGATTTGCTGGTAACTCTACCATTTCTCCCTTCCATTTTGAGATCGAGCAGTTGAATGCTACAATGGTATTGCAGCTGTTCTTTTGTTTAAGCTATCATCAAACAATTGTATCATGTGAAGTGAAACTGAGACTGGTGTGCAAGTAGCAGGAGCAATTTAACGATTTTGTACCCGAACCTTGCCTTTGCTAGTTGAAGATTCATTGTTTTTTGTTCATACAAGAGGAAACATGATACTGTGTTTTAGGGCCTTCTGCTGTTTTTCTTGATTTTCAGTCCTTGCTGCAAATCCAAGTTACTGTCTAATCTCTTAAGGAGGCAGATTAATTAGCATAGAATCCCTGAAAATAGTAACTCGCAGAGAGTTGATTTTGTGTTAATTATGTTTATCAGGATAGACAATTGAGGGGAGACAAAATTGTGTTCCTGATTTAGATAGAGAGACAGTTTTGCTAGCATTGACGATCGAGGGGAATAATACAATGGCCCCAGGAGGCATCATCAACAAGGAAGAGATCGAGTCACGCATTGCGTACTTGGATCATGATACGGGCCATCCGGCGAGTTCTAATGCTGAGTTAAGAGGCTCCCCTTTTAGAAAAGCTGCAACACCTTCCACTGGGAATCCTGGAAAACAATCAACTAGTAACATGCAAGACCTTCTTGATTGTCCTGTTTGCTTCACCATAATGTATCCTCCAATTTTCCAGGTATGCTCCTGTCAAAATATTATGTCATTTGATCATCAGCATTGCACTTATAACACCAGAAAATTTCCAATTTAATATTATTATAATGACAAATTTACTAATTTCCTTGTATGTCAGTGTCCAAATGGCCACACTCTATGTTCACACTGCAGGACCAGAGTAAAGAACTCTTGCCCAATTTGCCGAGGAGAACTAGGAAATATAAGGTGCTTGGCTCTGGAGAAAATTGCTGACTCAATAGAACTCCCCTGCAAATACCAAAGTATGGGATGTTGTGACATATTTCCCTACTACAGCAAGCCAAAACATGAAAAGAACTGCAAATATCGCCCATACAACTGCCCTTATGCTGGAGCTGAATGTTCTGTCACCGGCGACATCCCGCTCCTTGTCAAGCATCTCAGAAACGAACACAAAGTTGACATGCATGATGGATGCACCTTCAATCACAGATATGTCAAGTCTGATCCCCGAGAAATCGACAATGCCACATGGATGTTAACTGTAAGATATCTCTAATGTTAATACAATCTGATTCTCCTTTGTGATTGATCTGTTGAAATTACAAACGATGAGACTAGTCTGAATGATGAGACTAATAAGTTAAAACTCCGAAAACTTTCTATGACTGCAGCAATTCCTTCCCGTTTCATCTTTTGTTTCTCCAGTAAACTCATTTTCAAATAACTATTTGTTGTAATTAAACCATAAGATTATGTGCAAAGTTATCAGGAACGATGCTACTGATTGGCATTGTCTGCCATTTTCCATATCCCAACATGCTTAGGTAAAACCATTTGGTAGAGCAATAGACGTTAAACATCTTCGTAGTCTGCCCTGTCTGAACTGCACTTTGATCTGTAAATCCTAATGTTCACTTTCTCCGACAGGTTTTCAATTGTTTCGGCCGACAGTTTTGCTTGCACTTTGAGACATTTCATCTAGGAATGTCACCTGTTTACATGGCCTTCCTGAGATTCATGGGTACAGAAGATGAGGCAAGAGAATTTAGTTACAGTCTTGAGGTTGGTGGAAATGGTAGAAAGCTTACATGGCAAGGAGTTCCGAGAAGTATCCGGGATAGCCATCAGAAAGTTCGAGACAGCCAAGATGGACTGATCATTCAGAGAAACTTGGCACTTTTCTTTTCTGGAGGGGAACGGCAGGAGTTAAAACTGAAAGTTTCTGGACGGATATGGAAAGAACAGTGAGATATAACATAGAAACTTAATGTGCTCGGAAAATAAATGGAAGATAGGAAATTTATATGCACTGTAAATAAGTAGCATAAGTTGCTTACAATTTTAAGAGAATTAAATTCGTCTATATGACAGGTTCAAGTGGGCAGCTATCTTTTTAGATTAATTTTACGTTAGTTTTTCTACATTGGGGCGGTGTGAAAATTGTTTGAGGATAGGCGATTACAGTAAAAACTAGAAATTCTAATAATATCGAATAAAAAAATAAACTATGAAGAATACTTTTTTTGGATTAAAAAAATATTATAAAAATAAAAATAAAAAAATATATATATTCTAAAAAAAAATTCATGCATTAGTTTTCTTGAGTGGGGAAGAATTTATATTCGAGTTCAGTTTTTAGTTAAAAATTGGATTTTATCAAAAATATCTTTTTATATGTAAGTCATCCCATTATAAGTTTATGATATTTTTGTGTATGTCATCTCATCATAGATTTCTAACACAATATTTTTTTATTGTGGGTCGATCCATAATAGATTCCTAACATAATACCTTTGTATCTAAAATTTCAAATGACAACAACTAATGCAAACAAAAAACAAAATATTAGTTCTTGAATTTTTTTTTTGAAAGAGAATCTTTACATCCCCTCTTACACAAGCACGTTATGTTATACAACTTTTTTAACCATGATTGTTTTGTGGCACAAGGCAAAGCAAAATAACCATCAAAGATTGTTAGGGTTTGATAACAATAAACACAAATGTGAGCAAAAGATAAAAGGATTTATTACATGTTAAAACCCTCAACAGACAAAAAAACACCATAAGTTTAAAGTGACAATCAAAATATTTAATTTTTATTCATTTTTATCTTTATCTTTTATATAGAAAAAACTAAAAAACCCTAATAATATTGAATAAAAAAAAATACTCCCTTCAAATATATATATATATATATATATAATTTTTAAAGCATCATAATTAAAAATAAAAAAATATAAAATATAAAATTAACTAAAAAAAATATCTATTATTTTTTTTTTTAAAAAAAAACTCTTACATCAATTTCCTAGAAGTAAAGAACTCATCCTTGATTTCAATCTTTAGTAAAAACTATTTATTATTAAAAATATTTTTTCCATGTATGAGTCACCTCATCATAAATTTCTAATATTTTTATGCAAGTTATTTTATTACAAGTCTATAATATAATATTTTTATGTAAAACACCCTACCATAAATCCCTACCACAATATATTTATGCGCCCTTCTCATTATACGTTTCAATAATACAAGATATTTATACGAGTTGTCCCATCAAGAGTTCCTCTTAGACAACATCTTCTAGGTTATCATATCATAAATTTCACCGCCAAGATTTCAAATGGCTGCAACTAATGGAAATGAAAACAATACAAAAGTTTTCAGAAGTCTCTTTTTCCGATGAAAACCTTCTTATCTTCTCCTGTATAAATTCATGGTGTTCTGCAATCTTTTTAAGTCATGATTATTTTATAGCATATAATAAAGAAAAATAACTATAAATGATCATTTGAATTCGATACTAATTAACGTTCGATAAAAATGAAGGATAAAGGGAATACAACCAAAATATTTAATTTTATACTCTGCAACATCAAACCCACAAATTGACATAGTATCTTGGTTATGGACTTCCTCGGCATTTGAGGCTCGGATTCGACATTCAATTGGGAATAGTTGACCTGTTTCGCTAGAACAACTCTCAAAACCCAGCCCCGCCAGAACTTGGGTTGACGGGCCACTAGATTCAATAAGTTTAAACCTGGGATCGAAAGCAACTTGAAGAAGTCTTGAATCCTCTCGCCTCTAGTTTAGAGGTACTAACCATAGAATACAAGACAGGGGATTAAGACCAGACTCGATCTTGTTACAATCTGTACCTATTTTACCAATCTAGAAAACATGAACAGACATTAATTCCCCCCTCAAAAATAGAGCACAAAGAATCTTCTCGAAATTACTCTAATCATTTTAATTTGTCAAAAAAATCTAATGGTTAGGCTGTGATTAAGGAGATTTTTTTACTTCAAATCTTAAAGTTAGCATCATGGAAGATTTATTTTTTTATAAACATTGAATTGATGTAAGGTTGTACTCTTTAGATCATCTATGAAATATATTCAACACTGATTTAATGTATCATCCAAGGAACATTTCACTGCAGGGAAAGAAGGGAAGTCAGGGAATGTGGCTAGGATTGTGCTTGTAGTTACTAGGATTGATTTGTTGCCTAGTTCACTGTCACCGAGAGGGTTTGAACAACGGGTTAGCCGAGGAGCGAGGCAAGGTGGTGCTATGAAGAAAATGCGGTGTGCTCGGTGAGGATTGAATGAAGAATTTGGTTGAGTATGTGATGGATTGGCGGGGGCTAGAGATCATGTTTGGGCTGTACGGGCGCAGAATGCAGGGAAGAGTAGATTGTCGAATGCAATGGCGAAGTGTGTTGGTTGAAATGAGAGGAAGGTTAGTTGTTTGATGGAGGCTCTTTGACTGGTAGACGTTGGCGATTGTTAGGGTGGAAGGCAGAGTTGTCTGACAGTGAGTTAAAGAGCTCCGAAGGCCACGAATTGACTCAAGTTATGTGGATGCTGCCGCTGCTGCCAGTCTTGGTATTGGACTCGTGAAAGGAGAAGCAATCTTGGGTGTTCGGACATACGAGGGAGTTGGTGTTGTCTGCGTGATGCTTTGCTTCCTAACAGAGCGCAGATTTTTGAAGTCACAGGATTTACAGTGTAAAAACTGTCTCAAAGGCAGGCTGTCCATGCTTTGAATAAATCTCTAAGCCAAATTGAAAAGAAGAGAAACAAATAACTAATAACGGTTTAATATTTAACTAGATTATTTTTATTAGTAATGTGGATTTCTAGATCAGTTTATGTATACCTCGATTAATTTTACAGGTTTTAAAATTAACGATCATATAAATTTTCAATAAACCTGAAATTTAAAGAATTTAAATAACTAATTTTTAAAAAATAAATTTAAAATATATAACAGTTAAATTATACTTTCCATGTTAATAGTTATGCTGGTTGGCATGTCATGGCGACAATGCATTGTAAGCAAGGTTGTCAATTCTGTTTCAGTATGTGTTTTGTTTTTTCAATTGGAATGGAATGTTTTAGTTTCAGAGTGTTTCGGCGTTTCGTTTCGGGGTTATACTGTTCACACACACACACACACACACATATATATATATATTCAACAAACATAATTCAAGTTCAAGATAAATTAATTATAAATTATGCAATACAAACACAATGCCAAACAAATATAATTTCAAAATTTAAAATATTTCTAAATAGTCAAGATTAAATAGATCTTTAACTTAAAGTAATTCAACTTAAACAAAATATCAAAATATTATGAAAATAAAATATTTTAACAAAAATATTTTAAATATAAAGTTAGGTCAATGTTATCAAGGCTAATGGAATCTAAAGCATCCATTGTTTTACTCAAATTCCTACAAAGTATAAACATGAAAAAAATAACATGAATATAAACCATATATATTAGTGATAAATCTAATTTTAAAAAATTAATATCATTGTTAATGAAAATAGTAATAATAATTTTCAATATTATTATTATTATTATTGTTATTTAAAATAGTAATGAAAAAGAGCTTTTTATAATCAAGTGGTTTAATTAATTAAATTGAATAAGGTTGAATTTGATTCAATGGCTTTTCAAGAGCGAAACGGAACATGTGGAATGAAACCGGAATATTCCAAGTAAAATTTAGCTGAAAAATCCATAACAGATCGAGATTTAAAATAAAACAAAATTTATTTTATTTTATTTTTTTAAAAAATTAATATAGAATCTTTTGGTTATCCCAGACAAGAAATGACAACCTTGATGGTAAGATCAACCTAAAAATATTCCTTAAAAACGAACAAGGGAGAGCGGGACCCACTTATCTCTGTCATTTATCTCCAACCTAGTGCATGCTATCGTTACCTTGTGGCCCAAAAATAAAAATTCAGCCTCACTCTTGATGAGCTTCACAAAAAGCTAATATACATTTTTTTTTTCCAACACAAGAAAAATATACATAGATAATTAAGGCCACGATTTAATGTACATTTTGTATTTAATTTAAAGGCTAAGATAATTTTAAGGTCAATGAGATGGTGGGCACTGCCCCATTTCATGCCATGTTATCTCAACAATTATAATTTTTTAGTATATAAAGGCACAGCCAAGGCTTCCTACCCTCCTCCATACAATCATGATTCATGGCACAAAAATATAATAATAATAAAAAAATAAAAAAACCAAAGGGGGTAGGCACCATACCAGCTTAATTGCATTATAATTAGACTATTTAAGATGAACTTTGTTTAATAAAAAAGGGCAATGGAAAAGCCAACCTTTGGCTTTTTATAAAATAAAAATGCAATTCGAGGCAGCTTGGTGATGCCAAGAAGTTACACAATTTTAATTAATTATCCAAGTTGATACAGTATTTTTTTTATCTAAAAGTATATTAAATAATTTATTTTTTTATTTTTTAAAATTTATTTTTATATTAAAATATGTTTAAAAAAAAACGGCGGAGTCAAACAGCCTTTGACTTAATTAAATTGAATAAACTGAATTAATTTAATAATATAATTAAAAAATAAAACATAAAAAAAATCACCACTCACAATGTCTCACTGTTTTGTCTTGTATCGGCGTATCATTAATGGCAAAACAAGACATCAGATTGCGTACTGTTTTATTATCTTGTTGATTCGGATTCGTGTCTTGAATAAACAATGCATCAGACTTCAATAATGTTGTTGTCGGTATGGGTATGAGTGATTATTTTCTTAGTGATTTTCAGTATACTATATATATTTCAGGTATGCGGCGAGCGGTAACTTTTTTTATATATAAAATAAAACTTATTTGTATAAAATAAAATATAAAGCATTCAGAAATTAAATACAAAACAAAACTTTTTTTTTTAAAAAAAAAAATCTATTAAAAAAAGCCTGAAAATCTCGTTGTCTAAACCATAAGATCGAAATAAAATGATAAAAAACAAATTAAAAATAACCCCACAACCAATTTTTTTTTAAAAAAATAATACAAAATGACAAAACCATAAAAGAAAATGAGAAAAAAAGAAGGAATTATTAACCATATCAACTTTTAAAACTCATGACTCGTGCTATTAGATTGGATGCATAATAAATAAAAAAAACAAGAAGTTCAATCTCACCAACAAATCAAAAGCCGGAGAATGAAATCAGTGAAAAAATCTATAACACAAAAAATTATAATTAAAAAAATGAGGTTAAGAATTGAAATAAAAAATAAATTAGAAGGCATAAAAAAAATTAACATTAGAGTGTTAATTAAATTGAAAAGAAAAAAACTTTAATAATAATAAAAAAAATCAAAAGAATGAGAGTTAGATTTAAAAAAATAACATAAATTTTGATTGAAAGATAAATTTAAAAACAATAAAACTTTAACAAAAAAATTAAAAAAAATAAAAATAAAAAGAATAAAGATTGAACCGCAAACAATAATACATGATAAATTACAATTCAAGAATAGAAATGAAAACATCAAAAACTTTCTTAAAAGGGCCAACAACTAATATAAGTAATATATAACCTAAGAACTAAAATTGTGAAACAAAAATAAAAGAGGATTGATGCACATTTTTGCTGGGAGAAAGAGAAAAGTAGGAAAAAGAAAAAAAAAAAACCACTGGCGAAAAACGATCTACTAAACACTACTATGCACTTTATAATGAGTAAAAGGATGAGGCGATGTTTCCGATGACATGAAGAAACAATATATTTGTATAAAGACATAAACATCCTCTAATTATGCAAGAGGCCAAATAAATAATTACACTATTTAAAAAAAAAAAAAAAACAATAATACCCCAATCCTTTCATGACGAATTGATGTTTATGGAAAAAACAAAATTACGACATCCAAATTCTCTTCATAGAAGAAAATCGACATTACAATTTCACAATCCATAATATAATGTATGTATGTCCATAGTTAAAAACACAGTAAAACAACAACACGTTTTATATTTTTGTTAAATGTTAAATTAATTTATATATAAATGGAGATCGGATGCTTTTTATTTGATTTAAAATCTTTATGTATCAACTTGGAGAATTTGTTGGCTATTGATCTTAAAATTCAAACTAAAAAAATCAAGAATGAAAACACATTTTTTCTATATAAAAAACAAATTTATTTTAAAATTCAAATTTTTTTAAAAAAATCAATTGATTTGTTTTAATGGATTGAAATGTTATTGTTTTTATTAAATTTAAATTATTAAATTCATATTGAATATAAATAATATGAAATTCATAATGTATCCAGTCATATATTTAGAAGTGCGGTAACAGTTGTTTTTTAAAGTGCTTTCACTCGAAAATACATCAAAATAATTTTTTTTTATTTTAAAAAATTATTTTTGATATCAACATAATAAAACAACTCAAAAAATAAAAATAAATCAAATTCTACCCAACTTTTATTTGAAATACAATACCAAATAGGAGCTAATAAGGAATTGGAATATACCATTATCTTTTATGTATCTAAATGCATTTTTTTGGTCTCTTGATATATTAAGTAACATATTACCAATTTGTGCAATTAACTCATTAAATTTTCACAGCTTGATTGGAACAAATCCATTTGATTTCTCTATTAACTGTCAATTTAGTCAGCAAAAAATTTGGAAGATCACTTACTAGCCATGCCAACGCTAAATTAAGAGTTAAATAAAAAATCAAAACGATTTGGATCTAGGGTTTAACATATAATACTATAATGAATAATGTTACTCAAACAATTTTTCATAAATAATTATCATACAAAGATAGGTAGCTATTACTTTTTTTCATAAAAAGTCAGCCATCTAAAATTCATAGAACTCAAACTTTACCATATGTAAATTTACAAATTATTTATACTAAAATTTAATAGAAAAAGATTAACGTGTCTATCTTTATCATTTATAAATAATTTTCCTAGAGAATGTGCAAAGTAAAGTCTAATTATAAAACTGGAATTATCATAATGAGTTGAAAAAATATAGAAAAATAAATTAACTTGATTTGATTTAATAAAAAAATTAAATTGATTTATAATTTGATTGTCTTAGATAAAAACTTAAAGATTTGTTTTTAAAAAGTTTTTTTTTTTTTCAAAACAACATTATGCTAGTCTTTACCTGGGTTGAATCTTTGATTTGGTTTTAAAGCAATGGTGTAAAAAGTGGATCTCCAAAGTTAATGTTTCTAAACACATAAAGTTCATGTACCCAAAATAATATCAAACCTTTCCTTTTTTTACTTTTTTTTGGGTCATTGTTGTTTCATATTATTTTAATGAATAATTTTTAAAGCAAATTATAAAAACAATTAGACATGTTAAAACTCAAATCTTCCACGTGGAACTTGCCCACATGAGTCCCAACAAGGAAAAAAATAATGACCATGTTTTTTTTTTTTTTAATTATTAATTAATAAAACAATTCAGTCAACAATAATAGGTCAATTCTCTAATAATTCTCTCTCTTACATATAAATACTGCTAGCTTCTATTTTGCAAGAAAGAGAGTGGAACACAAGAACCGGATCAATAATTTTATCCAATAATGGAGGATATGAATTCTGGTTATTTGAGTCCTAAAGAGCCATTGTTGAATGTTAATGAGCGTTGTGGACTGAGTGAAGGAAACTCGTACCACTCACTAAAGACTGGATTTTTATCAAGATTGCCCGATAAGGTTCGGACTGTTCTTGATGTCGAATCTTCTTTTCACTTTAATGTCTCTAAAACTAAAGGGCTTAGCAAAGGTACGTAGTCTTGCACTCCCTTTTTCTTTCTTTCCTTAAAAGTTTTGTTTGGTTGCTGAGCAAGTCTGAGAAAGTGTAAAAAGAGATGGAATCTGTGCTGTTTTTTTTTACACATAAGATTACTTAAACGTTAAAGGCTTGTTGTGTTTGTGGATAAAAAGGTAAAAGCTTAAGATTTGTTTGGTTACTGAGAAAGTGAAGGAAAGTGAAAAAAAGAATGGAATTCGCTGTCTCTTTTGTTGTTGAGGTGGCTCCTGAGAAAGATATAGCTGAAAAGTACGAGGGTTATTGAGTAGATGTGTTTTTATGCATAATAAAGGTAAAATGTTGAGGACTTGTTTGGCTGTTTGGAAACTAAAGAAAAAATGAAAGGGTAAAGAGGAATTTTGATCAAGTTTTGTTTGGTTTTGATTTTTGCTCTTAAAATGCTGTTTAATTTATTGGAAACCAAATAGGGACAGGTTATGTTTGGCAGTGATTGAGTTCTTGTTTGTTGTTTTGGCGTTTGTAGATGAAAAGGAGTACTATGAAAAACAATTTGCGACGTTAAAATCCTTCCAGGATGTTGATACTTTGATGACAACTGATACGATCGATGAAGAAGATGATGAGGAACAAGTGCAAGCTGAAAAGGCTATGAAGATCTCTAATTATGCCAACATTGTGCTTTTGGTGTTTAAGGTGAACTCACCAATGCTTGTTTTTGAGATAAATCGAACTTGAAAGAAGTCTTTTTTTTTGCCTACTTCAATTACATGTTCTAATGTTTGTTATATTTAAAATTTTAGTTTTTAAGCTGTTGAGATTGATAATTTGTGTAATGTCCAGGTTTATGCTACAATAAGGACAGGATCCATAGCAATTGCTGCCTCCACATTAGATTCTTTGCTTGATCTCATGGCTGGTGGGATACTCTGGTTCACTCACTTATCGATGAAAAACATAAATATCTACAAGTACCCTATTGGAAAATTAAGGATGCAGCCAGTGGGAATAATCATCTTTGCTGCTGTCATGGCCACACTTGGTAATTTTGTCGTGCCTCATAACATACTCTTGTGTTCCATTGATTTTTTTTTTTTTGTCTAATGATTGTAAAAGCAATGATTTATGCCAAGTAGAAAAGGGAAATCTAGACCATAGATTATATTGATAATTTTCTTCTTCCATCTATCACAAATCCAAAATCAATTGTTTGTTAACTTTTCTTAATGCGCATAAAGTCTCGGTGGAATAAGAATTTTGGTAACGGTTCACTCCCATAGTCATGGAGTAATTTAGTTGCTTTACAGTTTAACACCTTAGGGAAACAAAAGGTTTTCATCAATTTTGTTTCTTTGAGTGTGTTGTGGTGTGGAATCGTAACAATCTTTCTTCACAGGTTTTCAGATATTGGTCCAAGCTGCTGAAGAATTAATTGAAGATGAAACACGTAAGAAGATGTCTTCAAATCAACTGTTATGGCTTTACATAATCATGATAAGTGCTACTGTGGTGAAACTGGCACTTTGGATTTACTGTAGAAGCTCAGGAAATAGTATAGTTCGTGCCTATGCAAAGGTTTTTAGCTCTACTGTCTAAATATTTTGCTTTCTATTATTGAGCTGTTAATCATCACTTTCATAACTTAAACCAATATTCATGTTCAGGATCACTATTTTGATGTGGTGACGAATGTGGTAGGATTAGCTGCCGCTGTTCTTGGGGATAAATACTACTGGTGGATTGACCCTGCTGGTGCTATTCTTCTTGCTGTTTACACAATTACAAATTGGTCTGGAACTGTCATTGAAAATGCAGGTATCACTCTTCATTCCTGGTTTTTTGGAAGGAGCGGATTAAGTGATACACAGATAAGGTTATATCTGCCAACATTTTAAGATGGGCTTCTTGGTGCAGTTTCTCTTGTTGGGCAAACAGCTCCACCTGAAGTCCTGCAGAAATTGACATATCTTGTCACAAGGCACCCTCAAGTCAAGCGTGTAGACACAGTCCGTGCTTATACCTTTGGTGTTCTTTATTTTGTAGAGGTAAGCATGCCTGCTTAGTTTGTGATTAACTAGTGCTTGTTGAGCGAATTATCTTGCAACAAGGACTTGAAAATAAAAATAAAAATAAATAAGTCAGCACTGCATGTACAAGCACTCGTTAGCCCAATAAAATTCGATAGTCAATGAATCTTCTTCCACTATTCTGATTTGAACTATAAACACTGAAATTTTTTGTTTGTCACGACTCATTTTTCCTCATTCAAATCTTGGGAAGCCGGCAGCATTACATGCGTGGCTTTAGAACTAGCACTGCTTTCTGGTCAATTTTATTAAATCAGCAAACATTTGAACGGTCTGTTTTACATGCATGATTTAACATGTTGTCCTGCTGTTTAAGAATGGGCCAATGAGATTTTTCTCTTCTATTTCCCCCACTTGAAACAGGTTGACATTGAACTTCCAGAGGAACTGCCTCTAAAGGAAGCACATGCTATTGGAGAGACATTGCAGGACAAGATTGAAAAACTCCCGGAAGTTGAGCGGGCATTTGTTCATCTTGATTTCGAATGCGAACACAAACCAGAGCACTCTGTTCTCAGCAGGTTACCCAACAGTTAGCCTTGATCTGTATATAAATATATATAGATAACATCATGTATAAATCGCGCGCTGCTGTTGATTTCATTTGTTTCATTTACTGTTACATATTTGGGATCCATTGTGTCATTTTCACTGTGAATCTGTTTAGTCTGAGAGCCCTGGTTTTGTATAAGGTGGTACTAGTGGTGTATTAAACAGAGCAACCATTTGTTTTCTTGCAAGGCAGCTAGGTTGATACATGGAAGTTATGTTGTTGTACATTTTTGGCTGATGGTTGTGGCACTTTCATTTTGCCCTTTGATGCTCTCTGTATTTAACTTTCTTCAAACAATACAAGCACAAAAACTTTGTTATGAAACTTGAAAGCCTACTTTCTTATAGATACTTTTGTTTGCTTTTGTCATTACCAAACTGTCTCTCTTGTTTAACATCTTAGCTAGTCATTGATGAGCACTTATCAAAATTTAGATCTTTTTGTGTCAAAACAACGAAAACCACATGGACAGGGACCAGTTTTCAAAGGCTTGATAGTCTAGATTTTTTTCTTCCATGTGATAAAAAATTTGATGTTGGACTATGGGTCCATGACCTCTTAACATGAACAAGAGCCAAGAGTTCTAGCAGAAATGATTTACCAAGCAAAAGACGAACCTCTAATTTTAGATGTTTCAGCTGGAACTGGAACCAGTTGTGTAGATCTAAATGGAGGGGAATTCAGGTTCTGGCCCGAAAACACCATTGTTGGTGAGTGAAGGAAAGAGTAGCAAGAGACAGAGTAGAAGGAATTCAGTGAGCTCACTGAGGACTGATTAACGATGAACCTAAGTTGCTGAAAAGATTTCTTCAAATCAGTTATTGTGGTTATATGCAATTATGCAAACTGCAATAGCAGTAAAGCTTGCCGTTTTACTGCAGAAGTTCAGGAAATGAGACTGTTCTTGCTCATGCAAAGGTTTTGTTCCTGTACTTGTCACAGACAAGCTTTGTGTCGTTTAGTACTAGACTTCTGGTTATCAATTCTAGCTAAACCAAATGTCAATGCCCAGGATCACTATTTCGAACGTAGTAGGATTGATTGCAGCCGTTCTTGGCGATAAATCCTACTAGTGGATTGACCCTGCAGGTGCCATCCTCCTTGAAGTTTACACAGCTATAAATTGGTCTGGAACTTGTATGGAAAATGGAGGCGCCTTCTTCACCCATATATACTTCTTGAACGCAGCTTGGTTTCTAACAATGCTGTCCTCACCGCTTGGAGCAGCTTCACTTGTTGGAGAATATATAGATTCTTGCAGAAAATTGGCATATCTTGTTGCCAGGCACCCTGAAGTCAAGCATATCACCACGATCCGAGCTTATGCTAATATAATAGAAGAATTATTCATCTACATTGATAAAAAAATATTAGAATACTGGCATGCAAACCCAACAAAATAAAAGATAAGAGATGTGATAAAATAAGAAATGAGATACAAGAATTTACATGGTTCGCTCAAATTAAACTACGTCCACGGGCAAATATAGAAGAATTTTACTAAGTAATGTGAGAAATACAACATCTCTCTACTAATAGAAGAACAACTGAAATATCTCTATTAATAGGAGAAAACACATCACTTACTTTCTCATAAATACCTTATAATTTTGTGAGATTACTTTTCCTCTCTTATGTTGTGCAAAATAAGTTTGAATGCATTATCTATTTATAGGCAAGCATCCAAGCAAAGAACAAGGAGCAAGGCAAGTGGCACTAATTGGTGTTGCAAGTGGCACCAAATTGATACCTACACTTATTGACTAAGGTGCAAATAATGACTTCATCTTTTCTCATTATTGTTGACTTAGATGACTGGCTTCACAATAAATTTATTAGTGAATATCAAAATATATATATTTAGCTAAATTAATTTTATCTGAATATCTAAAAATGTTTCTTTTTTTAGCATGAAAACGTGTTTTTTTCTTTCTCTTTTTATCATTTAATTAAGTTCTAAAGGAGATGAACATTGAATATCAACAAGGTAATCAAACAAATTTACATTATTAAATATAAAATAAATTAAAATAAGTCCACAAAAATAAAAATAGTTAAAAAAAAATCCAATAAGATTTTCCATAAAATTCATGATGAATCCAACCCGCGCAAAGACAAACGACTACTTATTAAATATCAGGAAATTAAATAAAAAAAATTATGTAACAAGTATTAGTTTTTTTGTATAAATTAAAAACAGAAATCATTGAGCCCAGTTAGCTATAGCATCCCGAGCCCAGCTTGAAATAAGCATAAAAAATCTTGTCTCGGTAATGGTATTTACATGCAACGCCAGAAGAAACCCTAAGGACGGCAGGAGGAAGGAGGAACGATTAGCTTTCCGACAAAACCAGAGAAAAACAAACAAGAAAGCAGGTTATTATCTTGACCAAGACAACAAGAGAGACAAAACACTACAGCGAGGACTCAATGGATGTCTTGTCCCTTTCACCCCCCTGCTGCTATGCAGGCCCCAAGGCAAGATTTCTGCAGGTATAAACATCAAAAGTATTTATGATTTTTTTTTTGAAATTAAAGCAGCTTGTGGGTCTTCTGTCTCTGCAGAAGATATGATGAAGAAATCTATCGTCGTCATGACATTACCTATGAAGAACATGCTTTTTATACCAAACAGATCAACGAAAGTGATGTAAGTTTTGTTTATTCATGTGATTTTCAACATGGTCGAAGCAGAACTACAAAAGAAAAGGAAGTGTCCAAGATATTTGAAATTTAAAAATTTGAGATTGGATTGTGTGTGCAGGGATTTGATATCGTGAACATCACCAATTGTTTCGCTTTTGTTATGCTTCAAATGCTACCCTGCACGGAGGATGTTTTGCGTGATTATATTCCTCAAGCAGTGGTGGCGATCAACCATTACTTAGAACATCGCTCGACCTAGCCCCGGTGATCAGAGCAAGAGGCCTATTTATTTCGCTCTTGGGTATTTTAGAATTCTAATAACAAAATTTGATATAAGTTTTGGAAAAGTAATTTTGGTTAGAAAAATATTACACACATAGTTTAAATAGAATTACTGTTAATAACAGTGGTTTACCAGAACCATTCCATGGTTATTTAAAAAATTATGTCTCTTTCTATTTAATTAACATATATTAACCTAAAATTTTACGAAAATTCAATCATAAAAAAAAAAAAAAATTCATTGGAAACATACTAGAGTTTTGTTTTCGACACACTTAAAACCATTAAAAAAATTTCAACGAAATGATTCTAATCATATCTTAAAAAACCATTAAATACAATAATAATTTATTAAGTATTTTATTCAGGGTTAATTATAACTTCATTTAATGTTTTTTCAAGGTGAAGTTATAATCAACTCGTGAAGATTTTTCTAACGATACCACATATATAAAAAAATAAAGCATTTCTCTTTTCTTTTATTTTTCTTCCTCATTTCTCTTGTCTACCCATCACCTTATTTTTTTTTAAGTTATTAAATCTTGAATACCATCTTAAAACCATCAAAATTTTTATAAAATTTTGAGTTGAGTTTTGTTTAAGAGTTTGTTTAGCTACGCAGCTGCTGTTGTGTTTTAATTAAAATGCAGTTTGCAGCTGTTTGGTAAAAAAAAAAAATACACGGTTTACTGTATATAGGCCCTAAATATTTTTACAGGGTTGGGACGCAGGAAAAGAAAAGGCAGCAAAATGCTGCTTATTGCTCACTATGCTAATTGCACAGTGCAATTAACATGCACAATGCTGTTTTTTGAACAGTGCAATTCACTTGCACTGTACACATGTATTTTTTCAGGTGTTAATTTTTTTAACAGTTTTTTTTTAAAAATTAGTTTAAAATAAATTAAATTCATTATTACTGTGATGTGAACAATATTTTTTTCTTCGAAAAACTAGTATAGAGTGATGTAATAGGAATAGTTAATTTTACAATATTTAAATTTAAAATCATCAATATTAATATATATTATTTTAAATTATTTTATAACCTCAATTTCAAAAGCATTTTTAACAAAACACATTAAATTACTTTTTCTTTAACCTCAATTTCAACCACAGTTTTAACCAAACACCTTTTTTTTCAACCCAACCTCGACTAAAAGTATTTTTTATAAAATAATTTTTTTTAAACCACAACCGCAATAGCTATCGCAATACCAAACATATTCTAAATTAATTAATTTTAAAAAAAAACATGTAATGAACAACCACTATTTGCTGTGTTGTACAAAAAATATTCTAAAATGCAATTGCAATTCTAAATAGTTTTTGTGTACAAAAACAATATTTTAAAATGTAATTGTGTTCAAACTGGTTATTTTCCAAATAATTCTTGAACTCGTATCATTGTCCCAAAAGTTTTAGTAAACTATATTATATAATTTTTTAAATGCCAAGTTCATAGCCCCCTGTCTGTCAGCATGGATTAGTTAATGTAATTAGTCACCAAATATGCTCTTACGTTCATCTCAGTGGTTGCTTTGAAAACTCGAAAGTTTTTTTTTTTTTTTTGTCCGATTTTGCGACTTGTTATTGGACAGTGGTATGTTGGAGGTTCCATTGGTTAGTCTATGTCACTGTCAATCGTTCACTTTTGACTTTGGTTACGATTCTCCACTGTCCCCTTTCAGATTCAAATGTGTTCAGCAAATCTTTTCACTGTTATCTTCATGATTTGCAGAATTTATTGAGATTTGGAAATTGGAGGCATCTAGACTGAATTTAATCATGTTTATTTTTAGAAAATTTATTTTTTTTCAAAAAAATAATTTCTTAAAAATTTAATTTCTTAAAAATAAATTATTTTCTCATGTATCATGGAAAGTAAATTAAAAAATATTTTTCAATATTTTGTTATATTATGAAAAATAAAATATAAAATAACTTATTAATATTTTTTAAAAATTTATTAAAATAATAAAAAATAAATCTTACAAATTAAAAAGTTGAATGAGAATGAGATTGAAAAAAAAAATTTAATTTCATAAATTATCTTAAATAAAATAAATAATAATTAAAATAAAAAAAATTAAATCTAACAGATAAAAAAATTGAAAGATGATGAAATTAAAATAATAATAATAATAATAATAATTTTATAAATTATTTTAAATAAAATAAGTAACGATTAAAAGAATGAGAACTAAATTTGATAAATAAAAAATTTTAATTTACAAAATAATAAGAGAAAAGTAAATAACAATTATAAAAATAAGGATTAAAGTTAATATAAAAATTAAACTAAATCAAATTTTAAAAGATGAATTTGAAAAAAAATATTCAAATAAAATATATAGCAATTAAAAAGTTTGAGGATCAAATTTAATATAATAAGTAAATAATATGATATTTTTAAATTGTTCATAACTTCTGGAAGGAAAATATTTTCTTGAAAATCAAATCAAATTTTTTTTATTAGAAAAATATTTTCATTGATCAGAAAATATTTTTTATTGATAAATTTTTTTAATAGCAAATAAATACAAGAAAGTTCAAAAAATATTTTACCAGAATCATTAAAAAAAAAAAAACAAACGCGCCCATCATTGGCTGGGTGCTGGGATAATCTGATTCCTGAGATGTGGTGCTCTTTTCTCAGGGCCACCCTCTTGTTCTTACATCCCAAGGTCTTGTCAGGAAAATATAAAACCCAGAAATCGTAATTCTGATCTTAATACAGAGCAACCTGGCACTTGCATCTACCTGCAGCAGTTCATGCCATTTCCAGGCCACCAAGCCCTTCTCTGCCCAGGTGACGATGATGCAAGAAGGGTGTCGCATAATATTGCTTTGTGTCTTGTACATGGATAAAATGTATCCTCTGCGGTGTGAAGATCATCCATACTCCATGGATTTTGAAATAAAAAATAGATCTTCCAAGGTGTCAGGATCACTCCATAAGCCATCAATGCCATGGCAAGCATTAACACAGACTTGCTACAATTTCTGGGGAATCATTCATACTAAGAAAGAAGACTGGAATCTTGGGATTCAATCTTTGCTATAGTTAGCTGCCATTATAGTGTTTCAATATATACTGCCATTATAGTGATATTGATCTCCTGCAAAACATGTATATACTGCTGTAATCTGGGAAAGAAGGACGGTCACTTCACCTCTCTGCAACCAGTTGTTCATAACACCATAATATATACTAACTTCGCCGGGTTAGATGGGATGGGATTTCTATTTTTGTCTATAATCGCTGTCTTGAATTAACTTCTACTTTATTACTAAATATTAAGCAAAGATAGAAATTAAACCTTTTTTTCTTAATCATCTCCAATTTCTCTCATTTCTTAGATATTAACTAGGATATTAATTTTTTCCTTTTTTCAATCATTACATATCAACAAATTTAATTTCTTCAAAACAAATATTGCCATACTGTGTTTTTTTTGTGTCCAAATATTATACACCAATAAATATCTATTAAAAAATATAGATAGTACCTAAAATTTTGAAAACTTCAATTTTTGAAGTTTTAGTTAACAAATAGACAAGTTTTCTGGTTCTTGGCCACCCAAATCCAAGCTTAATTCTTAAACATCTCTACAAAAGAGTGACCAGTGAACTCTTCTTAATCTCCTGGGGAAGGTTAATGAGCAGTATAATTGCAAATGTAATCATTACATAGCATGATTTGACCATGAAAATATAACCCTAAGTTACAAAAACTTCAAAAACGGATTAAAACCAAGAAAATAAAAAAAATAAGTAAAAGAACGAAACTGATAGAAAAAACCAAATTAACCATTTAGAAAATCTTTAAAAAAATTGATTTGGTTCGACTTTGGTCTTAAAAATCTAAAACTGGTACAAAAACAAAAGAAAGTATAAAAATAAACTTTTCTTCTAACCCTAGAGACTAAATAAAACCCAGCCCCACCTCCTCCAAGTTTTCTCTCAATTTCTGTTTGGTTCTTGAGAAGAAGGATGATTTTCGTAGAAATGAAAGGGTGAAAGTACTTGAAAATGACTTTATTTAATGCTTTTATATTTTCGTTCTTTTATTAATTTTTAATATCATGAAGGAGAATTGCAAGGTCAAAGAGGAAGTTTGCTGACAATGTAATTTTACCATGAATGAAGCCCAAGTAAAATCTTTGGACTTCTTGTTGATGTTGTAAAAAAGTGCAGCCCTTCTGCCTCTTCATGTTTGGTGTAAAAAATGATGGATGATAGGGTTAACATAGATCTTCTAACCCAATCTCTAGGTTATCCATGTCATGCTAAATCCTGGCAGTGTAGAAATGCTTGACTTTATTATTTAAATCTCAAGCATCTTCATTTTCCAGACACGCACCATATTGTGGCTAAAAATGGGTGATGGTAGGCAGTGACATTGACAAGGCTGGTAGCAGTATTGGGTTGAAGAAACTGGTCAAAGTTTAGTTGTCTTTATTTTTTAAAAATTTCAACAAATTCCTTAAACTTTGTGATTAAGTTTTGAAAGAAAAAACCAAATCAAATCTAATTAATCTTTTTGAACTAGTTGATCAGTTCAATTCGGTTCATAATTTTTCATAGATATAAATTTCAATTTAGATAGCTTTTTTAACCCATAACCAAACCAAACCAAACCAAACCGAAAATACTCACCCCTAACCCAAGTTCAAAAATCAAAGGCACTAAAGAAGCGCAAACTAAGACCCTCTGCATAAGAGCTAAATTTACAGCATCAACATCATTAATATTAATCATACACAAAACTGCAATTCTCTGTTGCTGCAGCTAAAGCTCTCTTACTCCAATTTGTACAATTAACATGAGAAACTGAATAGGTCGGGGGGGCGAGAATCAACAAGATCCTTTTTGTTTGTTTTCTTGCTCCCTGCAATTTGATATTTTAAGAAACAGTCCTCCCATAGCACAAACACGCAAGATAGAGGTTCTTGGCCCACTTTTCCTGTACATTAAAAGAAAAACTCGGGTGAGATACTGTCTGGTAATTCATTTACCATAACAAAAATCAATGATACAAATTTGTTATGCAAACAGTGTATATAAATTTCATACTGCTCACGTCAGCGGAGGCAGCAGTGACCAAAACTAACACCAGTCAGATATCAAAACATGAGAGATGCACACACAAGCAAGAAATTGTTGTGCAAACTTTCATTTCTAGAATTTGTCACAAGACAAAATTGCATGCCACAAAAAAAAGAAGAATCATGATGCAAAATTTTTTATAATAGCCAAGATCATGCAGTGGAGGAACATCACAATTTTACAGCATTAGTGATGAGGAAATCAGTTTAGACTTGTTTGTTACTGCATAATGATTCTAGCAACCAGGAAGGAAGCTGCAGTCTGCTTCTGCAACAGAGGAGGATTCCAAGTATGTCTTCCATGATAGATATAAAGTACACACCCATATTCTGAGGATTGGAGAACATGGTCAACAGCTCCACAATCAAACAGAATGTATTACCTTAACATGAGTGCTTGGAAATAGAGATGTGCGTAAAGTTTCCTGGGTTTCATCTCCAGGTTTGCGCTTAGGGACACTCAAGATGAGAGCAGCTTGATCAAAGGTTGCAGCAGTTGATGTAATTCTAAAGCCAGTATCCCATCTTCTGTGAATGCCCTCACTTGGATACAGAAAATCAAGCTCCACAACCTATTGAAGCCAGTGGCAAGTGAGACACAGAACCCACTCGAGTCAGAAGCAAAGTTACATGCAAGAACCATTCAACTGTTGCCCAAGAAAACATAAACTTTTTATAAAATGATGACACATACAGAAATAAGGTTTAAACTAGAACAATCTACAGAGAACCACAATTTTGCATCAAAATACTTGGGTTTAAAGAAATGGTCAACAAGCGACCAAGGTCAATCTATTTTTGTACTTTGGTTCTAAATCAATGTCTGTTGGCATCCATAACCATCTAAATAGCATCTATCGAAGAAACACAATTTCTTAATCAATGTTAATTTCCAACTAAATCCGCAATGTCACAAATAGAAAGTGAAATCCAGAGGGCATGGCAAAATGGACTTTCAGGCTATGAGGTATTTAACTTAGAATCAACAGTTCAAGTTTAAACAGATTGTATATTTATTTTTAAATCAAGCTTTCATTTGAATAGCAACAATTTTCAAAAAAAATAAAAAAGGAAAACCAAAAACTAAAATGTCCAAGGTGAATAGATCTCATTCAAACCATGAAAAGTTTTGTTGAACTCTAAAAACTCATGGGCACACAAACATGCAAATTTGTGGGAATAGCAGTGGCTGCTGCTTTTTATATATTTGCAATGGACATATCCTATGAGTAGATTTTAATTGTCGAGATCACAAGAAAAATCTGACCTGATCACTGAAGCCTGCATTGCGTGACATGACAACACCCCAGCGGGTTCCAGCGGTAGCCATTGAAGTCACATAAAACCCTTCTCTCCACTTCTTGTTTATCCACTTAAAGGGAAAAGAATCGCTTACTTTGTAAGACTGTTGAGTGTATTGAGTGCCTGCATAAATTAAAACATCACTTGGTTTTAGTTGCCAAAAGGAAATTTTGCTAAAAGTTGCACTCCAGCAACACCCTGACCATAGCAAGGCTCAGTTTCAAAGCAAAAACCATAGCTAAGTCATTGCGAACTGTTAAATTGTGGCCCAAAAACTAACAAAGGTTATGCAGTAATACACAGAACTTATGAGATAAAGCAAACCAACCTTTGGACATCACCACGAGCGAGCTTCCATTGTTAGAACCAGCGATGGAACTGATGTAATAGTTCTTCTCCCATTGTTCCATTATCCATTCCTATTATTTGGGAACAATTTTGATTATTGTTTCTATAAAAAATTACTTAAATGATTAGGAAAAGAAAACCTGAGTACAGTAACACATGCATATATAACATATTTCCATGTAGTGTTTTAAGTTTATGTAGTTTACCTTGTGTAAGAAAAAAGGTGATAGTTCATAAACTTGGCTTGTAAAATTAGTTCCAGCATCCATTATTAATGCCCAAAGATTGGAAGAAGATGCAACACAGCTTATAAGCAGACCATCAGCAATTCCTCTCTCCACATGTTGACCCAGCCTTCCATCAGCAACATTATAATGGTACCTATGTAAAGAACAGACATGTCATCAGGCCATGTCAAGGTCAGGAAACCACATTCAAAAGACAAAGGGTATCTCCTCAGAAGATCTGTGCAGTGAAGAAAGGACGGGGCCCAGTATTCTCAGTGTCAAGTTTTTTAAGAACACAGGGGAGAGAGGGAGATGGGGGAGAAGCCACAGGAGTGCTTCACCCTTGCACCAATGGCCAAACAAGAGAACACCAGATCTGAGACCAGGTGGCTGTATAGAGGACCATACAAAGTGTGAGACTCAATGGAGTTATGAAAGGATTGTTTAAACAGACAAATGAAATATCGATCATTTTCTTCATAACTTTGCTTGGTTAGGCTTGTAGCAGTCCTTATAGGAAGCCACTTCACTGTTACAAAACCAAAACTCTTTATTTAAATACCCAGAGTTGCATGATTTCTCATTGCCTCAAATTAATGAAGGGTAAATTAGCATAAAAAAAAACATTGCAATTTTTTAGAGGGAAAAGAAAGAGAAATAATGAATCAAAACATCGTACCTCTGTTTCATTGGTGGCTTAGCGTTGTAAATAGAAATCCATTGCGTAGCAGGAACTCCAAGACGGACTTTCTTCTTAGGTTGTCCATCATCTTCTTCCTCCTCGATATTCAGCCTACCACGTTTTTGACCAACTTGACAAATGATCTGCAAAAGGATATATAATTATTCACATAGTAAGAGAAGATAAAAGTATTAGTTCCTCGT